>CM055959.1:35671623-36174680 GCA_029490685.1 Schizonepeta tenuifolia
AGAGTCGAGCTAGTTGTGGAGTTCACCAGCTTACTTAGCTCGTCAGCTCGGGTATTTTGGCTTCGGGGAATGCGAACTATTTTAAAGAATTGGAAGGATTGTTTTAGGAGCTTGACCTTCTCCAGGTATTTCTTCAGCTTCGCACTCTTCGCTTCGTACTTTCCCAGCACGTGGTTGACCACGACTTGGGAATCACCGTGGACTTGGATAGCTCGTACCTGGAGGGTTTGGGTGAGACGTAGTCCGGCAATAAGAGCTTCATATTCCACTTCGTTGTTCGTAGTGGGAAACTCGAATCACAGCGAGTATGTCAACTCCTTTTTCTCCGGGCTGATTAGGAGTATGCCAGCTCCGCTTCCTTTCTTTCCCGAGGCTCCATCCACGTACATCTCCCAGGAGTCTGGGGGTGTCTTTTCTGGGATTTCTTGGAGTTCGGTTTCGACTCCAGACTTTTTTGGCTCGTCGATGACATTATATTGAGCTTCTACAAGGAAGTCTGCCAAAGCTTGTCCTTTTATAGCTCGGCGGGGACCGAATGATATGGAGTGCTCTCCTAGCTCGATTGCCCATTTCGCGATCCTTCCTGAGGCTTCCGGCTTAGTGATGACTTGCCGGAGTGGTAGGTCGGTCAAAACTTGTATTGGGTGAGCTTGGAAATAAGGTTTTAGGCGCCGAGCTGCATTTACTAGGGCTAGAGCGACCTTCTCGAGAGGCTGATACCTTGTCTCTGGGTCTTTTAGGACTCTGCCGACGAAGTACACAGGTAGCTGTCGATCTCCTTCATCTCAGACCAACACTGCACTTATTGCTTCCTCTGATGCTGCGAGGTACAGGGAGAGAGATTCTTCCTTTTTAGGGACTGACAAAGTTGGTAAGTCACCGAGGTGGCGCTTGAGCTCCTCAAAGGCTAGCTCGTGCTCTGGTCCCCATCCAAATTCCGGTGCTTTCTTGAGAATTTTTAAAAATGGAAGTTGTTTCTCGGCAGCTATGGAGAGGAAACGACTTAGTGCGGTTATGCAGCCTGTCAACCTATGCACGTCGCGAATAGTTCGGGGTACCTTCATTTCCTGCACGGCTCTAACTTTCAACGGGTTGGCTTTGAGACCTTCCGGCGAGATCCAGCACCCTAGGAATTTCCCAGATCACACGTTGAAAGTGCACTTCTTGGGGTTCAGCTTGAGGTTCGCCTGCCTTAGTACGTTGAGCGTCATTAGTAGGTCGCCCACTGCTGAAGCCTTTTCCTTACTTTTGACGACAATGTCGTCTACATATACTTCGACAATCTTGCCAATGTGATCTCGAAAGAGGAAGTCGACCATTCATTGGTAAGTCGCTCCGACATTCTTTAACCCGAAGAGCATGTATTTGAATGCGAAGACACCGAAGCTCGTGGCAAAAGCTGTCATGATCGCATCTCTCTCATCCATTAGAACTTGATAGTATCCCTTGTAGAGATCAAGAAAGCAGAATACCTCGTATCCCACTAAGGATTCAATCTTCTCATCGATGTTGGGGAGAGGGTAGCAGTCCTTTGGGCAAGCTTTATTGAGGTCGGTATAATCTACACACATCCTCCACTCCCCTTCTGCTTTCTTTACTACTACCGGATTAGATAGCCAAACTGGATATTTGACCTCGAATAGAAGTCCCGCTTTCAGCCATTGTTGCACCTCATTGTAGATAACTTGATTCCGTTCGGCAGCAAAGGTCCTCCTTTTCTGCTTGACCGGGGTTGAGTTCGGGTTAATGTTGAGTTTGTGCGTAATGATATCTGATGATACCCCCGTCATATCTGTTGGCGACCAAGCGAAGACGTCTTGATATTCCCTAAGGAGCTGGATTACCTGCAGGCGGGTCTGGGGTCCCCCCGCAAAGCCGACCTTGACAACTTTTACAGGGTCTACTTCGGATAAGGGAACCTGTTTCGCCGAGGTGTCTGAGATCGACGTCATTTCTTCCAACTCCTTGGGATACTTTGATTGCTATGCTTGCGGTTGACCTCGAAGAGCAACTTGCATGCACTCCTTGGCCTTTTTCTGGTCGCCTCGGACAGTTAGGATTCCGCCCGAGGTTGGGATCTTCAGTAACAAGTGATATGGCGAGATGATGGCTCTGACTGCATTCAGCCAATCCCGACCTAATATGATGTTGTAGGGGGAGTTCGCTTTGACCACGTAGAATTGGATTAGCTTGTTGATGCTGGTTGGCGGGCTGCCAATGGCGACGTCAAGCGCGATGATCCCTTCAGGTCGCGTCTCATGCTGTGTAAAGCTCTTGAGGGGCAGGGGCGTGGAGTTAACCCGAGCTGGGTCGAGTCCCATCCTATCCAAACAATGTTGGAAGATGATACTCACGCTGGCCCCACCATCAACAAATACGCGGTGGACCATCTTATTGGTCACTCCGACCTGTATCACCAGAGAGTCATTATGGGGCGTAGGTGTAGGTACAGGATCATCCTCGGAGAATGTGACGGTTTCACTTTTCTTGAACCTCTTTTTTGTCTGCTCCTCTTCTGACGGAATTGGTGGTCTGCGGGCTTCTGTCCTCAGCTTAGTTTTTGTCACACCTGGGGGCAGCCCGGAGATGGTTGAAACCACCCCGTCGTATTGTGGTGCATCATACTGAGGGTCATCCTCCTCCTCATCGTGATCGACCTTAGCTCGCTTATTGCCTGGAGCACAGCGACCCTGTCCTCCTTTCCGCTTTCCTTTTCTGCTTTTCCTTCCCCCAGCTTCGTATTTCTTTAGAGCTCCCTCCTGGGCCAACCTTTCTATCTGTTCCGCGAGGTCGCGGCAGTCTTCCGTGTGATGTCCATGGTCGTCATGGAAGGAGCAGTGCTTATTTCTATATCGAGGTTTTGACCCTGACATAGGACGTGATTTGGTGAACCAGTCCTCATGAAGCGCGAAGATCTCCGCATTTGTTTTCACAAAAGGAGGTCGTTGAGATTGCTCTGGTCCCATTCGAGGTCCGAGCCGGGACTAGATAGGTCCTGGTCCGAGCCGGGATTGGATGGGTCCTCGCTGAAGACGTTCGTGAGCACTTCTCCGATCACGATCATTCCGACCTCGATCAACTTCAGTCCTCTTCTTCTCGGATTCTTCTCGCTTCAACCGGTCCACATCTTAGCCATCCGTGAACTGGTATACAATCCTCCACATTTCCTGAGCTGTCTCAGGTTTCTGTTTAGCGAGCTCTTGGTTCAGGGACCCAGCAGCGACTCCATTTCGGAAAGCCGAGATGAGGAAGACGTCATTGATTTTATCGACTTTCAGGCTTTCTTACATAAATCGGGAGGCGTACTCCCTTATAGTCTCTTTATCCTTTTGTTTTACTGATAGGAGATAGGCCGTGTCTCGGCGAGCCTGGACCTTTATAAGGAATCTTTGTTTAAAGATTCCTTCGAGGTAGGCCCAGGACCCTATACTGCCAGTCGGCAGGCCGTCAAACCAAGCTCGGGCGTAGTCGACCAGCATCTCGGGGAACAGCTTGCACATGTGTTCTTCTTTAAGGCCCTGGTTGTGCATGCTGTACTTGAAACGCGTCAGAAAATTGAGGAGATCCTCCAACCCAATGTATGGTGGTATGTTGGGCAACTTGTATGCCGCAGGAAGCTTGGTGTCAAGCAGTTCGTCGGTGAACGGGCTGACAAGTCAGGTTGGTCCCCTTTCACGTCGGTGTCGATGTTCCTGGGGACTGTGACTCCTGCAATAGCTCAGACTTTGGCACCTGCTGGGGCTCCGATGTCGCCTTGGGAGGTGGTGTCGCCTGGGACTCCGACGTGGACTAGAACTCCAGCGGCGGGGTGGACGTCAGGTGTCGTGCTTTCCCCTCAGCTCGGGCTCCTGCATCTTGGAGTGGTGAGGAGTGTTGGATATGGATTTCCGCGTGGAACTCTCCTTAGCTTCGGGTATTGGGGACATCCGAGCTGTCGTGAGGAAGCGTTTGAAGCTCTCCTTATTTGCTCTAGCGAATTCAGCTGCGGCATAGGCGGTAGCGAGGTCGAAGTCGTTGAGGAAATCATCTCCCTTCTTCGACTCGGGCCCCTTTTGTTTGGATTCATCGCTCACTTCGACAAACCCTTCTGGAGTCTCATTCGTGTTGAAGGATCGTCGGTTATGTGCCTTCCGACGCGGGTTTTGTGGTGGATCCCTCTGAGGGATGTCTTCTAGCTCGGGCATCCCCTTGTATGGATCCTCTTCTGAGTGGTGATTATTACGTCCCTCCTTCGGGGTCGAACCGCCTTTATGGTGATTACCCTTATCCGAGGGGTGACTTTCCCCTTCGTTGGGATCCTCGTGTCGGCTTTGGGTCCCCTTCTCTTTTGCCATCGCGCTTTGTGATCGCGTTACCATCATTAATCAGCTACGAAAGAACCGTCGATTTAAAGAGATGTTCCCACAGACGGCGCCAATAATAAATCTAGGGTTTGCAAAAGTAGCTGAAAATAATAATAATGCGATGACACAAGGATTTACGTGGTTCGATCAATGTGATCTACGTCCACGGAAGAGAATATCTAGTTTTTATTGCTTGAGAGTACTATGAGTATTTGAATGTATTTACACCTCTAATCTAGCATCTATATATAGGCCTTGAATTGTGCCCTAATCCTACTAGGATTCCTCATACATATCCGAATTTCCTTCATAATAGGATTACTTCTTCTCCAAGGTAAGGCTTCGTTACTTGGTCTTCAAGGCAGTTAGTAATTTCGTCTGGGCCTAGTTCTGTGGGCCGAGCTTAATATATAGGCTCAATTAGATTGGGCCTTAGGTCAAGCCCAAGAAGAGGCCAATACTATCAATTTAGATGCAACACTATATTGTGTATCTTGATCTTTTTTATTATGTCAATTATCATGATATAAGGTTGCCCGCATCAGGGTGTCTCGACGGTGGCTCGAGACACCCGCTGCGACGGGACACCGCGATGCAGGGACGGAGGACTCGAGACCGTCTCGCCGCGATGAGACAGTCTCGAGATGGCGCGTGGCTGCCACGTTACTTCGTTTTCATTTTTTTTTAAATAGGCGCGTGCATTGCACGTGCCAGAAAAAAAAAAAATCGAACAACGGCTATAAGCATCCAACGGCTATTCAGCCGATTTTTTTTTTTTTTTTTTTTTTTTTTTTTTTGTAATTCATCCCTATAGATATATACTTCATTCCACAATTTTTTCCACACCAAATACATCTTCCACCTTTTATTTTCTCTCTAGTTTTCTCTCAAATATTTTGCAAAAAAAAAAAAAATGTCTTCGTCGTCCGACTCCTCAACCGGCTACCCATGGCACCGACGACGAGATTTTATCGATGATGACGAACCTCCAAGCTGCTGCCGCTCGACTCTTCGCCAAAAAGAAAAAAAAGAAGGTGAAGAGGACGGTCGTACACCGCGATCGGGAGGCGGCCCTGCAGCAGTTGATGGCCGACTACTTCAACGACAACCCGACGTACGGCCCAACATTTTTCCGCCGGCGTTTTCGGATGCACAAGCATCTGTTTTTGAGGATTTGCGAGGCGTTGGAGCAGAATATGCGATACTTCCAGCACAAGCAAGATGCAATCGGCAAATGGGGCCTCACGTCGGTGCAAAAGTGCACAATGGCCATTCGCCAACTAGCCACCGGTGGAGCGCCGGATACATTCGATGAATACTTGAAGATCGGCGATAGCACCGGCCCTTTTTGCCTCCGGAAGTTCTGCAAAGGTGTCATCGACCTATTCGGTGACGTGTATTTGAGGAGGCAAAATGCACAAGACACCGCTCGACTGCTGCGGATGCACGAGGAGAGGCACGGCTTTCCGGGGATGCTCGGTAGCCTGAACTGCATGCAGTGGGCGTGGAGGAATTGCCCGAAGGCGTGGTCGGCTGCCTACACTCGAGGAGATATAGACATGCCTTCCTTGATTCTTGAGGCGGTGGCGTCTCAAGACTTATGGATCTGGCACGCCTTTTTTGGAGTAGCCGGCTCCAACAACGATATCAACGTCCTCAATCAGTCGCCCCTATTTGAGGACGTGCTTGAAGAACGTGCTCCGCCGTGCCAGTACGTGGTGAACGGAAAGCCCTATGACGGCGGTTACTACTTAACCGATGGGATCTACCCGGATTGGGCTGCTCTGATCAAGGCTCCTCCGCTTGCAACGGACGAGAAGGCGGCGCGGTTCAAGAAGATGCAGGAAGCGACGAGGAAGGATATCGAACGGGTATTCAGTGTTCTTCAGGCCCGTTGGGAAATTATCCAGAACCCGGCGCAAAACTTTTACACAAAGCACCTCCGCAACATCATGTTTACGTGCATTATTTTGCACAACATGATCATTGAAGATGAGAGGAAGGATGCCGAGAACTGGAGAGAGGACACAGAAACAACGCCGGGTAGTAATGTTACTCATGTCCCCGCACCGCAATCATGGAAGAATTTTCTCAAACGGGACGCCGCATTGAGAGATGTAAGGAAGCACCATCGGCTCACAAATGATTTGATCGAGCATCTTTGGAGCCGATTTGGAGCAGTTGACGAGTAGGATATTTTTTATTTGTTTAATTTCAATTAATGTAATGTTTTTATTTGTTTTATTCAATTAATGTATTGTACTAGTTATTTGTTTAAATTAATGAAAATTTCAATTTTTCTTATTAAAATTAATGCAAAATATAAATTCAAAAATTCCTTAGAGACACCCCTAAGAGACTGCCCCACTGCAGCTCACTGTCTCTATCTCCAAAAAATCCTTAAAGACACCCCTTAGAGACACTACCACTGTAAACAGTCTAATACATCTTATGTCAATTTAATTAATTCATTAATGTTGTTTTGATCTTGATCTTATTTATTATATCATTTTGTTATATACTAGTATTAATGTTGCTAACGTGCTGCTTGGGGGCATGCCATATAAAATAAAACACGCACATAATATAAACCTTTTTTCTTGTGACGGAGGAAAGGGGAGATTTAAGAAACAAGAGATGATTTAAAGGTTTAGATTTTATTTATCCCTCTATTTACATCTAAACAAAGGTATAGAAAGCAAATGCAACTTAGGTCATAAACATTAACGCACATGAAAATTATGAATATGATGACATGTCATTTTCGATTTTCCACGTGTCCCTCCGTACGTCATGACACGAACTTTCTAATATTGCAAAGTAGTCTCATGATACCGTTTGAAATGTTGGGCAAGGACCTAGGAGTGAAAAAATGGGTTCTGGGTTATTGGTATCCCCGATCCAAATTGACAGATTAACGGGTATCCTATACCTGAATTTTACGGGTTCGGGTCGGGTGACAGATGAAATTATTTTGTTTGAGTGGGCTTTGGGTTTACCCGACCTTACACAGGTATACCCACCCAATTACCCGCAATAATGACTTGTTAACTTGTTAAATGTTAATTTTATTTCTGATTTCAATTATTTGAATTAATGTTTGAACTTTAATTTGAGATTTTTTTTTTTGAAATAGAATGTTAGATTTTAAGCTGACAAGCTATGTTAATAAGATTGTTGGTAACATGTATTACTAACATGTCTGACAGTTATCAGTCAGTTATAAATCGAATTATTTATTTAATTGTATATTATTTTCTTTTCCTTTATATACGAATTTTGTGTAGATAAAAAATAGCTGGACGACGGTTATTGGAAAGAAAGAGTGGGATTCGAGCAAAGTACAAGGAGGTTTCAATCCTAGACATGATAGGAGTTCATGGGATGTAACCACCAAGTAACCACCTCCATCCACCTCTATGTTAAGCGACTGAAATGAATTGAATGGCAGGAGTTATTGACGTCTAAATGATGAGAGGGTGGAAATAAACTGCTCAGCATAAGGAGGGCTATAAATACAAGGAATTCACTTTACAAGGTTGCGCATTTCGTCTGAAAAATACTCTGCAAATTTCAGTTTCAGCATTCGTCATTCTGCCTACTCTTGTGTTAGTAACATCGCCAACCGACATGGCCACTGCAGCAGATTGTGTAATCTGCTAAGTGTGAAAGTTTGGTTTGTGGAGGAGCAAATCACGAAAGTAGGTAGTCTTATTTAGATTAGTATTCTTCTAGATTAATCTTTCTTTCAATATTCTTATACTTAGGCAAATTCATAGGTTGTAAAGTTTTGAACGTGTTGTGTTAGTAGATTAGTCTAGGTTTAGATTTAATCTTCTAAATCATTCGATACTTGAAGTCTTGTTGGCTGAGAAGTTCGAATGTTATTTTATCATTTCTGTATTGTAATCGTTGGTTTCGATATAGTGAATTCGCAGGTCTAAACAACCTGCACAAAGTTATATGTTTGTGTTCTTTAATTTAATTTCCGCTGCATGTTAAATTTAATGTTGTTAACATATGATTTAACGTTCTCTGTTTTGAACACAAATTGTTGTTTTTGTTGTAATCTCGGGCACTCGTTTTTATCATAGAACAAGTGGGTAATTGTTGAAAATAGAGAAACATTTTTTAGTTTTAAGGGCATTCGTATACCGACTTCGGATCCCGAACCGGGTATTTAGGTAACCGATAAAGAGAATGGGGCTGGATATGAATAACATATTTAGATTAAAAAAAAATGGGATAGGATACCCAGTTTTTCCTGGTAGAGTACCCAACTCGACCCATATTTCCAACCCTTGGGTATTAAAAATGCAATTTGTTAATTATTGTATCATTTATTGTAAAATGGATGAAAATTTGCAGAATATATTGATATTTATCGCATTCAAGTTGTCAAAGTTTTAAAGTATTTAAACTGTTATTCGATGGGTGCTCGAGATAACTGTGTTCGATGGGTGCTCGAGATAACTATACCATGCACACACTAAGCAAACCTGTTGTGACCTATACATGAGACGTTGCCCCAGTTCAAAATTTAGCAAAAGTATACCCACTCCACTACTTACTTATTATTCGATTTTAGGAAGAATGTTATTTTCGGGACATATTGCAATATTTGGCCATTCCATTTTTATTTTTATTTTTATAATCAATATGGAAAGTGGAATCTCATATACATTTAAGGAGAAAATGGTTGGGCTAAAAATAAATGTTAGAAAATTTATTAAATTTTGGATTTTATCAAACTAAATTAATTGTTAACGTGACTGCAATTTGAATGATATTAAAGCAAAGGGAAGCAAGAAGAATGCATGCAACAATTTAGTAACCAGTCCATGTTAGATGCCTACACTCCGTACAAAGTTGCAAGCATTTTTCTTGCCAACTCTCCACCAAATCCATTTCAGTTCCTCTATAACTTTTTATATCGCAAAAAACTAAAACCCAATGAAATAAAACCTAACAACTTACAACATTATTGGAAATCACATGCAACCTAGTCGGTGCACCTCCATGCACTTAAATATAGTAATCTATATTCATGTGGACATACATGTTCGTTATATACTAGAGATACAATTAATCATTGTACCTTTATCAACTAAATCATAATATTACAAAAATGGCGCGACGAGACGACAAAAGAAAATAGACATGACGATTTAGTGCAAATTTTATATGTAGACAGAGAATTGTAACATTTGATCGCACGTTTAGTGAGTTCTATAAACGTGTAGTCTGTATCTGTGACTGTATGTAACATGTTCTAAATTTATTTATCTTCTTGTAACGATTAGTGATATTTTTTTCTTTGGATAACAAAGATAAGGAAAAAAATATTTGGAATCGAGATTTGCGAAGGAAAGGGGAAATGATATAATGAGAGGAGGGGAAAAAAAAAAAAACTCCCTCATTCACAAAAATTGTGATTAAATTGTACCACAATTTTTGTGGCACTAATTTTTAAGAAATGTTTGGTAGATGTGTGTGAAACAGACCCGCCATGATAATAAATGTGTGTGGTAGATGTTTGTTAAATGGAAAAGAATCCAAATTTTTTAAGAAATGTGTGGTAGATGTTAGTAAAGATTGTGTGGGGTAATGTACAAAATGGAAGTAATACACTTTTTTTGGAGGAGCGAAATGACCTTCATGTACAATTTCATGGACAAATGAAGTACTAAATTTAGACTATACTTCAATAATGCTCACAACATATGCACAATATGCAACAATCGATTATCCTATAAACATATCTCACCATTAACGCATATATCATGAGGATTAGAGGTGTAAGCAATTGGCCCTATTGCCATGTTGCTTGTGAAAGTAGAGGTCCGATTGAAATTTAGGATCAATTCGATTCGGTCAGACATGCACTAAAGTTCGATAGGGCCGTAACCTCATCCGATTATTTTGTACTAAAACTAGTATGATGAACTGAACTGTCTATGTACCTGACTAATTCTTTTTTTTTTAAGTAAATAAAATTTATTCAAATACGCACGAGGGGTGCAACCCAACGAGATACAATTCTTAAATGGACCCAATCCAATTTTTGCAACGGTTTCCATGGGCTCAAAATCGGTTCGGTACGGTCCGGCCCGAGTTGTTTGGCCACTCTAATGTGGGTGTTTCGGTGGTACATAACGGTGAAATGCACCATCGATTAGCTATCATTTGTCCGACATCAATTATAGATGAGCTAGATCTAAATCCCACAAGAAAAGTAGCTAGTGTGAAACAAAGAGAGATAGGAGAAAGAGAAAGGCAAAAAAGTGAAAATATAATTAGTATAACAAAAGCCAAAATATTTGGTCAATAAAAGGTTAAAAACAAAGCGTGAACCCTCTATACTTAACGCGGAGCACATGTCATTAAATCATTAATCCGGACTTACTTTTTCCTAACAACTTTAATTATTTTCTTACACATATTTTCAGGACAGAGAAACATCTTTTGAAATTTTGCATCATATCTTTGTAGACTTAACTAATCTGCATTATTATCTTTTGTACGTAGTAACCCTTAATGTTTAGAAGATTAAGTTTATTACTAAACCATATCCGAGCATACAACATGCAGAAATTGGAATGAGAAATCTGATTTTTATATTATGACACCTGAATTCTCAGTAGCAAATAAATATAGTAATTCATTACATTTTCATGTATTCCATTTGGCTCTAAAAAAAAATAGAATTTTTCAATTTTTTTTGAATTCGTGGGAATTTGCAGGCGGTACTTTTAGTACGCACTGGGTAAATCCCTGTCCTTGTGCAGCTTATTTCTCATTTTCTATGTCTATGAGGGTAGCGGGGATCTAGATCCGAAATCTTTTTAAGTGGCATACTTTAGAATTTATTTAATCCTTTATTGATTTATTATTGAGGTGTCTAATCATATACTTACATAGTCATATATGAGCGTTAAGAATAAAAAGAAATTGTATTCTTCCTTGTCCTTTTCTTTTTTAATTTGGACAATGGATTTTGCGGCTAGTAATATAATAAATGAATGATGCAAATATCAAAATTCGTGAATTCTTTTTCATGAGTTGAACAGTTGTGATTTTGTCATCTGAGTAACACTGAGATCCCTCGTTAATTATTAAATACAATTTAAAATAAATTTATGATTATACATATTGATTCGTTTCACCGTGATGAAATCGTGTTGATTAAGAAAAAAAGGTTTCCTAGCTAGCAAAAAACAAATTAATTAGAAGGCAGGAGCGGAGCCTCGAGCACCTCCCACTCTTATAACGGCAAAAAAAGAAAAAATCATTAAAAAATATGATGACAATTTGATTAACGTAACAGTGTTCCACCTACTCAAAGGGCTCCACCTCAATACATACTAGTATATATTTGTCTTGTTTTTCTTGTCCTCGTAGCTTCCTTCATGTATCACTATTTGTTTGTAATTACGGGAAGTGTCTACCGTGGATTAAAGAGCCAAAATTTCGATTCAAATTCATATTTAATGATATATTTTTAATTATAATTACAGTAGTTTAAGAATTTGAATTTAACAGTATATAAGTTTGTCTCGTTGTTTCACACGAATTATTATATATAAGGTTACAACCCAAAATTTCAACTTTCATTTATTAACTGCAATTACATAGATTAAGTGCATTCCCAACTGAATTTCCAAAAATTTACTTTTAAATTTGCTATTAACGCTTCCTTATACTGCTATATCTTGTTCCTATTTTACAAAGGCATACAAGAATTCTAGTACTTCTTATTAATTATTTTATAAAAATAGTGGGTCCAACTCAACTCCTAAGATATGAGTAGATTTTATAGAGGTAAAAATTTGAGGAAAAAAAATTTAAGGAGTTGTATGTAAATATTTTAGTGTGGTCCATTTAATATATGAGATTTGTTGGATGATATTTTTTTTTTCCACTTTTTGATATTTTACTATAAATTTAGAATGGAAAGTAATTGTAAGTGTCATTTAACTAATATGAATATGACATAAATCTTCTATTTTCTCCAACCATAATGTCACTGTCAATTGTTTTATTGATATAGTAAAATTTGATTAATTTTTTGGCTACTAAGATAACCCTTTAACTGTGAGCATATTAATAAATTAATCTACACACACTTTACTAGTGATTTTTGATAGCTTGAATGGGAAGTGTCGGGAAAATGCTAACTCTTTTTCTTGGTATATATTTCAATTGTGGCTTGAAAAGTTAAAGTAGATAATCATTGAATTATTCTCAAACAATGGAAAAACAATAATCATTAAATTTCTACATGCCTATTTATCTATCATTCTTTTAGTAGCATTTCATTTTATAAATATAAAAGATGAAGTTCTATTCATTACTTGCAACCAATCTATTCATTACTTGCAAGTACATGAGGGACCAATAAAAACAAATGCCTCAAAATTTACACAGATTAAAGAATATACTATTAATTTCACGTTTTTTTTCCCCTTAGGATCCTAGCTAAATTGATTTTGAGTTTCCAATCGATATCATATGAGAGTCTTAATTGTTTTTTGATGACGAAGGTATCTGAGGTGCGCATTGAGTAAAATTCACACATTTGCGAAAAGTGGTTGATAAAATTAAGAATAAATAAAAGTTGTAGGAATATTTTTAATCGTAATTACTTCATAATCTAAAATTTTCATTTAATATAACGATATCAAATGTTTTGTAGGAGTTCAATATTTTGTTGTAATTCTTGGGTCATCACAATGCACATAATGATCCATCATCATCCATCTTAACACTTTGTTATCTGTGAGTGAAAAAGAACTCTGTTAAGATATCATATAACAGGAACCCAAATAATTAATGATATAGATAAACATACCTTTTTCATGTAAATCTAATAACATTATCTAAAAATAATGGATAAGGCTCGAAGTGCTACCTACATAATAACTACGGAATATTGTCTTAATGAACACTTTGATGCCAAGCACCAAAAAAAAAAATCTTGAAATAGGGAAAAGAAATTCCATTAATGGAAATATGTGGAAGTTGCAAAAACAAGGGTGCATGCCAATAAATTCTTCTGCACCAAACAAAGAATCAGAGACTTATGCAATAGTCACTAACTCCAAAGTAATAATACTGTTCATTCACACTCCTTGCAGCTGACTTTTGATTTTGCATTATTCATTATTATTAATTATATAAACAAATAGAGAAAAGCTAATTGTGCATGTGACAAAAGTGGGTTGTTCATATAATTCTAATCTAATTCAGTATTTCTCACTCTCTCTCTCTCTCTCTCTCTCTCTTTTCTCCTGCAAAAAACTAAAGTGAGTTTCTAGCAGCTTATTTAGGGATCAAAGGTGACCATTTTCTTGATGAAGTGATTGTATGTATATATTCTCTCTCCTACAGAGAGAGAAGAAACTTGTCTCTCCATCACCAAGAGAGAAGAGAGAGAGAGAACGGGTTAGTTAATCTCAAGAATTCACACTTGCTATGATATTCTGCATGAATTCCTGCCACATTTTGTGTTACTTTCATTCTTGAATTGATTTCTTAGTTGGGTCGGTCTTATTTTAATACTTCACAAATTTATGATTTCTTACATTGTGACTTTCTTGGCTGTCAAGACTGTCTGATGCTGAAATTTACAAATTTGCCATTTCTTGTTCTACATTAGGACGTTTTTCAAATCTTAGGCCAACCAAAATTTTATCTTTTGGAATTGTTTGAGTAATTTAACCATTTCCCTGCAAAATTACGCACAAGTTATTGCACATTGTTAAGTCTTGGAAGTCTTGAAAAGGGTTCAATTAATTCTTGGATACTCCTTAAAATCCTGCAATTTTTCTGTATTTAACTAATTCTTTATTATTAAAATGTGGTGGAATCATCTTCCATTATGTTAATGTAATATTTAATAATTCTTTTGGAGAGGAAAGATTTTCTTGAATCAATTTATTCCTTGCTTGAGCATAACGTATATTTCACAAATATATACTTTTCTTGCAAGATGATTGGTTGTATTATATGAAGGAATCTTGACTCTTTGTTTAGCATATTTAACAAGAATGATCATGATAATGCGCTTCAAATTTAGTGAAAAGTGATCTACTTTTAGACTATGCAGAAGTTCAGGAGTTATGAAGATGTGCAAGTTTAGCTGATCCATAATAGTATATATACCATGTTTAGCAGGAGTGATTAAGTTTCCTAAAGAGGATGGATGAGCATGGCCGGAGTGTCGAGCCTGCAACGTCAGAGACCTCAACGAGGGAGAACGGAGGCCAACACGGTCAAGAATTGCCCGAATTTGGGCAGAAGAATACTAAGTGCTCTGTTAGAAAGACGAAGTCTTTGAGAGCTCGTTATGCATATGGTGTTATATTTCTGTTAACGAATATTATAGCTTGGCTCTTCAGAGATTATGGAGAGAGGATCTTACCTATGCTACCTTGTGAGTTTTCATAATGTTCGTTTTCACATTGAGTAGTATATCACATTTTAATGCTCAAAACCGAACATTTTCCTCTTATTTTGCTTTCATGGCAGAGGATTTGGTTATGCTTATGAAAAACTTTATTTGCTTCTTATTCAGCATTTGTTTCCAGTTTGAAATAATATGGGTTGTGATTAATTATATCTGGTCTATTGAATTCACATTTGCTTTAGTATTGATCTTATAAGTTTATAGGTGAGTTCCGCATAAATATCACTTCGAGTTTAGAACGGATTCATTGAGCATTGCGTTACTGCAGATTCAAGAGCTTGTGGGGCGCAAGAGCACGAATGTTACCATACAATGGGAGTGCTTCGCGTCAGTTTAGGATGCTTCGTATCCTTATATGCTCATCATCATTTCTGTGATATAATCTGTTTTTAGTGTAAAGTGTGGGAGTCGTCTCTCTTGTCAGTATAGCTCGTAAAAATCAATCCCACCTTTATTTCTGCTCTACTGATACCTATTAGGAGGAAATGGGAATGGCAAAGTATGATGTAAATGGAAGATATCTTCCTTGACATATGTAATCTAGATATTCTTCTTTTTAATGTTTGTGACAACATTTAACACCAGCAAATTGTCTCAAACACGCAACGGGTGGCATTCTGGATGGTGGGGTTTGAAGTCTGTGCTGTTGCTTATCTCCTTCGTCATTCCCTTCTTCATTCCCACGGACTATATTCAACTATACGGTGTGTCTAGTTACCCGTGCAACGTTCATAGTTTTGTCCAAATCAACATTATTTTGAAATGCAGTCGTTTTGATATTTCTTTCCCAATATTGCAGGTGAACTCGCTCGTGTTGGTGCAGGGTAATCTTCCTAGCTACCAATTTAGATAAAACATTACAATCTTGATGATTACTTGTGTGTTTTTGTGTCAAGACTTATAACAATGCAGAATTGCAGATTTACATTTATGCATTATATCTGATTTACATTCTGTTTAATTCTGTTGTCAATATTTGATTTAACTTACATGTTGTTGCAGTATTTTTTTAATTCTCCAGCTGATTAGTGTGATTGAGTTTATCACCTGGTGGAATAACTATTGGATGTCCGAGTCTGACGACAAAAAGAAATCTAGGTACAGCTAGCTTATACCTTTCTTAACACTAAATAGTTTCCCATAAGTTTATTTTTCCTTAAAATTAATATATGTTTCCCTGCTGTTAGCAGCAGCTGTTCCATAGGGCTATTCATGTCAACGGTATTTTACATCGCGTCTGTGTGTGGAATCGCGGTGATGTACGTGCTTTACGCCTCAAAGATATCGTGCACTCTCAACATATTCTTCATCACTTGGACTGGGGTTCTGCTTATAGTGATGATGGTTATTTCATTGCATTCTAAGGTATGACTTTGCATTGTAAATATATCTGTTTCTATTGTTATAATGATGAAGTATCTACTGATATATATACGACTCGTTGTCGTGATTAAGACAGGTGAACAGAGGCCTGCTGTCTTCAGGGATCATGGCTTCTTACATTGTTTTCCTCTGTTGGACTGCTATCAGAAGGTAAGGAAAATATGCTTATTTTCGAACGAGAAACAATTCGTGTTGAAATTATGCATAGAGAAACACAAACTCATCGATCTTGATTGTGTCACGTTTCGAATGTAGTGAGCCAGGTAGTGAAAAGTGCAGCCATCAGGAAGAAAGTGGACATGGTTGGTCTACTATAGTTGTAAGATCTCACATACACTCTATCTCTTCAATCCTCGGTTTATTTCATCTTCGTTTCGAGTAGATTAACTCAACTGAGAAGATACACTTACAATGTGATATGATGTAGTGAAGCAATTTACCTAATTTGCTTATAATTTCTCTTTTATGATTCTGCTGCTTATTGCAGGGGTTTGTGATTGCTCTATGTGCAATTGTAATCGCGACGTTTTCAACGGGGATCGACTCACAATCATTCCAGGTACACAATGACACAAGAAGAAGAACCAAATTTTTCTTTCCCTTAGTTTGGCCTAATTTTCCATACATGAAACCTACTAATGAAATAGGGTAATTATTAACATCTAATTTGAACTTAATTGACACGTTTTGCAAAAATGTTTCCACCTTTAAGATTCTAGCATCGGATTTTGGACCAATCCACTGTAATAACATATTTTACACGCGGGTAAGTCAAAATCCGATGCTGGAATTTTAATCACTAGGTGAGGGTGATTTTTGCATATTTCTGGAAGATCATACTAACATGTTTGCAAAAGATGCCAAAGTTGAGCATGAGTTGATAAAGACCTGATGAAATTCTACGACTTATGTGGTGACTTGTCGTGTTGCAGTTCCGTAAAGATGAAGTTGAGCAGCAAGAAGAAGATATTCCATACGGATATGGCTTCTTTCACCTCGTGTTTTCGTTGGGGGCGATGTACTTTGCAATGCTCTTCATCAGTTGGAATTTAGGGAGCTTGACAAGAAAGTAAGTGGAGCAAATGCCTGATTTTACTTATTTTTATAACGAGGTAACCCGCAGCTGCTATCCGAGCTGCACACTTAGTTTAATTGTGTCCTAACAAAATGCAGATGGAGTATCGATGTGGGATGGGCTAGTACATGGGTCAAGATTGTCAATGAGTGGTTTGCAGCTACAATATACAGTATGTACCCTCTCTCTCTCTCTCTCTCTCTCTCTCTAATAATTAATACTGATATGTGTTGTATATACGCAGTGTGGAAGCTGATATTTCCAACGTTGAAGCAAACAAAAGTAATGAACCATGAAGAAGAGACAACAGAGCAAGTGTAGATAAATCTGCTGCACCATGAATTTTGTTTCTCTTTCATAAATCACATAAAATCACAATGTAATGTTGTAATCTTTTTTTTTTTTGAGGTGCCGGTATGTTGTAACTTCACGATATATACATATACAAAAATATATACATACTGTTCCTCATTCTTTACTTTTTTTTTCCTTGAAAAATCCAAATATATCCACACATATGGTTATTTCCAAGCGATTCAAATAAATATTTAGCTTAATTAATTGGCACAATGACTTGAGTGCTGTTGGATAAAAAACTTACAATTATTTTGAAGTCAGAGTATAAGATTGTATGAAGTTGGTTATGAAATTAATAATATTTATTAAATTAAATGGCTTAATGTTAATTTACACGACGAGCAGATGAATATGATATTTGATATACTCATGATCTCAAAATTTATTTTCGGCGAATAAAACTGCGGTGGTGAAAAGTTGGATTCCACTTCATTGAATGAACTTGTGTAAATTGTGAAGCTAGTGGGCTTGATACCTAAGGAGCCTATGAATTGGGCTTGGCCCAAAGCCCACCATATATAGTACTCACTTTTCAAAGTGTTCGACTCAACAAATTATACATTTCCTTAGTTCATATAAACATTAAATTTGTCTTCTCATTTTTCAATGTGCCTTCTCATTTCTCATAATATAGATTTCAGTTTAATTTTCATTGTATTTATCACGATCTCTAGTCTATATTTCTAATTCAATTTGTTCTTTCGACTTTTTTGTAATTTAAGATCGTCAACACCCGATTCTTACAAAGATAAAAAATATAATCATAATTGTATTATGATTAGAAGTGGCTACTTTGTTATTCCAAGTTATTCTTTAATGTGTTAACATATAGAATTAACATTTCAAATAAAATTAACTTTTATATAGTAAATATATTCCATATATATATTTGAATTCATTTGAATTCATTATAGTCAATAGACTCAATACCTATTGCAAATTGTTTTATAAGATTTAATTTGTCTAAATATATTACCTCTATTAAATGATTATGGGCAATAGACTAACGCATAAACTCTTGTGCGGTCCACAATACAATTCGTCATTGGGATTAAAGAGAAATTAGCTAGGGGTGATTAAGGGATATTTGAGACAATTTTAGTTTATTATTTTCTGAATTTTAATTAAAATTTATGAAAGATAGAAGTACACATTTATCTATTATCAAATATAATTCAAATATATATATATAGGGATGAGTTCTGGTGAAAATAACCATTAAAGTGAGAAATAGGAATAAATATGGATTACACATCTCAAAAAAGGGCGGACGCGTGGTTTTCACGCGCGGCGCGTATAGTTCACGCGCCATTTTTTTTGGGGCGATTTTTTCTTAAAACACGGTGCATCTGGTTACACATTGTGGTGCATGTCCGATTTTTTTTCAATTTTTTGTTTTTCAGTTTTTCTTTTAAGATTTTTTTCTCGGCTCTGCCTTCGGCTCCAATTTTACGGCTCCACTTCGCTCCGATTACTAATATAAGGATAATCGTCACGCAACAATTTGGATTTTATGGCTCGCTCCGAGGCCTTCGGCTCTCCTCGCTCGAATCTTGACCAAAGAAGAAGCGACAAACTAAAAGATATTTTCGTAAAGCATAGTGCATTTCCTTACACTTAGTGGTGCATCTGATTACATTGTCCAGTGCATATCAGTACACGTAGTGGTGCATCTCATGGACCACAATATGGTAGATGCACCACACTTTACAATGCATAAATACTAATAAATTGATGCATAAATCATCATACACCGATGTATCAATTGGAGCATTTGCAACTCTTCATTGATGTTGTTGAGTGAGGATTGAGCGGGATGCAACTTTCTCCCAAACCCATTTACCAAGCTGCAACAACTTCTCCAATGGACGATCAACCCACCCTCAAAACAACGTCACCATCGCCATAGTCGTCGGCACCACCGCCGCCGTCCTGGAGATGAAGCTGCAACACCAACTCGAGATTGAGCAATGTTACGCCACCAAAATAGAAAAATCATTAATAATTACCTGTCCAAGCTTAGCATTAGTCTGAGTTACAATCGATTCAACGGAGAAATTCCAGCTGCATTTGGTAACATTTCTTTATTGACGGAGCTAGGTTTATCACACAACAATTTCAATGGAGAAATCCCCAATTCTCTAGGCAATTTACCAAATCTTAATTCCTTTAATGTCTCGTATAATATCAGGCTCTATTCCTCCAAATCTCACTCAAAAATTCGACTCGAGCGCATTCGTTGGCAATCTCGAGCTTTGCGGGTACTCAGCTTCGACAGCTTGCACTCTTCCCCCTTCCGTAACATCTCCGGTGGAGCCGCTGAAGAAACGACATCATAAACTGAGTACCAAAGATATAATTCTGATCGCAGCAGGGGCGTTACTCATAATCCTGCTAATTACTTGATGCATTTTGCTCTGCTGCATGTTGAGAAAGAGAAGAATGGCGAGAGAAGCTCGAGAGGGGAAGGTTGCCGGAGGAGCTGCTGCGGCCGCGGCACAGAAGGGCGTTCCACCGACTTCCGGTGAAGTCGAAACGAGCGGAGAGACCGGAGGGAAGCTGATACGAACCATCTTGGTTCTAGGGGTACAACCAATGCTCTTTCAACAGCTCGAGAACGTCCAAGCCGCAACAAAAGACCACCAGGATATTTAGTCGACTATTATTGCTTTTAGTTATTTATTGCTGTTATATATTTTGCTAATTATTATTATTATTATATTAGGGATGGGCTGTAGCCTTGCTTTTGGTGTCTTACACGACACCTCTTGACTTTTGGGGGTTTTTGCTTTCATATAAAAACATAGTTTGTTTTAGGGCCGCCGATCATCTATGAAAAATTGCCCAGTTTAAGCTTTTATTTCTGTCTTCAAGGAGCAAGCACACGCTCGAAGTGTGCAACTGATACAAGTTCGTATCAATTTGGTGCTTTCATTGAGAGAAGATTAATCCATGGCTGACGAGAAGATGAAGTTTCCGACAGAGCCCAAACTCGGGCAGGCAATGAATCAACTCAAGGACCAATTCGAGCAACATCTAGAGATCTATGATCAGAACACAATGCAGCAACAGAAGAAATACCAAGATGTTGGCGACTCCGCGTTGTCGACATGCTGGGTGAACTCAAGAACATGATGCACACACTTGTACAAGCGGGAGGCCCAAGAGGAGAAGGACGAGGTGCGCCGTAGAATCATCAGAGCGAACAATGGAATTTTCAGGGTAGAGGTAATTCTATGAAACTCGATCTACCTAGATTTGATGGGACTAATACTTTGGGATGGATTTTTGTATACAAGAATATTTCGATTTCCATGGAACCCTTCCAGAACAGAGGTTGAGAATTGTGGCCTTCAATTTAGATGGCAAGACAGCAGAGTGGTATCAATGGCTAAAAACAAACCGATGCCTCACCACGTGGAATAATTTCCTAAATGAAGCTCGCCTACGGTTTGGGCCATCATAATTTGAGGATTTTATAGGAAAACTATCCAAACTAACACAAATTGGTTCGGTCGCAGACTACCAAGCAGAGTTCGAATCCTTGATGAATAAGGTAGTGGGTTTATCCGATGAGCTTCTTTCATCCATGTTCATATCAGGACTCAGCGATGAGATTCAACGAGAGTTGTTGATATCTCGGCCGACGAATCTTGTCGAGACTTTCTCCTTGGTTTGACTATATGAGTCATGCTATTCAGGAATGCCAATGGCTAATCGACCCGTCAATAAGTGGAATACAAGACTATCTCAACACTCATCTCCGGGGCGTATAGCGTCAGATCATACTTCCCCGTCGAGCTCTTTTAGTCACACTACACCAACAGTAGTGAAAGCTCCAAATACTACAGTACCTCTGCAAACTTCAGTCGGAGCGTATAACAAGAATGAGAAGTCCAAAATTCCTGTTAGGCGATTGTCCCCTGCAGAAATGCAGGAACGACGAAACAAGGGTCTGTGCTATAACTGCGATCAACGGTGGTCTATGAATCACCGATGTTCAAATCTGTTTATGATTTGTGGAGGAGGAGAGGGAGAAGAACCAACACCCGAAGATGAAAACGAGATAGAAGAAGATGAGGAAATTGCAATTACAGGTGATGTATCCACCCTACAGACCATGTGTGGGTCCACTACACCACATTCTCTACGGCTGTGGGGTAAGTATGGAAAAACAAGGGTTCAAGTTCTAATTGATAATGGTAGCACACACAATTTTGTGCAACCCTCAGTAGCCCAACGTTTGAAGCTACCAGTTGAGCGAGTTCCTGATTTTAGAGTCTATGTGGGTAATGGTGACAGTCTATGTTGTCGGCACAAATGCCCTCAGGTACCTCTCATTTTACAAAGCACTGAATTTGTGGTTGATTTGTTTATTCTAGAGATTTCAGGTCCTGAAATGGCGTTGGGATTTCCTTGGCTACAATGTTTGGGGCGAGTTACCCATGATTATCGGCAAATGACGATGGAATTTTCGTGGCAAGGGCAGACCATCACGCTGCAGGGGAATGAAGCCATGGGGCCTCATCGTATCACGATGAACCAATTGGAAGCTATGATTGAGCGAAATGATGTTCATGAGATATTTGAGATTGTGCAGATTGATAAGCCGGAGATAAATCAATCCTCTAATGAAACATTGGAGTTTCCTTTGGACTTACCGGTTGATATACGACACGTCCTAGAGCGTCATGAGGCCATTTTTCGCAGTCCTATAGTATTACCTCCTAAACACCAAATTGATCACCGCATTAATCTCTTTCCAGACACACGACCTGTCAACGTGCGGCCTTACAGATATCCTTATTTTCAGAAGTCGGAGATTGAAAGAATGGTGAGAGAGATGCTCGATCAAGGTATAATACAACTTAGCCAAAGCCCTTATTCTTCACCGGTGTTACTGGTACGAAAAAAAGATGGAACATTCAGGTTTTGCGTGGATTACAGAGCCCTCAGTACTGTCACTATGAAGGACAAATTTCCCATTCCCACCGCTGATGAATTATTCGATGAATTGGGTCAAGCTACTTGTTTCTCTAAGCTTGATTTACGAGCCGGGTATCACCAGATCCGAGTCCATAAGGACGTCTATAAGACGACATTTCGAACACATGAAGGGCATTATGAGTTCCTCGTAATGCCATTCGGGCTCACAAACGCTCCATCAACTTTTCAAGCTGTCATGAACTCACTCTTGAAGCCTTATTTACGTAAGTTTGCAGTTGTGTTTTTCGATGACATATTAATCTACTCTAGATCACACGAAGCTCACGTGGAACACCTTGCATTGGTGTTACAAAAGCTGGAGGAACATCAATTCTTTGTGAAACTGAGTAAGTGTCAATTCTGCCAATCTTCTATTGAATATTTGGGTCATATCATTGATGCACAAGGGATTCATGCCGATGGACGAATATTGAAGCGATGGTAAATTGGCCTAAGCCAAAGAATGTTAAGCAACTACGAGGATTTTTGGGTTTAACAGGATATTATCGTCGTTTCATTCGAAAATATGCTGAAATCGCTGCACCTCTGACTGACCTTCTCAAGAAGGGAGAGTTTTGTTGGAGTGACGAGGCTGGTGAAGCTTTTGAAAAATTAAAGGAAGCTATGACAAAGGCCCCGGTTTTAACTCTTCCTAACTTTGAAATTCCGTTTGTGATTGAGACAGATGCTTCTGGAACTGGGATAAGAGTTGTTCTTATGCAGGAAAATAGCCCGTAGCATTTTTTAGCAGAAAATTAAGCCAAAAGAAAAGAAGTACTTCGACCTATAATCGAGAGTTGCATGCAGTGTCCGAAGCCATGCAAAAGTGGAGACAATATTTGTTGGGTTGAGAATTCACCATCCGAACTGATTAGATGAGCTTGAAGGAACTATTACAACAGGTAATTCACACACCAGAGCAACAAAAATATATTCGAAAATTAGTAGGTTATAATTTTCGTATCGAATACAAGACTAGTAAATCCAATGCAGCAGCTGACAGCCTCTCTAGACAATTTGAAGAGGTGGAGGAGAGTGAAGATGGTGTAGTGATGACTTTATCTCTACAGCCTGGTGCCGGATTGTTGGAAATTCTCCGAGATGAAAATCAGCAGCTACCAGAATTGGCCGACTTACACGAGAAGTACAAGCAGGAAAAGTTGTCAGCGAAATACTCGGTTCGAAATGGGTTGCTGTATTTTAAGGGCCGAATTTTTGTCAGTCCGGAGTCGCCTACTAAATCTGTAATTCTCCAAGAGTTCCATGATACTCGGATAGCAGGCTATAGAGGAGTAGCTCGAACTTTGGTGAGACTTTCTTCCACGTTCTATTGGCCAAAAATGCGGCAGGATGTGAAGGAATATGTAGCTGCGTGTTCTATTTGCCAACAAGTGAAAGCTCCGACTCAAGCTCCAGGTGGACTAATACAACCTCTCCCGATTCCAACGGCCGTTTGGGAGGAAGTGACTATGGATTTTATCGTGGGGCTTCCCACGTCCCAAGGGTTCACGGTGGTGATGGTAGTTGTTGATCGCCTAACAAAATATGCTCATTTTGGAGCCTTGCCAACGCACTTTACTGCTGTTAAAACTGCTGAGCTCTTTGTGGAGATTGTCATCAAGCTACATGGATTTCCCAATTCAATCGTTTCAGATCGTGACCCTATCTTTATGAGTAGCTTCTGGACTAAGTTATTTAAGTTGAGCGGTACTAAATTGTTGAGAAGCACCGCTTACCACCCTCAGACAAATGGACAATATGAGGTAGTAAATCGAGAGTTGGAGCAATATTTGAGATCTTTTGCAGGAGATAATCCATCCAAATGGCGTTCTTTCCTATGTTGGGCTGAGTATTGTTATAACACTAGTTTTCATAGCGGACTGAGAATGACGCCGTTTCAAGCTCTTTATGGTCATCCACCGCCTTCCCTTCTTCCTTATAAAGATGGTACAAGCTCAATTCAAGCAGTGGATGAAGTGATGGGTAATAGAGACAAGTTGGTGCGCGAATTGCGAGAGAATTTGAAGCAAGCACAACATAGAATGAAACAAAAGGCTGATAAAAAGCGCAGAGAACTTCAATTTGATGTCGGTGATCTAGTTTGGGTCAGGCTTCGACCATATCGGCAGAATTCGGTGGAAAAACGAGTCTCCAACAAGCTCGCGAAGAAGTATTATGGCCCATTTGAGGTATTAGCCTGTATTAGAGAGATAGCTTATCGTTTGAAGTTACCAGAGGATTCTCGCATTCATCCGATTTTCCACGTATCCTTGTTGAAACCATTTAAAGGATTAGAGGGAACTGCTGCGATCCTACCTCCAGTTTCTAATGAGGGGCAGATTCGTGCAACACCAAAGGTTGTGTGTGGGACGAAACAAGTTTGGAACAAAGGTAAGTTGGAAACTATGGTTTTAGTGCAATGGAATGAATCACCACCCGAAGATGCAACCTGGGAATCTTTAACTGAATTATTGGAGGCGTTTCCTGATTTTCACCTTGAGGACAAGGTGATTCTTGAAGGACGGAGGGATGATACGAACCATCTTGGTTCTAGGGGTACAGCCAATGCTCCTTCAACAGCTCGAGAACGTCCAAGCCGCAACAAAAGACCACCAGGATATTTAGTTGACTATTATTGCTTTTAGTTGTTTAATGATGTTATATATTTTGGTATTTCTTCTGATTATATTAGGGATGGGCTGTAGCCTTGCTTTTGGTGTCTTACACGGCACCTCTTGACTTTTGGGGGTTTTTGCTTTCATATAAAAGCATAGTTTGTTTTAGGGCCGCCGATCATCTATGAAAAATTGCCCAGTTTAAGCTTTTATTTCTGTCTTCAAGGAGCAAGCACACGCTCGAAGTGTGCAACTGATACAAGTTCGTATCAGAAGCTCATGCACTTTGATGGACCAATGGTGTTCAGCGCAGATGATCTGTTGTGTGCTACTGCAGAAATCATGGGCAAAAGCACTTATGGAACAGTGTACAAAGCAACAATGGAGGTAATTTCACTCTCGTCGCCGGTAATCAGCTCGGAAAAGTGGAGGTAATTTTCCTTACAAATGGTGGGTGGTAATGGTGGTGAAGAAAAAGTGGAAGAGAGGGAGAGAAAGACGTGATGAGAAGTCACAGAAGAGAAGCTGTTTTGCTGGAAATTTCCCATTTTAGCTCTCCCTTCTTTGTTTTTGTATCCAATTCAATTTTGTAGATTTAATCTAAGCCACATATTCCTTACAAATGAGTGGTGGGGATTAGTTCCAAGTTCTCATATAAGAAGTGGTTCTCACCAGATCCACACCCTATATATATATATATATATAATTTTCAAAGCTTGGAGAAAATGCCCAATATGCTTTAATATAATTAATAGTCTAACATAAGAGTTCCACAAAGTATTTAATTATTATCGTTCAGTATGCAGCACAATGTGAATTACAAGTACACAAACTCATGCCAAGCAAAGTACCACAAAACTACAATATTGATGCGAGAAAGGTTGTTCACGAACGACGGCGAGCTGCTGCGGTGGTCCGGCAGCGGAGTTGAGTCGGCATCATCGTCGGCGTTGCAATGGACAAATATGTCAAGCTTTTGTCCGTCGTCACAATGGCGGTGATTGCCGCACAGTAAGTAGTGGTGGCCGGCCGAGGTTAACTCGACCGAGTCATGACCGGTCGTGTAGGTAGCAATGGGCGAGCTCGAGTTGCATGACTCATAGTCTGGGCCACTCACTTCGATCACGTTGTGGAATTGATGATTGTATTTGAAATCTGTAAATATAACTTATAATTTATTAATAAATCGCTAGTTTTTTGTATATGACTCAAGGTGTTTTTTTTTTTTTTTTTTTTTTTTTTTTTTTTTTTGTATATATGACTCAAGTTGAGGACCATATATAAAAGCAGTTTTTTTAAATCTTTTTTTTCTCCATAAAAAAAAAGAATAAAAACAATAAAAATTACGCTTAATTAGCTATATAATTGTTAATTTAGATAGCTAATATATATATTGCTCGATCATAGGTATTGCCAATCGAAAGCAAACGGAAGGAAAACACAAATATAGTGCGTCAATTGCTTATCTATGTTTACTATACCCTATGCAAATTCTTAAAATTTGGATTGAGTTTTTTCTCAATTATATTTTTATTTATAGTTATCAAAAGAGTACTCACAAACTGTAAACTTAAACAAAAATTGGTTAATAATCTATATGCATAGATCAAATTTCATAGTAGATAAGGACGATAGAATTTGACCTAATCGATCTCCAACTTGAAAGTTATTGGTGGAAACCCAATTGTTATAATCGACTGTGCCGGCGGCGGTCCAACCGGCAGCCCCGCCGATCTCGTGATTAGCGGCCATGGTGGCACCAAAGAGGGCCGTTGTAAGCATTATTAACGAGTTGGAATAGGGCATGGCGAAAAAATAACAATTTTGTAATAATTAGTGAAATATTTGGTTTGAGGATTAAGGATGCATGTGTATGAAATAGAATGCTCATATATTAAAGTTGTTAAACTAAGCTGGTTATAATTTGATGATGTGAATAAGATGAAAATTCAATCAATGCTATTTAAGAATTGAGGGTAACCGTAGATATGGCACTCTAGGATTAAGGCATGAGGATCAACATATACTATATGCTAATGCTTTCACGATTTAAAAAATATATTTTCGAATTAAAGTTGGTTTAATTAATTTAAGAAAATTATTGTTGCATTCATGTATTGGGATTTTACTGTTGCTCGCAAATGAAATAATGTTGAATTGTAAAATTACTATATCAGTGTATTTTGCGCTTAAGATATCCCCTCGTGTTATCTATTTGGATTTTAAAGTTTTTGTCATTCTTAATAAAACAACGTGGTTACAGTGCCTGTCATTTTTCTTTTATTATAATCAAATTTCCAGGTCACTTCCAGCATGCCATGTAGGATCCCTGTCTTCGGAAGTTCAATTCGAACGTAATTCTGAATTTTTTTTCTTATAATTTGTTTCAAATGTCGTGGGAACCCGCAACTGCTATCTTCGGTGCATACTTTATAAACCTCTGTCCTTTGTGCAGTAGCCTACAAATCACACAAAACAGGTAAATCACACTTTTCAAGTACAAGTGTGACAGATTCGACCTATAAAAACGTATTTTCTTATAATTTAATCATTTAATTAGTTCGTTTAGAGTATTGTAATTTAGTCAAAAGTAGAATTATCTGAATATTTAAGTACAAAAACCATTAATTGAAGAATAATTTATGATATGTGGTTGGACCTTTAGCGAGATTTTAGAAAAAAAAAAAAAAGCCTCCAACCTTCCTTGCTCTCTGCATATCTACAGCTAAATAATCTACAGTTAAAATAATCTACAGCTAGCTAAATAATCCTGCCGTCGATGACCCTTTTTACGATCTTTAACTGCTAAATAATCTACAGCTAACTGCTCCACATCATCTATACAGCTAAAGTTCTTATTTTAGTTTGTTTAAAGATTAGTACTGTCAAGAATTACATCCCAAGTTCCGCGTTGTGTAAGAAGCAATAGATGTTCATATCCTACAACGTAATTTCATTTATTTATAGAGTTGAAATTCGAAATACCCACTATGGGTATAACATATACTCCATATACCCACTAATATAACTATGTACTCTATATACCCACTTGGTCCACAAAGTGTACTTTTCAGCAGCTATTTCTCTCTCTTTGACCGAGAGATTCTCGAAAGGGTCCCATTATTTGTCTTATTGTTTTTGAAAATTGAAACTCTAAGCCCATAGCCATGCATATCCACTATGTAACGTATGAATATATCTCTTTACCGATTTTTCAGGGTGATTTAACCCCCACCCACCTTCTGCCAGATTCTTCAATGAGAATCAATTCCCTCACGTTAAAAATAAACGGTAAAAAATAAATTCATGCACCAATAAATTCTGAGTTCCAATACAAAATCTATACAGATCAATTGATATACAGATTACTCCTCAAAATTTCTCTCAAGCCTTCTTCTCCACAATTCTTGTTCCTTCCCTGTACTAATTTTTTAACACTAAACCCCTAATCCATGGCGTCAACATCGGGTTCAAAAGGAAAAGTTAAAGGAAAAAAATCTTAGATTGATGAGGAAGATTTAACTGAAGCCCAGAAACAACATTTACAAGAGGTAAATTTCTTACAGTTCGAGTAAATATCATACAGGTCGATAGAATGTTTTTTTAAATTTAATACGGTCTGTATAGTTTTTTTCTCGATCTTTATAGTTTCTGTTAACACAAATATTATTATAATTAATTTAGACACATAATAGACTAATTTTAGATATTCTATGCTTTATAATTTTATTATGCTAATTTGTTGTATGTTGATATAATTAGTTAGTTTAATGTTAATTAATCGAATAATTAATATACTTACTCTAGTTTAATACCAGAAGTAATGTTAATCATAATATAGGAAGAATTTAGATCGAAAGCCTTTATAAAAAAAAGTATACAGGTCGGTTAAAAAGCTTACAGGTCGGGTTTTTTTTTTACCGCCTGTATACTTTTTTGTCTATCTTTATAGTTTTTTTTTAACACAAATATTATTGTAATTAATTTAGACACATAATAGACTTGTATTTTTGATATCCCTGTGCCTTTATGATTTTTATTATGATAATTTGTTGCATGTTGATATAGTTAGTTAGTTTAATGTTAATTAATCGAATAATTAATATATTATCTCTAGTTTAATACCATAAATCATGTTAATCATAATATAGGAAAACTTAGATCGAAACCTTTATAAACAAAATTATACAGGTCGTATAAAAAGCATACAAGTCGTGTATTATTTTTTCCCGACCTGTATACTTTTCTCACGACCTGTATAGTTTCTGCTATAATTATGAGGACATATTTAATTTTATTTAATTAATTTCTTAAGTTTATTAAATATGCATGCATAATTCATTTTTTTAAGCATTGTTATGTAACTCGATAATTTGTTTTGTTAATTTATACTGTCATTATATTAAAAAATAAAATAATATATGATAATAATCTGAAATAAACTGTACAGCCCGTGTATATTCTGTACAGGTGGATTGTATTTTATATACAGGCTGTACAGAATATATGCGATCTGTATATAATTGTTTTTTAATTATGTTTTTTAATTTTTTTAGTTCTGTTTTGTAATTGATAATTGATTTTATTTGTGTTTCAGCATGGTTGGTGTTGGGTACGTAAGACACTTCAAGAAGTGACGTGTACAGTGAATACGTACAACAAGCTCAGCATGTTGGTATTGATAGAGAAACGACTGTTACAAATTGGGGGTGCAGAGCTTGTTCAAGCATTCTCGGTGGGTGCTTTTGGGCATTTTTTTAGAATGTATCAGGGTAAAGCATGTGCGAAAGAGCTTCATATGGTCGTGGCTAGAGAGGTGAAAGTGGCCGGTGCTGATCCGATGGATCTATGGTTCCGTATTGGTGATAGAAATTTGAGGTTTTCACCCCGTGAGTACGCTCTTATTTCGGGACTTATGTTTGGAGCGTCTTCATTTGATCCACACGGTGCACATTTGTCGACGGAGAATGTGGAAGCATGTCGGGCCTTTGCTGGTGACGTCCGATTATTCAAGGACGTGTTGGAGGATTTTTTGAAAGTGGATGGTCTAGAAGCACATTTGTATCTTCGAGTAGCCCATGTGCTCGTCGCACAAGCAGTATTATTAGGTTGCGACGTTAGAGGCAAGATATAGTCGTGGCTTTGGGTATTATCAGATGATCTCAACCAATGGAACCAATTTCCTTGGGGCGGATATTCATACAAAGTGTTGAAGAACTATGTCTCGGCGGCACCGCGCCACAAATCTGTTTTTGGAAAGAATTTGAGGTATAACATTTACGGGCCGGTTTGGGCACTGCAGATGTGGATTAACGAGGCTATACCTTATTTGTCTGCGATTACTGCCAAGAAAGTGGACGAATATGCTCTTCCTCGTTGTCTGAGATGGACGCTGGATCAGGCTTTGCAGCACAATTTGGATGGGGCTTTTGTCGACGGGGTGAATTGCAGAGATTCCCTGCACCCTGAAGAACAAGAAGAAGGGATATGGTACTGGTTCTCTTTAGTTAATGCTGAAAACCCACTCGCGGTGAATTATGTGAAGCCCGTCAACCTGCATCCGAGGGTGAACAGCCTGAACGTCGTGCCCCAGTGCAGCGGCTTTCTAATGACCCTAGTGTCAGAGCCTAGCGTCGAGCCCAGTGTATATGATCTGAGAGACAGGCCCCCACCTAAAGATATGACGAAAGCTAAGAAGAGTAAAGGAAAACGTGCTCGCGTAGTGCAGTCGTCATCATCGAGCAGCGGCACAGAAATCGGCAGTCGGAGAGAGGGGAGAAGAAACAAGTTCATGGAGGAATTGCGAGGCCTCGTGAGAAGTGAATTGATTACACATTGGAGAGAGGTGTTTTTTCCGGAGATCAAGTCTTTTTTCACAGACTTGTTTAAGAAGAAGAGTAGCCGACGTTCTAGCCCGAGTGGACTTGTACCACCACAGCCCAGTGCCTCAGCCCGCGGCAGTCTAGTTCACCAACAACAACCCTTTGTGCCAGCCCGTCATTCAGCGCCACCGCTTCAGTGCACAATCCCTGAATGGCTTAGAAAGGGTGGCCCTCAGTATTCTTATGAACCAGATGATCCTCAGCCCATTCCGGCGCCACCCGTAGCTGCTAGGTTTCCTGATGAGAACCCTCAGGATGTGTTGTACAATCCCGCTGCATATGCTGAATTTGCTAAGAAGTCACATGCGCAGACACGACTGGATGAGCCATGAACAGGGAAGAGTATCACCGATGGCGAAAGCCCACGCCGAGACACGAGTCTACTTCAGCAAGTACAGGTAGTTCCTCCTCTCGATCTTGATGACAAAGACAAATGGTACAGATATGACCTGTTTTTAAAAAACAGAGGCTCGTGCGTGTATGTGGGAGCAATGACATGCACAGATAACTACTTTCGCCGGATTGAAAACCCAACTGCTGACATGGATCATCCAGTAAGTTTCTAAATTTTAAACTTGTTATCATTAGTTTTACGCTGTTTTAATAAATATATCTTTTTTGTGTTTCTTCTCAGGTTTTCGTCTTTGCAGTCCAATTGTTGCAACAGCGTTTGAGGGAACGTGTGCACATCATGGACCACATTACTGACACCAACACTGTCCTTTTGAACGTCGACTTCTTCGTAAGCAGCCTTTTATTTTAAATTTATTATTATTATTTGTAATCCATTACATCTACTAATATTTTTCGTGTTTAGACGACATTCATGCACAAACTTAACAAAATGGAGAGGTCGACAAGCTTGAGTGCGAGCATCACAATGCCTCTTGATGTAGGTGTTAATGTCAAAAATTGGCGGCAAGCTGACACGATAAAAAATCACTGCATACTAAAATTGAAGTTATCATTTAAATTGTTTTTAATATTCTGATTATTTTTAATATTCTGATTATTTCTTACAGATAATAATTCCAGTCATCCTCGGTCAGCATTTTTTTGTTCTCCGCATCAACATGGGTCAGTGGGTGATGGAGGTGTAGGATTCAAAGTCGCACTTAGAAGAAGCTCAGACATATCGAGTAGACTCACTAAAACCGTTTGCTTGTAAGTTCTGGACAATCCTGGACAGTGGAGGCTATTGGCTGACCCCGAGAAAACCGAAGGCAAAAAACAGGAGTGACGATCTAGCTATACTTGTTCCGTCTAGGGCTACTGAGCGTGACCCTGTCACACAATTTAGACAAGACGACAGTCACAGTTGAGGTCCATTTGCGCTCATGGCCATTGAAAGAATGATCAGCGGAGCCCCGAGTATCGCATGGGGTAACCAACCTGGGAATGTCGCACTTTATAGAAGAAAAATTGCTCGTGACATTCTGTGCAACGCTGGCCAAGACCATGTTTAGTATTATTATATGTTGTATTGTACGTTTTTGCTGAAGACATTGTTTAGGGCATTTTATTTTTTGACCTAATAATATTAATAATTATCCTATTTTAATTGTTGCTCGTATTTTTGCTCGTCACATTTAAATTTAATTAAGCTAATAATACTAATAATCATCGTACAATTAATAATATACAATAATAGTACTAGTAATATAATACTAATACCAGTACTAAAAATATACTACAAATATTAATACTAATGACGATTTAAAAAAAAAACGTAAAGATCGACAGAATTCTGTACAGGGCGGTGACATTGTACAGCTGACCTGTAAAGAATTCACCCGATCTGTACATTTTATTTTAAATTTTCCTGCTTATTATAATATTATTCTCTATTATTATTAATATTATTATTATTATTAAAATTATTCTCTACTATCACTACGACTACAACATTATATTTTAAATCTTCCTTCTTTGATCGCATATTATTCTCTATTAATAATAATATTAATAATAATATTATTATTATTATTATTAATAATAGAGAAAATTATCATACACAGCGGGCAAATAATATTAATAATAATATTCATACACAGCGGGCAAATAATATTAATAATACATATCTAGCAAATTTTATAAAAAATAAACCCTCATTTGTATGGACATTTATTTTTCGAGTGACCACTCTCGTGACATATAGAGCATTTTTTAGGTGCTCATTTTTTACTGCTTGAGGCACCATCGTTGGTGGACTGACGTCTTCTTGTAGTCAAGTTATCCAGGAACGATCGTCGACGAGTCTTGCTTGGCCGACCCGCTTGCCTAACCGGAAGCATAGGCAACATTTCCACAGCAGCAACTTGGGGAGGAATAAACCACTCATCTCTGGGAGGGACAAGATTGACCTCTAGTGAGTAAATCTGCAGTTGGGTATTTCTCGTGTAGTAATCCGCCACATAATTGTATGGGTGCTGGCCATTTCATCTGCAAATAATGAAACAGTTAATACACGGAATAAGTTATACAAAAATGTACAAATAAGAAAACAAAACTCTAATTATCCTTACTGAATTGCTGCAACGGCGTGAGAATACGGTATCAAGTCTAAATCCCACACTCGACATGGACAGCTCCTCGCGTTGAGATCGACATTGAGAGTCTGATTTTCGTCGTGGACTTTGAATACACCATCTCTAAAGGGAATGACAGTGTACGTTCTTGACAGTTCAACCTCAGCTGCAAGTTTAGTATCTGTCGTGCTCGTGACAAACGCAGTACTAGATGCGTATAATTGTCGTTTTTCATCAAACCACCTCTTGACAGTCATTCTAAGGGTCTCCAAACACGAACAAATTGGTATACATCTAGCAAACTTCAAAACTTTATTGAATTGTTCTGCGGCGACGTCAGGTTACTATATCGTCGGCCTGGACACATACATCGAGCCCACTTCTCCGGACCAATGGACATCAGCTTGGCATGCGCTTCGGGTTTTGCCGACATTATATTGTTCATCGCTTTCTCGTAAGCTGCTCTCCTGTACGCAAATGCTGCTTTATGATACAACTTGGTGATAGACTTTCCATAAGTCACCATGTTTTTCAGTATGTGAAAGTAGCACAGGCCGTGGAATATGCCAGGATAGATGTCTCGAATGGCATTCGCAATACTAAGATGGGCGTCTGAGATGAACACCAAATCAGGGCAAGGAGGATATGCCAGCTTCAGACGACGTACAAACCATGTCCACGAGATGTCATTCTCAATTGGACCGATCCCCATGCCAGCGGTATAAGTTGCTCGTTCCCGTCCTTTCCCCTCGCAACGAACATAACTCCCTTATTCTTTCCCTTTAAGTGCGTTGCATCCAATATAATCACCGGCCTAAGACAGTACTTGAATGCAACGATACAAGTTGACAACGCCACAAAACAGTGTTCGAATCGGAAATCATCAGGGCTAAAACTGTAGTCAACAATCGAACCTGGATTCTTTCTGGAGCATATAGAGATACTGATGAACCATCTTAAACGAATTGACATATCCACCATACAACATCTCCAGGGCCTTGTTCCGTGCTCGCAGACACACATTGTAATTTGCAGCCACGCCATATTCCCGCATAAGACTTGCCATAATCATCTTCGGTGTGATGATTTCTTTCTGATTTTTCATGCCTTTCGCAAAATGAGCTGCAATCACACTAGATTCGACCTTCCTCTCCATTAGAGGATGGTTCATATTGGTTGTGCAAGTATGCGTCGGGTTGAACAGGTGAATATACCAATAGTTGCCCTCTCTCCTTCTAGGCAATTCGAAAGGACACACATCTCGAAACTTGCATTTGTAAGTAACACGCCTTGAATCTGATCGATCTGTACAAAACTCAGCTCGTTGTTCCAAGTGCCACAACCCAACTGCAAGCCTTAACTGCTCTTTATCTTTAAATAGGGAGCTCATACTCAAAGGACCCTCAGGCATGTTATCTAGAACAGTTTCAACAAGCGAAGCAGCAGGCTCCAATGGAATCATGGGAACTAACCAGTTTTGTAGGTCGGCCGCTTCAGTGGCGAGCTCCGTCTCCTCGTCAACAAGAGGTGTACGACTTTTCTGCATCAGCATTGCCAGGAGCTTGTTCACACCGCCTTGAGTATGCACCCAATTAACAAATTCAGCAAGAGTTCCAATTTGCAGAGTGGCTGTCTGTTCCTCTTCGTCATCAGTGTCGTCAGACTCAGATTCAGCAGAATATTCATCATCATCATCATCATCATCATCATCATCATCATCATCATCCTCTACGACAGTGGCATAGGATTGCACAGGCTGTGGCTGCAGCTCCGGTGCTTGTGATTGCCCCTGAGCAATAACAATCGCTGCACTTTGAAAACCCATTTGCGTCTCGCCAAGCCAATTGCATGAAGCCATACGTGCAAGGGAATCGTCGTACTGCGAGTACTGAGACGGATACACATCATCATAGACAAATTGCGAAGAAGCATTCAATTCAAAGCTAGGTCTATACACTGAATCACTGATATACAACGTAGGCTCAGACTCATTAGCACACAATCGTTCAAGTTGATCATCATTACTCAATTTATATTTTTCGACGCCGAATTGAGACGTTGAAAAATAGAATATTTCAAATATCTCACTTAACGATCTAGACATCATTATGTACTTTATTTGTTTCTTAATGTTGGAAAAACTTATCATATGAAACGGAAGATAGAATGTGCGCTCTTCTCCGCCATTATAAACACAATCGTCCCAAACGGCGTTGAATTTAACGCGGAACATCTTGCATTCCATCTGCCAAAATAAAACCAAAATTTAATAATTAAATATACGAAACTAAAATTAAATTAATTTATTACAAAATATAATTTTGTACAGATCTAAAAATAATTATACAGGTCTTACAAAACTAATTCCGGCCCTGTACAGTTTTTGTTAGATCTGTACACTTTTATAGTTTTTAGAAAATTTTAATTAATGTTTTAAACACTCCAATTTGTAAATTTCAAATGAATAAACACACTTTATATGGATTCACCCTCGTTTGAAGAAATGCCTATATATGGGATTTCAAATTTAGATTGTATTTATGTAAAATACATATATTAATGTTATAAAAAAACATAAAACATAAACATTTAAATAAATAATGTAATTAAAAAAAATTATACAGATCTTATAAAAATTATACAGCTCGCGTTATGACACTACCGAGCTTTACAGTTTTTTGTCGATCTTTACAATTTTAAATTTATTCAAAAATTAACGTAAATTTTAAATACTTACATTTGGAGATGGAAATTGCAAAACCAGTGTTAATTCTCTTCTAGCTTAGATTCAACCCGTTTGAAAGACGCCTAATTAATATTTCTGTAAAATACAAATAATAATGTTATAAAAACTATATAAAAAAACATAAATATATAAATAAATAATATAATTAAAAAAATTATACAGATCTTGTAAAAATTATATAGCTCGCGTTAAGACATTACTGAGCTTTACAGTTTTTTGTCGATCTTTACTATTTTAAATTTATTAAAAAATTAACGTAAATTTTAAATACTTACATTTGGAGATGGAAATTGCAAAACCAGTGTTAATTCTCTTCTAGCTTAGATTCAACCCGTTTGAAAGATGCCTAATTGATATTTCTGTAAAATACAAACAATAATGTTAGAAAAACTATATAAAAAAACATAAATATATAACTAAATAATATAATTAAAAAAAATTATACAGATCTTGTAAAAATTATACAGCTCGCGTTATGACACTACCGAGCTTTACAGTTTTTTGTCGATGTGTATAAATTTTTTTTGTTTTACAAAATAATAAAAATTTGTATTATGCTCACCTGACTTTAAACAACGGTAATGACTACTATAACTCTTCGATCTAATATTCGCTTAAGTTTTCTCTCTATTTTTTTCCTTCTTATGTTTGCATACAGCTCCTTCAAACTATGAATCTTATATAGGCTGAAGAATTCCAATTCAATAATGCATTCAATTCTATATCTACCCGCATGCAAAATTACTGTTAAAATTTGTACAATTTTTGCATGCATGCCAATTTTAATAGGTTTTATTCACGTGAAACTTACACATTTCTCATCCCACTCAAATAAATTTTGGCCTTATTCAAAAAGCTAGTCAATTGATGAGATTGGTTGCATGATTGTACCACAATTGAATAAAAAATGAGTTAAACAAATGGTGGAAAGTACACTTTGTGAGCCAAATGAGTATATGGAATAGTAAGTTATCTTAGTGGGTATTGAGAGTATATGTTATTCTCAAAATGGGTATACATGATGATTTTCTCTTATTTATATACTACATATAGCTCCGACAAACATAAGAGAAGATTTGTTTGTATTAATACAATATGATCGAGACAATCTAAATATGAAATAAATGTGATTGTGATCAATGGTGGATAAGATAAGCAACCATGCACGCACATCCTAATCATACCTGCATCATTGTCACACATCTTGTATTTTTCTTTTTCTTTTTCTTTTATAGTTTTAGTAATATTCTTGTGGATAATATTCTTGTCACACATCTTGTATACGATGCTTCCCTTGTTTGTCTTCCAAAAATTAGTTGGCCCGTGATTTGTTTTGGATTATTCTATTTGTGCGGTGAATCCTACCATATGTTGGTGCGGTCCATCGCATCCTCATACATATTTATTTGTAATTAATTTTAATTGAGTTTTAAATAATTCTAATTCAGACTTAATAAATTTTAAGATAGATTAATAGATTAACAGATTTTACTTGAGATTAATAAATTCTTACGAGATTATCAAATATAACTAAAATTAATTAATCCTACTTATATTTCATTAAATATACTACCTTCGGTCCCCAAATAACTTTATATATTTCCTTTTTGGGACAGTTTTTAAATAACATGTTTTTACTGATGGTCCCGATACGAGATACTGGTGTATGGGGGGAGGGGAATACACCAGTTAGGATTTTTCAACTTTGAAAACTTTAACACTCGAAAATCACTTCAACTGAGTAAAGAAAGGCTCAGCTGAAATCACAACTGAGTAAGAGAACTCAGCTGTGAGAGTGGTGCTGTGCGGAATATGGTGGAAATTATACTCGTAAAAACAACTCACGCTTTTATGCTCGGTTGGTCATGAACCAAAACAGTTGAATATGCAAATATGCAGTTTGTATGCCGGTTAGTTTGGTCAGTTGAAAATGCAATAAGTAACTGAACAGAAATAAACACAGACACACAGAATTTAACGTGGTTCGGAGATAACCCTCCTACGTCCACGGGGAGTTGTGAGTCCACACAACTCTGTCCAAGTTCTTCTGGACAAACCACTCAGCTTACGCGGGCTGAGCAACAGTTATGGATAAGTTTGCGGGTACTTATCAACCTTACAGTTTAGTTTACGGGTACTAAACGACCTCACTACTCAGTTGCAGGAAGAGTAGGATCCTAGACCTTTTCAGGTGAAAAAAAAAATGTGATTCCAACTTACAGCTCGAACGGAAGGTGAGCTGTGATCTAACTCTCTATGAACTCTCACTAAGTGATGTTCTCAAGGTTCGATCTAAAGACACAAAAACTATCTAACTCTAGAACTCTCAACAAGTGATGTTCTAAGAGATTCAGTTTAGTTCGTGAAGAATATTGCTCTTTTCTTTTTGCTCTCAGATTTCTTCTCGCGTGTGTGTCTTGTATTTCGAATGAATGAATGCCTCTTATTTATAGGCGGAGAGTATCAACTAGCCGTTGGAGGAGCTGTTGATCTCTGATCGTTGAAAGCGATGGCTTGTCTCTCATCTCTGCAAACTTTCCCGATGTGGCATCTGTGCTCTTCTGCTTTCCATCTGAGACAGCCTTGTGTTGGGCCAAATGGGGTAATGACTGAACGGTCAAACCCTCATGTGACTTCCTTTTGAAATTCAAATTCAAACCTTTCTGACAGTCAACCTCGGTTAGTCGGTTGAAAATCTTGATCTTTATTTGAGTGGTCTTCAGCTGATGTTCTGTCTGAACAGTTGAACTCTGAGCTGACTTTGAACTTCATGTTGAGACTTCTTTATAACTTCCCCCTTCTTGAAACATTCTCTTTCTCGGATGGCATACTACAGCTGATGTTCCAACTGAACAGTTGGCTTGAACTCTCAGCTGTCAAAAAGCATTCCCCTTTTTGGCATAGCTCTCTCATCAGGCAAAGTCTTGTAACTGATGTTCCTCATCCGATCTTTCATCCGGGGTTGTATCCGAGTGTTGCTATGTTGCCGTCTTCAGCTGGAGATCTGTAAAGATAAAATCTTAATATTGCTCAAACAGCGAGCCTAACAGCTAACATTAGGAACTGGCAACATCTACTCGGTTGGGGTCAGTTGGTTTTGGAATTCATCAAAACTCTTACTAATAAATTTCCCAACAATTTCCCCCTTTTTGATGATGCCAAAACCACTTATAACTTTAAACCACTACTGACTTAAACCTTACTAACTGACCTAAAATCTTAGCTGAAATTCTAGACAGTCTATAAGATAGAACATCAAAGGGTTAGCACAGTTATAACATGGTATTTAAAATATTGCGATTCAAGGCTTGGACAATGAGATATTGTGCGTCAATTTGAATCGTATATATACTTTGAAGTTTTCTTTACAACTGATGATTACAGGAAAAAGTACAAACCAGATAAAGATACATTAGTTGATCAAAAACTACAACATCTCAAAAACTATATCAGCTCAAAAACTTCATCATCTCAAAAATACTGTTGACCGTACTTGTTGAAGATACGGTCAAATATCTCTTTCTTCGCAGCTGACTCAATCCCAGTGTTGACACCATGTTCGTTGCAGACTTGTCTCACCTCAGCCATGATCGCATTTCTGTTCGGAGTACTTGTGCCTTTGATCATCTGAGGGCGATATTTGAGCTTCTGCGGAACTGGAATGGTGTTGGGATCGAGCTGAGCTTTCAGCATGGCCCTTTTAAATTGACTAAACATTCCAGGATCTCTAGATCTGAACTCCCACAAGGCTTCCTTGAAGGCTTGCCTTGGGTCTTCAGTTGAGTAGACCTTCCTGTAATAAAAGTCATTTATAAACTCGTGCTTGAACTACTCCCAGTCATCCTTCCACTCAGCATTCATCCATTTGTCAATTTGTGGGAACCGAGACGGGAGCGGGGCGTTTCTCTGCAGCTGTTGCGTCTTCTTCCTAGCCTCAGCCTTCATCTGGTGCTTGTTTATTCTTTGCATGCTCCTACTGGCTTTATTTCTGTCTACATTCTTCTCAATCTTGGCCAGTTCCTTCTTGATCTTAGCCACCTTCTTGGCCTGATCAGCAGCGAACTTCTTAATCTAAGAGGGATTCAAATATTTCTCCTTCGACTCCCCCATAGCTTTTGCAGCTTCGATGTAATCTTCAACAGAGATCCCATCAAGATCGTCATCGAGCTCGGCTGTAAGCTCGGCTACGAGGTCGTGGGAGACTTCCAGTTCCTGCTCTTCCGACTCCTTTGGCTGAGATCCTTCGGCTTCTTCCCTTTGAGGTTCAGCTGGCACTCCTTCTTCCCCTTGCTCGTGAACTCTTTTCCCCTGTCCAGCAACAGCTGCTGGCTCCTTTCCTTCCCCCTTTTTGGCATCATACAAAAGGGTGGCAACTGAGCCATCCAGGGAGGTCAGCTTGGCCTCAGCTTGTTGAACTCGGGAGAAGAGTTCGTCCACAGCATCCTTCTCTTCCACCTTCTTTGCCAGCTCCATGTCCTGGCGTTCCTGCTCGGCTCTCTTCAAGGCTGCAAAGGTCGCAGAGACATCTTTGTGAAGGGTGACGAACTCAGCTCGGAAATTTACGAATTGAGACATCCACTCCTGGTCTTGTGTCTGCTGGGACTTTGCCAGATCAGTTTCAGCAATGGACTTGAAGACGTTGAAGTCCGAGCTGAGTCCCTGAACCGCCTTCCTTAGATCCTTGACCTCCGAGCTGGTAGAAGTGGAGAGGTCTTCGAGCTTTTGCTGTAGGGAGGAGGAGAGTTGTTCCAGCTAATTCTTCAATCTCGCATTCTCTTCTATCAGCTGATTCATCCTGTCAGCGTCCTCCTCCTTGTTGAGCTTGATCTTGGACAACAGCTCCTGCCTCAGCTGGTTGACCCTCTCAGAGATCAGCTCACAGATACCATCAGTTGAGTGTGCTGGCTGATATGAGGGTCCAGGCAGTTGTTGTTGTTGTGGCTGAGATGTTGGGTCCACGACAACCAGGACTGTTCGGCTGGCCAGGTATTGTTTCAGCTTGTCTTCTTCCCTCTTGGCTGCCTCTTCAGCTGCGTCGACATCCTCCATGTGGTTGGCATTTTTGGCCAACATATGGTCAAGAAATTGAACAGCTCCAGGATTGTCGCACAACTCCCTGGTGTCTGTCCCTTCTTGTTGGCTCTTATCCAGACGACAACGGAGCACAACCACCTTCTGGTTGTAGGCTACCTCCAGGTTCTGGTAGTCGAAGTACACCCTCAGGTTGGATTCTTCAACCTTCAACCTGTCCCAACCATGGATCCTGAGGGTTTCCTCCTTGACGTACCAATAGCTGAAAATGACGCTAAACTGATAGAGCAGTTCCGTCCCGAACATGGCGAAGATGGGCATCGAGCTGGTCTCGGGGAACATGCCTATCAGCTTGCGAAAGCAGTAGTCTAGCCTGCCTTTGTATTCAGCCAAGATCGCTTGGCGGTTGGCTTCTTCATCAATATGTGGGGGATCTATATCGAAAGCAATGGGTTCGAGGGTGTCATCGACGTTGGCCAAAGGAACGGTCTCAACGTCGGCATCGAGCGAGAGGCTCGGGATATCTGACTGAGGACCAGTTGAGAGAACTGGATCCTCTTTGGGTGGTGATTGGGCAGGCTCAATTATTTCTTCAGACACAGGTGGGATTTCCTGGCTGGCATCAGCTCCAGTTGGTGGACTGTCGTGGGACTCCTCAGATGAAGAAGAGTCATCTGAGGAGGAGCTGGATTCCTCCACGTGGATCTCCACCCCTTCAGCCATCTTTTCTTGTGGGCGGGGTTGAATGACGAACGCAGCCGCGTCAACCGACTGGCTAGATTTGGTTGATTTCTCAGCTGGTGTCTCCACCACGGGGCCAGATGCAGCCGATTGAGCTGCTGGCTATATGATCTTGATCCTGGGCTTTTTCTTGAGGGGTTCCACCTATTCTTCTTCTTCTTCTTCCTCAGCCACCTCCTCCAACTGGCGCTTCGCAGGCTTGGACCTTGATGGGCGGCGAGCTGCTGGGGCCGACTCCATAGCTGGCTTGGAGGCTCCCTTGGGAGTGTAGACTGCTTCCACAACATCCCTAGCCTTTTTGGCTGTAGGGAACAACATCAGCTTGCTGAACGGAGGGTCCTCACTCCCTTCCCAGGTCAGCTTCTGTCCCTTGGTGGCTTGGAGGATCAGGGCAGAAATTTTTGTGCCGAAGTTGAGTGTCCCCTTGACACTCAACAGCTGCTCTCCGGACTCAGCAACCGTCTCGGAGATTTTCAGCTTCTCCGTCCACAGCTGGCTTTCAATGTAGCCCAGCCACTCAATCTTGTGCTGTTCCTCCAGGGCCTTCTGCTGCTTGAGCTTCGGTCTGCTAATATCACCGAAAGCTCCTCCGTATGCGAAGACGCATTTTGAAATTACGTCAAAAAGAAGTCGGTGCTCCGGCTTCAGTTTGGTCCTCTGCATACTCACCTTCAGAGGTTCGGGGACAAGGAGGATTGTCTGCAGAAATGCATCTGCATCCTTGTCTGAGAAGTTCCCCATTACGTCTATGGCTTCCCGATTTTCGGGGATGATCTTCTCCAGTTCCTTGGACACTCTGATTTCGACGGCGGTGTCTTCCATCGAACAGGAAGTGCTATTTCGTTGCTTGCACGGGATGGTCGTGACAAGGCCCAGGTCTGCATCGCGTTGCAGATTCCTGTAGAAGTGGGCGACCTGCTTCCTGAGCAGCTTGGAAGGAAAGAGGGTTGCCCAGTTTAGCAGGCCGTGGTCGGAAAGAATGGTGGCGACGGGAGCCAGTTCCGGCGAGGTCAGAGCTGCTCTGGAAAGAATCTGTTCGAAGTGAATCTTCGACATCATCATGTCGAAGGATTCCTGGTATGTAGCTGATTCTGCGGAGACCATCTTCTTCGAGGCTTTTGATTTAGGTGCCATCTCATAGGAATATATATGCAAAGAAAGAAGAAATGTGTTACTGGAAATGGTGAGACAATTTCGGAGAAGATGATGAATAGTTAGTAAAGATATGCACGAAAAGAGAAGGTAAGGATCACTTCCTGATTTGCCGCCTTATAAAGGTATTTGACTCGGATGAGATCAACGGCTGGGGTTAAATGGCGCGAATCCATCAACGGCTGAGATTACGCGACTGTTGGGTAATTTTGACTGACGCTCCACGCGCGCGAGTGAGAAGGTGAATAGTTTAAGGTGTCAGCCCAGTCGCACTACAAAGTAAGGCTATAGGAGTTCAGCCAGACTTTACATTAAATGCGATATGATGGCTTGTTTAGTTTAGCTGACATGTTCAGGAATGTTTGAATTTATTTCAAACATTCTCATTTAATATCATAACACCTTCAGTCATAAATGATACCTGCCAGCTGATGTCTGAATCAGCTGTGTTCATCAGTTGAGTTCCTCAGTTGCCGCATACCATCAGCTGACTCGAGTTCGTCTGTTCAGCTGACGTTTGATGTCTTCGGTTGGCAATCCGCATCTAAAATTCCCCCTTCATCTGAGCTTCCCCCTCAGATGGATATCTGACTCTTCAGCTCGGATGGATCCTCATCAGCTCGGATGACTCTTCAGCTCGGATGGATCCTTTTCAGCTCGGATGACTCTTCAGCTCGGATGACTCTTCATCTGATGGATCCAATAGTCCAAGAAGATCACATAACATCTTGAACCGGGCTTCAGGTAGAGGTTTGGTAAAGATATCAGCTCTCTGAATCTCAGTTGGAATCTTCTCCATGGACACATCTTTCTTCTCAATATGATCTCGGATGAAATGATGACGAATGTCGATATGCTTTGTCCGAGAGTGGTGAACAGGATTCAGAGAGATAGCTATGGCACTCGAGCTATCACAATGAATGGGAACCTATCCAGTTGCAACTTCATAATCTCTCAGCTGTTGCTTCAGCCACAACACTTGCATGCAACAACTTCCAGCAGCCATATACTCTGATTCGGTTGTAGAAGTAGCAACACATGCTTGTTTCTTGGAGAACCATGAAACTAGCTTGCTTCCCATGAACTGACATTGTCCAGAAGTAGACTTCCTGTCCAACCGATCTCCGGCTAGGTCCGCATCTGAGTATCCGGTCAGTTGGATATTATCGTCAGTTGGATACCACAACCCAACATTGACAGTTCCCTTCAGATACTTGATGATGTTCTTTGCTGCCAACATGTGAGCTTCCCTTGGTTGGACTTGAAAACGAGCACACACTCCAACTGCGTATGATATGTCTGGTCGGCTTGCAGTTAGGTATAGTAAAGAACCGATGATCCCTCTATACTTGCTGGCATCCACTAGCTTTCCCTCAGCTCCGGGTTCAATCTTCCAGTTAGTATTCAATGGAATCCTTGTTGTCTTACTTGTCTGCAATCCGAACTTGGTGATGAGCTCCTTTGTATACTTAGACTGATTGATGAAGATCCCTTCTGGAGACTGCTTCACTTGTAATCCAAGGAAGTAATTCATCTCGCCCATCATTGACATCTCGAACTTCTCTTTCATGAGATCTGAAAACTTTTTGCACAGCTCCTCTGACTTGGAACCGAATATGATGTCATCCACGTAGATTTGCACTACAAGTATATCATCTCCAACTTTGATGGTGAACAGGGTTTTGTCAATTGATCCTCGTTTGAATCCCGAGTTCAGTAGAAAACCACAAAGAGTGTCATACCAGGCCCTTGGCGCTTGTTTTAGTCCATAGATAGCTTTTATCAACTTGTATACTCTTCCATCTCCAATCTCAAAACCAGGAGGCTGTTCAACATACACATCTTCCTTGATATCTCCATTGAAGAATGCACACTTCACATCCATCTGATACACTTTGAACTTGTGATGTGCGGCATAAGCTAGAAAGATTCGGATGGCTTCCAGCCTTGCAACTGACGCGAAAGAGTCTTCAAAGTCGATTCCTTCTTGTTGGCAGTATCCTTGAGCTACCAACCTTGCTTTATTCCTCACAATGAATCCAATGGCGTCTCTCTTGTTTTTGAAAATCCACTTCAATCCAATCACCTTGACAGCATTTGGTCTTTCTACCAACTTCCATACACAGTTGCGTAGAAACTCATTCAGTTCTTCTTGCATGGCTGTTGTCCAGGGGACACAGTTGAGAGCTTCCCCAACATTCTTTGGTTCTGGCACATCAGCTACAAAGCAAGAAATCATGGCAACATCTCCAGCTTGCTCGAACTCCTCTAGAACTGCCAACTCCTCAGCATATTGGGCATAAGTGTTGGAATCTTCTTCTGTTGATTCAGGATTTGCAACTCGGCTCCTTGTACGCACACCCTCGGTTGGATCTCTGATGATGTCGTCAGTGGAATGAACTTCATACCATCTTCGGTTAAGTCGTCATTCTTCTTCCAACTGTGGTTATTCTGAAATCTGAGTTGGAGTCTTCAGAGCTGGTGATTGATCAGCTGTTGAGTCTGGAACCTCAACATTGACATTAGTTTGAACTGAGCTCGGTTGGGCTTTGGATGCTGATGCAGTTGGAGGAGCATCAGCTGAAGTTCCCCCTTGAGATGAGCTGAGGTCTTCGCATTCATCTTCAGAGGAGTATGGATCCTCATCCTCAGCTGCCCAAACCAGTGGTTCAGCTAGGTTCTTTTCCCTTAGAGCTTGCGATCTGGTGAGAACAGGTGGAGCAGCTGGATCTGCTTGTTGTCCTTTAGCCTGTTCCCTGCACTCAAAGGTAGATTCATCAAAACTAACATGAGGTGTTATTTCCACAACACGAGAGCTGTTGTTGAAAACTCTGTATGCCTTGATCCGAGCAGCATATCCAAGAAATATGCCCTTCGAAGCTTTGGCATCAAAAGTTTTCAACTGAGTCTTCCCATTGTTGTGAATATAATACTTAGAACCAAAAACGCGAAAATAAGAAATATCTGGCTTCCCGCGTCTCCATAGCTCATATGGTGTCTTTCCCAACCGCTTGGTTAGAAGAGACCGGTTCTGAGTATAGCATGCAGTGTTGATCGCTTCAGCCCAAAATCTCTTTGGCAGAGCTGAGCTGGCTAACATGGATGTGGCTGCATCCTTCAGCGTTCTGTTCCTTCGCTCAGCTACTCCATTCTGTTGCGGAGTACGCGCGGCTGATGTCTGATGGGTAATTCCATTCTTCTAGCAATACTCGATGATGGTTTCATTTAGGAACTCGGTTCCACGATCTGATCGGATAGAAATGATCTTCATCTCTTGTTGGTTCGATATCCGATCCATCAGCTTGGGCAGCTCATCTCGGGTTTCACTCTTGTGACGCATGAAAATGGTCCACGTGTACCTCGAGTAATCATCAGTTACAACCAGAGTATATTCGTTCCCGTTCATGCTTTTTGGTGTAACTGGCTTGAAGAGATCCATATGGATCAACTGTAACACTCGGTCGGTTGAGGGAGTTGACTTCAACCGGAAGGAGGATCTAGCGAGCTTTCCCAGCTAGCATGCACTGCAGATGTGTGTTGTTGAAAACACTCGATTTGGTATGCCTCTTGCATGTTCTTGTCTGGCGAGTCGGTTCATCGTCTTGAAGTTCAGATGGTTGAGCCTTTTGTACCACAACTAGCTCACATCCGAACTGCTCTTTGATAACAGGCAGGTGTCAGGGAGACTGCTGTTCCAGTCAGCGTAGTAGACATTTCCTATTGGTGATCGATTTTCCAACAATATCACCTGCTTTGATCCGACATCTTTAACCCTGCAACCCTATGCATCAAACTTGAAAGAGAAACCATTATCACAGAATTGACTGATGGAGAGCAAGTTATGCTTCAATCCATCAACATAAGAGACATTAGAAATTGAAACATGATTGGTTTCAAGGGTACCGTAACCTCTGGTGTAACCTTTTGAGTTATCACCAAAAGTAACTGATGGACCTTCTTTCTCCACGAAACTTCCAAGCAAATCCTTTAGATTCGTCATGTGTTTCGAGCATCCACTGTCCATTACCCATTTTGTTGTAGACGCTTTCTTCTTCCTCAGTTGTTTCTCCTGTACCTGCAAAGAGAAACTCGCTTAGGTCCCCAATTTCAGTTGGATCCTGGAGGGTTAGAACCAGTTCCCCCTGGAACTGTGCGTCGCTTTTCCCTGTAAACTCGGATGGATTTATCATTCCAGATTACTTTTCCTTCATCATCAACTATGACAACACCTTGGTTATCCTTAGGTTTGTTGTTAATAGAGATGTTCTGTTTCTTGGGAGGAGTTGGATTTCTCCCATGTTGAGCTTTAGGAGGTGAGGCTTTCCCCCTGTTTTGATGGCGATTCTTATCCTGTTGAGTTTGTCTGTGAGGTCGGACGCCATGTTGGAATCTTTGTGGCTGATTCTGATTCCAACTCCCTGAGGGTTGTCTGTAGTTGTTCATGCCCTGTTGATGATTCATATTATGGCATGAATATCTCCAGTTGTTCGACCTGTTCCTCATTGGTTGACTTGGTTGGAACCTTTGATCGAACTGATGTTGGAACCACTGTTGATTCAGATGATTGAACCCTTGTCTGTTCTGCGGTCGGTTCCATTTCTTCTGATGTTGACTTTGAGGTTGATGCAGAGGTCGGTTCTGATTCTGAGTTCGATTGCGGTTATGCCTTCGACGCCTCTGATTCCTCTTCTGACTTTTGGAACATTCTCCCTCGGTTGATGTCCCAACTGATGGAACATTCTGTCTTACATCTACTACTCCTTTTCCCTTCTCAGTTGTAATTCTATTGGTCGGTTGAACTTGCTGAGAGGTGGAGGTTGAATTAGCTTCTGGTGACTCAGCTGTGTTTGGCTCGACAGCTGTGACTGCTATGGCTTTGATGAAGGTTGTTGGTGGAATTCCAGTATCCTTGACAACATCATAACCAAGTCCTGACACGTCATCCATCTATCTGTTATAACTGATAAGATTCTCTATGATCTTGGATGACTGATACAGCTTGATTAGATTGTCCTTCTTAGTTTGCAACTCCTTGACGAGGACAGTTATCTGCTCGGTTTGTCCATCTGACTTCTTTATTAGCTGTTTGATCTGAGCTTCTTGATTTTTCAATTGATCTTGCTGCTCCTTAATCTGTTTCGTCAACTCTTCACCTGTTGGAGTCTTAGCCTCGTTCAGTTGACTCTTGAGATTCTCAATCTCCTCGGTTTGGCTCTTGATTAGATCGTCCTTTTCGGTTAAGGAATCTTCAAGTTTGGCGAACTGAGCTTGAAGACTCTTAAACTCAACCGATTGGTGATACAGTTCCTCTCTGCTTGGGACCTTTGCAGTAGTCAGCTCGGAGAGCAACTGACTTTGAGGCTGAGCCAACATCCTCAATTCTACTTGTCTGACCTGAGGACTGCGATCTCCTCCTGTTGACCTTATACTCATTTCCTTTTAAGATTGAGAACAATCTTTCAGTTCCCATCTCACCAAGGTCAGCTCGGCTCTCGTGGATATTGGTGAAAGTATCCCACTCAGCCGGTAGAGCTTGCAACACTTTGAGATTGATTTCTCTTAGTGTGTATTTTCCTCTTCGGATGGACTGGATTCTTCTAATGATGTCCATAAACCGGAGCTCTAGCTGATCGATGGTCTCATCAGGTTGCAGACTGAAATTGTCGAAATCTTGACATGCATGTGAGAACTTGTTTTCCTTCGTCTCGTCGCTTCCTTCACTCAGCGATGCCAGGATGTCCCACATCTCTTTTGCAGTCTCACACTCCTCTATCCAAGGCAGATAATCTTGTCCAACTGTGGACATTATTGTGCTCTGAGCCCAGATGTCTAACTGGCTCACCTTGGTTTCTTCTGGAGTACAATCTTCCGGCTGCTTTTCCACAAACTCCATAACAGTATCCCCATCGTTGGGATTTGTGGGAGTGCGAGCTATTCTTTCTTTAATGACGATTGGTCCGGAAGAGAGAACTTGTTGCATCCTGTGATGCTTTGACAGAAGGATCTTCTTCATCCGTGTTCTCCATAATGTATAATTGACTACTGAGAACATGACTACTATCTTGTCCTTGACGTCCATCTGCACACAACAACAGAGCAAAAATGCAAGCAGATATGCACTAGCGTGAAAAGATCTGTTCAGTTGACCACTGAAGAAAATTTCTCGAATTCACACCTTGTGAAACAGAGTCAGCAGTTTTTTGAACCACTGCTCTTATACCACTTGATGGTCCCGATACGAGATACTGGTGTATGGGGGGGGGGGAATACACCAGTTAGGATTTTTCAACTTTGAAAACTTTAACACTCGAAAATCACTTCAACTGAGTAAAGAAAGGCTCAGCTGAAATCACAACTGAGTAAGAGAACTCAGCTGTGAGAGTGGTGCTGTGCGGAATATGGTGGAAATTATACTCGTAAAAACAACTCACGCTTTTATGCTCGGTTGGTCATGAACCAAAACAGTTGAATATGCAAATATGCAGTTTGTATGCCGGTTAGTTTGGTCAGTTGAAAATGCAATAAGTAACTGAACAGAAATAAACACAGACACACAGAATTTAACGTGGTTCGGAGATAACCCTCCTACGTCCACGGGGAGTTGTGAGTCCACACAACTCTGTCCAAGTTCTTCTGGACAAACCACTCAGCTTACGCGGGCTGAGCAACAGTTATGGATAAGTTTGCGGGTACTTATCAACCTTACAGTTTAGTTTACGGGTACTAAACGACCTCACTACTCAGTTGCAGGAAGAGTAGGATCCTAGACCTTTTCAGGTGAAAAAAAAAAAAATGTGATTCCAACTTACAGCTCGAACGGAAGGTGAGCTATGATCTAACTCTCTATGAACTCTCACTAAGTGATGTTCTCAAGGTTCGATCTAAAGACACAAAAACTATCTAACTCTAGAACTCTCAACAAGTGATGTTCTAAGAGATCAGTTTAGTTCGTGAAGAATATTGCTCTTTTCTTTTTGCTCTCAGATTTCTTCTCGCGTGTGTGTCTTGTATTTCGAATGAATGAATGCCTCTTATTTATAGGCGGAGAGTATCAACTAGCCGTTGGAGGAGCTGTTGATCTCTGATCGTTGAAAGCGATGGCTTGTCTCTCATCTCTGCAGACTTTCCCGATGTGGCATCTGTGCTCTTCTGCTTTCCATCTGAGATTGTGTTGGGCCAAATGGGGTAATGACTGAATGGTCAAACCCTCATGTTACTTCCTTTTGAAATTCAAATTCAAACCTTTCTGACAGGCAACCTTGGTTAGTCGGTTGAAAATCTTGATCTTTATTTGAGTGGTCTTCAGCTGATGTTCTGTCTGAACCGTTGAACTCTGAGCTGACTTTGAACTTCATGTTGAGACTTCTTTATAACTTCCCCCTTCTTGAAACATTCTCTTTCTCGGATGGCATACTACAGCTGATGTTCCAACTGAACAGTTGGCTTGAACTCTCAGCTGTCAAAAAGCATTCCCCTTTTTGGCATAGCTCTCTCATCAGGCAAAGTCTTGTAACTGATGTTCCTCATCCGATCTTTCATCCGAGGTTGTATCCGAGTGTTGCTATGTTGCCGTCTTCAGCTGGAGATCTGTAAAGATAAAATCTTAACATTGCTCAAACAGCGAGCCTAACAGCTAACATTAGGAACTGGCAACATCTACTCGGTTGGGGTCAGTTGGTTTTGGAATTCATCAAAACTCTTACTAATAAATTTCCCAACACTTACCTTAACATTACCTTTATTTTTTCTCCACTCAGAACAACATTTTCTTTAAAACTTGTGTCACTCCCTCCTAGGAACTTATTTCATGACCGGAGGTAGTAGTTAATTAAATTTGAAAGTAAGAAATTAAGAGCATAACCGGTATCCCTATACTAGTATTTCAGATATCAAGTATGTGTATGAGTATCAGATATCAGGTATGGGTATGAGTTTGAAAACGAGAGAAAAAAAGGATGGTAGAGAGTTTTTTAGAAAAATGAGAGACATGAGTGGTATACTATCAAAAACTGGTTTACCAAAACGTTCAAAATAAATATATCAAAATATCAAAGATATCAATCTAATAATCGATATACTGATCATACACATACGTGATATACGTATATGGATACAAACGTTCACTAAAAGATATAGAGGGAAAGAAGGGTGAAAATTCTAAATCCAAATCTATATTTAATGACATTCTATTTGTAAATGTTTAAAATTAGTTAACATTATTGTTATTGAAAGTCGTATCGTAACTAGAAACCGACCAAATTTGATCATTTAAAGCAAATAAATGGAAATTATTACACTGAGAGGCAAAGCAATATATGAGAGAGCTTACTGAGTTTCTTCTTCAAAACCACTATGCAGAAAGTTCAGCCAGCTTATAGTATCCTTCTCCGACGTCAATACCTTCTTCCCGAGCAAGCTGCTCAACTGCTCGCTGCACGTCATCTCCACCAGCTTTACTCGCATCCAACAAGTTGCAAGCCACCTCAATCATACCTTTACCATGAGCAAGAGCCATGGATTGTACCGATGGGAGTCCTCCGCCTCTCTCACTGATCCTCAGCCATGTCTGTTGAGAATATCGGGACATTGTAGTTGTCAACCCACTGAGTAGCTCCAATGACAACGACCCCTTTTTTAAGTAGTGCACCAGGAGGGCCCTCATCAGGTTTCAGTTGCAGAGTTTCGGACCGGGGGCTGCCTACCCACTGATCTCCAGCTGCATTTGGCTTGAAGTAACCGAGCTCCCTTCTGATTGAGTCGAGGGGCCTTCCCTCACCGTGTGCAGCTCCGTACAAGAAGGTAGCGACTGCAGGCTATGTATAAGATCAATAACAAAGGATAAAGGTTGATGAAGAAACAGAAGACGATAGATAATTGAAATGATCAAGAAATGCATCATTACAGTTCATTTCATCATAAGAGAGTAAAAACGAAAAGATCCTATCTCAAAGGGACGGAACACGTTGTGACGACAATATGAACACCATTTTTACCCAATCAAAGGGAAAATAATTGACCATACAAAGCTTAATCCACCCAACGCTGCTTTAGCAAGAATAGACTATCTCCTAATTCTTTCAAACAAAACAAATAAGACATACTAATCAAAATTAACAATAATACACCATCAAGATCATTTCAACCAGAAACGTAACTCAAATCATCATCTTTTTAACCAGCAACAGAATAAATCCAGACACCAAATCAAATCTTTTTCCCATAATTCTCCAAAACTAATACAGAAACTCAAATGCCACTGATCAAGAAAGCAAACTTTGCAGCCCCGCACCATCAACAATAAGTATCACCATTTAGTAGTTTATTGTGAAATATGAAAATACAGAGTGGCTCTTATCTATCTTTGTTTGACTCATACCATCTATACCTATTATAAAAGAGCCGATTCTTACAAAATTTGATTTACCTAATATGTCCCTCTATTATATTTATTTTAAGGGTAATAGTATAATTTTATATATAAAATTTATCATAAATCTAATAACTTAATAATAGTCCTACTCCTACTATAAATCAACTTAATGAATTAATTACTAATATATTTTTTTTGTAGTTGTTTGAAGAATGACGAAGGGCTTAGACTATATCATTGGTTCACAATTTATTTATTTTGTTAGAATTTATTGTAGAATATATTTTGTGCTTATTTCTACCTCGTGTTTTTATTTATATAGATAGATGTAAAGTTTAATGTATGGTAATTAAGAGTTACAAATATAATATTATTTTTTATTAGTAATTATTGTTAAGTTTATCACACATATAATATTAAATTACACAAGAATTTTGCTAAATTTTGTTAGGTTTATCAATGTAGTTGTAGATTAATTTTTGGTAACTTTTTTATTATATTTTACGGTAAAATGAAGTTCACACTTAATCCATTTATAAAAATGAGTCTACTTTAGAAATAGTTTTTATGGGAATTAAAACTCAAATTTGGTTATTTTTTTGAATTTAAGACAAAGATACCCTTAATAAAGGTGCGCAGTCGGTTCGCGGGTCGCGGGCTGGTATTAGAGTTTGTATATTTTTGGTACAAATTTAGTCTTATTAGTCTCAAATGCGTCAACTTTAGTTCAAATTTTTCTGGTATATTTGGTACGATTTTAGTCTTATTAGTGTCAATTGTTACAAATTTGGTACGTACAATTGGGACAAATGATCTATTTAGTGCCATTTGTGCCAAATTATGATCGTGGTACAGTTGGTACGAACAGAGTCTATTTGTACCAAAAGTACCAAATCGCGAACATCAAACTCGAACACACGCATTGGAAAAAACTCTAACAAACGACGGCAAGGCTTCACCACCACCACTAACAGAGTCACAATATCAAGTTGACCTCAATGGTGGTGTCGGAAATAAAACAACCCACGACGGCGTCGGAAAATGTGGATAACATTCCAGTGACGAAAAAGCCCTAGAAATTAAATCATGGTCCGATTTTCCCCAAAATTCGAGCGATTTGCACGAAAATTGGGATAAAATTAATCGGAATTAACTTCCTAAGGTGATTGATGGAATAGAAAAATAATTAAAACACTAGAAATGGAGCAATCGTTTGATGGAAAATTTTCTTGTGCGAGTCGTTTGTACCAAATGTACCAACAGTACCATAATCCTGATACCCGCTCGCGAACCGACCCGCGACCCGCGCCCGACACGCACACCCCCCTCATTAAGGATAAATTAGTCCCAAAGTGCAAATATTGGCCAAAATTTGTGTTTATAAGAAGGGTGGGCCGAAATTTGGGTTTTAATCCCCATTCTAGCTTTATGAATATATATTCTCTATGAAAATTGTATTTATGTTTAATTATACTCCATCCGTCCACGAAATAGTTGTCACATTGTAGACGACATGAGTTTGAAGAAAATGGTAGGTAGTAGTGAGTATTATTGTGAGTGGAGTAAGGGTCCCACATTAAATGTGAATGGAGTAGCAAAAGTGGCAACCATTTCGTGGACAAACTTAAGTAGCAAAAGTAGCAACCATTTCGTGGACGGAGAGAGTATAAAATAGCTTTCTGAGAGAGAGAGAGAGGGATGGGACTGGTACCTACAACTGATTAATTATAATGGATGTTTGAGAAAGAGGGAAAGGGATAGGGTGGGGATGGTGGGTGGTGGTTTCAATTTCAAAAGTCATGTGTGTTATACAAATGAACTTCATATATCTTTTTAACAGTTCTTTTTTTTTTGTGATATGGGAGAGTGGGGAGCGATGAAATTTGAATCCAAGATCGTACCACGTAGGTGTCCACTTAAGGACATTTTTTCATCAATTAACACTATAATAATTGAAGTCATCATCGTATAATTACCTTTAAAATTTAAAAAATGCAAATATACAAGATAATAGCAACTTAACCATATTGTAACCGAAAATATATAAGATGTACTTTTGTTTCTTCTAAAATCACTTAATTAATTACAGAACACTCTTATTCTATGGGTCGGATTTCCCCACTAAATTTTTAATGAGGTTTGGCTCTAAGGTATAAACATGTTATACCTAAACAATCTAATAAAGAAAGGTGGATGGAGTATCATAATAGGCGATTTTGTCAATATCATTCAATTTTCATAATAGTACACAAGATGGTAAAATTGGTTCATTTTTTTTTCTACCGTGTACACATGCTTACTAATACTCCCTCCGTCCATGAAATGATTGCCACTTTTGCTACTTAAGTTTGTCCACAAAATGGTTGCCACTTTGCTACTCCACTCACATTTATTGTGGGACCCTTACTCCACTCACATCAATACTCACTATAATTCATTACTACTTATCATTTTCTTAAAACTCGTATCGTCGATAATGTGACAACTATTTCGTGGACGGATAAAGTATTTCACTAAAGTTAATAATCAATAACTAATAATATTATAATTTTAAAAAATATAGCTTCAAATTATAATTAGATGAGAAATTATACGTGCAACGCACGTAATTCCCTACTGGTATATACTAAAAAGAGTAACTACAACATGAACTCACACTACTAGGCCAATACAAATTATCACCTAATTCAACCAAGCACAAACAAATTAATATATATAATCAGCTATGATGTACGTACCATCATGATCATTTCAATCAGAAACATAACTCAAATCAAGACGCCATATAAAACTTTTTTCCCACATTCTCCCAAACTAATATAGAAACTCAAATGCCACTGATCAAGAGAGCAAACCTTGCAGCCCAAAGCCAACATCCGCAGCCAAAGACTTTGCAGTTCCTGCAACACAGTCCATAGATGAGCCATTTAATGGAAACAAATGTGGTCTACAACACCAAGCCTTGGATGACTCCCACAATGCAATCCAAGATCAATGGCCTCAAATGCAGCCTTCACCATCTCAAAGAAAACATTTTTCAGTGGAGATGAATTCGGGCTCGGCCTGATTTCTGACACCAGAGTGTATCCAACTCTGTTGTAAGTGGAATCCTCAAATTTGTTGATAATGGGAGCCTCTGGAATCAGCTTTGCTGCAATTTCAATGGCCTCCAGAGCCGCCTTGTTTCTGCTTTCGGATACATACACTTCGCAGCAACCTAGCATTTGCTTCAGCATCTTTCTTGCTGCAACTTTGCACAATTCCTTCACTAACTGCAGCAAAAGAGAAAGATGCACTAATTTAGATTTTTGTGGCTATAGTTCTATTAAAGTTTACTATCTGAGCACCTAGAAATTTAAAAAATAACAGAAGAAAAGGAATAATTACACCTCTATTCCTTAAGAGCATTTACAGCAAGGTTCAAAGGGGGGTGTCGATCGGCGGTGTCGAAGCCTTCGACACACCCCACCACTCGACACACCCTGTGCCGAGTCCACAGTGGGGGATCGACACCCCCCTGTGTCGATCGCGGTGGCGAGGCCGGTGTCGTTCGCTCGACCCAGCCTTCGACTCCACACCGGATGAAATATGGGGAGTCCTCTCCTATTTTCTTTTTTCATTTTCTGATTAAAAAATAAAGAAAGCAACATGTATATTTTTTTTGTGTCCAACGTATATATGTGAAGCAGCAACGATAATATCTCCAATTTTTTCCTATATATATCCCACCACACCACCACATCAATTCATCCATACCACACCACCACATCAATTCATCTAATTCATTCATCATACAAATTCACTCGTTTTATAAAAAAAAAAAATTATGAGTTGGCCGGGTGCGAGCTACAATCCTGAAGAGGCGGAGGCGCGACGCCGCCAACGTATGCAGCGAGCCAGGGAGCTTTACCAAATAGTGGCCGAGTCTGATTCATCAGACGACGACGATCAGGATACGAGGACGTACCTGCACCGGAATCGTGAGGAGGCCGAACAAAGCCTCCGACGGGATTATTTTGTCGACCACCCTATATGGGGTGATGCTGTCTTCCGCCAGCGGTTTCGAATGAGCAAGCGCCTATTCTTGAGAATTGCTCAAACTCTTAAGAATCGGGAGCATTTTTTTTCAGCAACACCCGGATGCCACTGGAAGATTGGAGTTCCACCCCTGGGTCAAGTGCACCGTTGCTCTGAGGAAACTAGCCAATGGTGGAGCAGCCGATCAATACGACGAATATCTGCACTGTGGCAATACAACGGGCAATAACATCCTCAAGAATTTCTGTCGAGCCATCAGATCTACTTTCGGCGACTACTATTTGAGGCGGCCAAACGAGTCTGACATTGCCCGGATCACTGCATTGCACGAGAGGACGCACAGCTTTCCCGGAATGCTTGGAAGCATCGACTATATGCACTGGCAATGGAAGAATTGTCCAACGGGTTGGAGAGGACTGTACACTGGACGAAATAAATCTCCAACCCTCGTCCTTGAAGCTGTCGTCTCGCAAGATTTGTGGATTTGGCATGCTTTTTTCGGTGTCCCCGGCTCTCTGAACGACATCATCGTGCTCAATCAGTCCACTGTCTTCAACGACGTCATAAATGGTAGAGCGCCGTCAACTGCTTTCACTGCAAACGGCCGCCCGCACCGTATGAGATATTATCTCGCCGACGGCATCTATCCGAAGTGGACCTCTTTCGTGAAGACGCTCAATGCGCCAACAGATCCAAAGAGACAACGATTCGCTCGAATGCAAGAAGCTGCGCGTAAAGACGTTGAAAGGGCTTTCGGCGTCCTGCAAGCTCGTTGGGCAATCATAAAAGGCCCTGCTCGCTTGTGGTTTCGGGAGCATTTATGTGATGTCATGTATGCCTGCATCATTCTGCATAACATGATTATTGCAGATGAAGGACCGAGGGCAACTGAATTCCATGCTGAATCGAGCGCATGGGGCGATGCAAACGTGAACAGGGCAGCAGTCCATCAAAGAGCGCCAGTGCCACTCCGCCAAGTTATTGAGAGACAAGCTCAAATTCAGAATGCATGTGCCCACGACCGCCTTATGGAGGATATGATTGAAGAGATTTGGGCACGTTTTGGTCCACTATGCGAATAGTTATTGTGTTTTTATTTATTTCCTAATTATTGTATTTTTTTTAGTTATTGTCTTTTTTTTTAATTCAATAAAATTGTCATTTATTAATTTATGAATTTAATTAAGTTAGTTTTTATAATATTTATTACAAATAAAAAAAAACAACAAAATAAAATCTATTCAATCATTAAAATCACGTTTCCCAGTGCTTAGATATAAGTCTTACTCAATCCATTGTAGTGGGAAAATTAACCTATGTCTAACTCAACACCACCAATCATTAAAATCACGCTTCCCAGTGCTTAGACCTAGGTCTAACAAGACCCTTGTAGTACATGCTCTAAGCGAATGTGTGCGATATAATTCTCAGCATATATATAAATGCATTGATAACATATGACACGGTGGAGGTTTCTACACGTTGCCAACTTACCACCGACATATATTCTGTGTTATTCCTAGAAACACTTGATAATGCACTAGAGACGAAGTAAAGATATAAATAGAATTGATAGTACTTCCTCCTTCCAAAAATTAAATGCCTACTTATTCATATTTTTTGTCCATAAATTAAATGCTCATTTACCTTTTTTACAATTATACCTTTTTACTTTTTCTTTATTTACTATCCTTTGCCATTGATGGTCTCATTCCACAACAACTTTATTTCTACTTTTTAGTCAACACAACAACTTGATTCCTAGTTTTTGGTCAATACCACCATTTTTTTGTTATTACCACTGTTTTTTTGTCATTATCCCACTACCCCTACATTCTAACTTTTACCCATTCAAAACAATTTTATCAGTTTTTCTTAATCTGCGTGCCGGAACCCAAATAAACATATTATTTTTGAATGGAGGGAGTATATTATTAATGCTTCCACTATATTAAAAAGAAACTGTATTGGAGCTCATAAAAAGCGGTCGCAAAAAAAAAAAGACAAATATAGTACTACTGCTGTATCCGTTCATGATAATTTAATTTTTAATTTTTTTTGCGAATATCAACTAAGGTTAGGTAGATATGCAGAGCGAATTATTATATCATTATCTTTGTATTGAAAAGAAAAGTAGATATTTTGAGCAGAATAATAGAATAGGTAACTATAGAGAATGAATGAGGTTATAAAAATAAAGAATATGTAAAATTATTTTCTAAAATAGGAAAAATTATAATTTTATGGATGAATCAAAATAAAAATCTGCCCATAATTTTTATGGTAGGAAGGAGTATGAAATTACTAGTTGTGTCAACCCTTAATGAGACTGGTTGAAAATAAAATAGAAATATAGTGTAACCTCTTTAAATTAATAAATTAATAACTTCTTTAAAATAATACTTTTTCACGGTCCCGATTATAAGACTATCTTTTAAATTTTAACTCGATAAATTAATAACCTCTATAGAGTAATAAATTTCTCCAATCTGTACCGTATTAATTTATAGAGGTTTTACTATACTCCTTCCGTATCGTTGATGATGGCCTCTATCTTTTTCGAATGTCTCTTTATTGATGGTCGTTATTCCTTTCTGGAAACTACCCGTCTCATAAAAATGTGTGCACTCTATCATTTTATTCTTTACATCACTCATCTTCCTAATTTTTAGTCCAAAATAAATAAACCATCAATGACGGCATGGGGGAGTAAGTTGCAGTGATCTTGTAATTAATACAATGACAAATTTAATTTATGACAATTTTTATCATTACACAAACTTTTGCCCTTCTGCTTAAATGGTTTAGCATCTAAATTAAGTGACAGAAAATGTTCGTAGGATAGTTGTAGAACATTATCAATAATGGAGATCTTTTTATTGATATTATTGAAAGTTTTAAGATAATTTTGAAACAAAGTTATTTGGGCTTTAATCTGAAATCTACGCTAGATACTCTTTTTAATATTCTGAATGAACAAATGACTTATAGATGGCGTATTCACTTTAGTCATAAATTTATCATTGAAAATGAGTGGAAAAGTAAAAGTATGTAAATATTATTATTATTTTTTTAATTATATATTTTTTTTAGGATGGAAAAGAAAATTATCACAGACATTCTTCCATCCTTATTTTTATTTTATCAATTAAAAAAATATTATCACTTATATTCCTTATATTAATATTTTCTATAGTTGAATTGAAAAGGATGAAAATTTGGTTATTCGGGAAAATTATCCATCGTATAGAAAAAAATTAATATCATAGTAAACATATGAAAAATATAAAAAAAATAGAGAGATATTTATATTTCACCCTTTTCCATTAAAAAAAAAAATTCCAACTCTGTCAATCTCACACAAATTTTACTCCAAAAAAAAGGTATTGTTTGAAAATTCAAACAGAAACCAAAAATTTAAGAAAAAACATATCTTGATTAATTCAAATGGGCTCTCAGACTATCTTGATACAGTCCCAAAAAAGTAGACAGATAGCTCATAAATGGCGAGTCAGCTCAACGCGATAAGCCAGAGCATTTTCTGGTGACCAATGCACACTCATGCCCCGTAAAGAAGTTTTTGGGCAACTGAAGGTGGCGACATGTTTTTTGCTCACAAGCGCATATTTTGACGACGACTCAATTTTGATCGTAGAGTCGCCGGTCCATGAAGAATCTCTCTGTGCTGGTGGTGTTGATCGGAGAGGCTTCAAATGCCAATGTGTTGTCGGACCTTAATTGTGCACCGGTCCAAATTTTGAAATCCTAATTTCAAATTTGAATTTCGAAATCACCTGAATTATAATGCTTTGAATCTGTGATACCATATTAAACAATAGCAAGAAAACACATTGGAACAATTTTAGATCCTCGTCTCATATATGTATATTTATTATTACTATCTTTATCTCTATTATTAACATTTCTTTAAAGTTTTGTGTATTATTAAATCATGTGATATAGCCAATATGAACATTGAAATATAAATTATGGTCCACCCTCTTCATAAATATAAATTATAGTCATTTTTTTTTGAACTTATAACCTAAATACCCTTTTCCCTCTTCTATTTTTGATCTATCACTCCTTAACCCGTTTTATTGACACTTGTTTCCTTTTCCAAGTTTTTTCTTTCTTCTTTTTCATTTTTTTTTTCAAGTTTTTTTTTTCTTATTTTCTAGATTTCTTTTTTTTTTCTGTTTTCTTTTTTATTTTCCAGATTTCTTTTCTTTTTTATTTTCCAAATTTTTCTTTTTTTTCTATTTTTTTATTTTCCAGATTTTTTTTCTTTTTTTCTCTATTTTTTATTTTTCAGATTTTTTTTTAATTTCAAAATTTTTGTTAGCCTTTTCGTTTTTTGTTTGTCTCTTCATTTTTTTATTTGCCGCTTCTTCTTTGGTCAAGATTCGAGTAAGGGGAGCCGAAGGCCTCGGAGCGAGCCGAAGATATCTAAATTGTTGCCCGACAATTATCCTTATATTAGTAATCGGAGCAAAGGCGGAGCCATAAAATCGGAGTCGAAGGTTATATAGTGCGGTTAACCAAACAACCAAATTTGGAGAAGGGCTCGCCTGGAGAAGTGAAGAAGATCTGCCGAGGGAATATAAACTTCTGTTTATTTATATTTTGCTTTATGTAAGTGGGCTGGGAAATAGATGGCGTTGGGCTGGTTATTAATAAATTGAGGCCCAAATCAAGTTGTCCTAAGACCAATTAAATAAAATTCAAAACTCAATTTCACTCAAATAGGGTTTGTGACATGTTAGTGTTATTCCGCCGACTTCATTGGAGGTAGATGTAGAGTGGCAGATCTATTGAGGTTTGAGCAGAATGAGAGAAACACATAAGAAGAAAGAGAGATCGGGAAAGAGAGAAACACAACGACACACTTGGGCTATGGCGGGGGACGGCGGTCCGATGAGGCGATAGAGCGAAGAAAGTCTCAGAAGGATGGACTTCAAAAGTTTTAGGAAGAGATGCATAAGAACTTAGAAGACAGCTATCCTGAAGGCTAGAAGCAGATTGTCTACAAATATAGATTAAATCAGGCTGATGCCTAAAGACAGTCTAGGCAGCATGGTTGAACGGAGAAGAGTGACAAGGAAGCAGAAGAGGTCTTCAACGCTCTATCCGCATGTTGAGAAATGGATGCCTGAAGAGCTGAGCGATCACTGGAAAGATCTTAAAATGGAGTTCGCGCGTGAGTATTATTACGAGTTCGAATTTTGAAATATGAAAGCTAACGAAGCTTGGCTGATGCACTTCAAAATGTTCGCGACTAAAGACATGGTTGGAAGACAACTGTTGGAAGTGCTTAAGAGGACCGACCATTTTCCACCATTTGCCTTAGAAAAGAGAACCTACCCTGCTCCTAAAGTCCGGGGATCAAATCAAATCAACTATCGACTGATCAACAAGGAGGCAGAGAAGCTCGTTGTGAAGCTCAACATCAACATCGTGGAGAGGCCGGAAAAACTGCAAAGAATCAGGAAACTTATTTATGAGAACTCCTCTGGTTGAGCAAAAGAAAGGAAGAATCGAAGAGAAGACAAACAACTCATGATTTTTGTATCTACTCTTTTATCTTGTAAAAATCAGTTGTAATGTAAATATGTAATCTCCCCAACGTGTTATCCTCTAATAATAAGTTGTTGTTTTTTAAAAAGATTGTTGAATCATTAACTCTGCTTGATGACTATCATCTCGTGGTCCAAGTTCGGAGTTAACTTACAATATTTTCTTGTACTAACCTTCTGATTCTTATAGACTAGAACTCAGTTCGTCTTTGAGTCTAGGTGGTGTCAATTTAGGTTTTGGCATCATCAAAAAGGGAAAATTATTGGGAAAATTAGTAAAGGTTTTGATTTATTCAAAAACTCAACTGACCCCAACTGAATAGATGAGCCATCAGTCTGATATTAGCTAGAGCTCACTGTTTGAGCGTAGGGATTTTATTTTTACAGGTACAGAAGAAGACAGCTCAAGACTGATAGGCAGTTCAAGTTCAAATTGGTCAGTTAGATCATAACTCCGCTGACTCCGGGATTGAACCATGTAGTTCATACATGTCGAGCAGTTCTGTCGAAGTCAGACATCCAAAAGTCAAAGAAAGAAGACTTGGAAGACTAAGGAAGTAGAAGAGCTTGAATTCAAACTCAAATCTGCTTGAATGTACAAGACAGACTGGAAATTTCTTGAAATGGACTGACCACAGAGACATGCATAAAGCAAGGCTCGCAGGTATCATTTCGGAAAAGTTTGCAGAGGAGTAGGTAAAGTGCCATGCTTTATGGTAGAGGTCAAACGACTCTTTCCGACAGCTCTTTGACCTCTCTCTCTATAAATATAGGTCTTCACCAATGTGAGAAAACTAGTGAAACCACGCGTAAAGATTCAAGCATTCAAAGCAAGTAGCATTCTCAACCAATAAAAACTATAAGTGAAACAAAGTAGCAGAGAGTTTTCAGTCCTCCTCCTTAGCTGTTGGAAATATAGGAAATATATATGTGGGAATTCAATTATATATTGGAGGATTATGTGCACAGTGTGTGTGTGTGGATGTGAGGACGTGTGTGTGTGTGCAAAATATTGTAGTGGGAGACAAGAGTATTAATTTCACTCAATTACACCTTCACTTAATTACTTCCATCGCTTACAAACACACATATACATATATAGAATATATAAGTCGGTTATTCACTTAACCGACTTTAACAATTGCCTTCTAGATTTTTCTTCCAAATTCTTCACTTCATAGTGCACACATGTGCACTTCCCATTCTCACTAGTTCTAGATGTATCTCTAAATTTTAACTCTTTTTTAATATATTTCTATTCTAGATTTTCTACTAAATTAAATATCTTCTTTTTTAATTACAAAATCAAGTTTATTTTTATATTTTTCAACACCCCCACTTAAATTTGATTTGTCATCCCGAGCAAATTTCTGAGCCTGATAAAATTTTCGTACTTGAGTGGCTTCGTGAAGATGTCAGCAACTTGATCTTGCGATTTCACATATTCCACTTGAACCTCCTTTTTTGCGATGTATTCTCTGATGTAGTGGAAACGGGTGTCAATGTGCTTACTTCGGTTATGAAACACTTGATTCTTTGATAGCACAATCGCCGACTTGTTATCGACGCAGATAGTCGTTGGCTCATTTTATGGCCACCCGAGCTCCATTAATAAGCTTCTAACCCAAACCGCATGACAAACACTGAATGTGGCAGCGACATATTCAGCTTCACAAGTTGATAATGTGACTATGGATTACTTCTTCGACATCCAAGTGAAAGCAGTATCTTCCATGTAGAATACGAATCCACTCGTACTCTTTTGATCGTCGTTATCTCCAGCCCAATCGCTATCACTATAGCTAACAAGCTTATAATCATTAGTATTTGAATAGAATAGGCCATAATCGAGCGTACCTCTGAGATATCGAAGAATTCTCTTTGCTGCCTTAAAGTGGGTAGAGGTTGGATTTTCCATATAGCGATTCACGAGCCCTGTTGCATAAAGAATGTCTGGCCTTGTGCAAGTTAAGTATCGTAGGCTTCCAACCAAGCTCTTGTATAATGTCGGGTCCACCTTTTCTCCTCCATCATTCTTGGATAGCTTGATCCCGTATTCCACTGCTGTGTTGATTGCCTTGCAATTCTCCATTTTGAACTTCTTTAGAATCTCTTTTGCATAATTCTCTTGTGTAATAAATACTCCATCTTCGAGTTGTTTCACTTCCACGCCGAGGTAGTACGCCATCAGCCCCATGTTAGTCATCTCGAATTCCTTTGTCATGGCCTTCTTGAATTCCTCGAACATGCTTGGATTGTTTCCTGTGAAAATAAGATCATCCACATACAAGCACACTATTAAAATATCTTCTCCTTTGACTTTAACGTAGAGGGCATGTTCATGTGGGCATTTGGTGAAGCCATTTTCTTCTAAGTACTTGTCACTCCGGCTATTCCGCGCCCTTGGTGCTTGCTTTAGCCCGTACAGAGCTTTTTTCAACTTCAGAACTTTATCTTCTTGTCCTTTCACCACATAGCCTTCAGGCTGCTTGATGTTGACTTCTTTATCAAGATATCCGTTTAAGAAGGCTGACTTGACATCCATCAGATAAATCTTCCATCTATTTTGGGCTGCAAGAGAGAGTATTAGTCTAATAGTTTCTAAGCGAGCGACAGGAGCAAATACCTCGTCATAGTCGATTCTGGCTCTTTGACTATATCCTTTCACGACTAGCCTTGCTTTATATCTTTCAACTTCTCCCTTGGAGTTCTTCTTAATCTTATACACCCACTTGACTCTAATGGCTTGGTGCCATTTCGGTAATGTTGCAAGCTCCCACGTGTCATTTTTCTCTATGGCCTTGATTTCTTCATCCATCGCGACTCACCAGTTTTCGCTTTCTGTAGCTTCTTCAAAGCTAACAGGTTCACAATCAGAAAATAAGCAGAATAAGGTGAGATTTTCTAACCTTTCGGTGTCGTCATAAATTTCATCCAAAGTCCTTGCGCGTTGTACGGCTCTTTCATTTAAGAAAGATGGTGGCGAGTCTTCAGCACTTGATGTAGGTGATGTGGGTGGAGTTGATGGTGCTAGTTGTGCATCTGCCGCTTGCTCGATCTTATTTTCATCTTCAAAATGAGGAATGAATGTGAAGTCACTGTCGTTGTTGCAGCCGAAATCCCATACTCCTTCTTCATCGAACTCCACGTCTCGACTTATCACAGTTTTTTTCGTAGTTGGATCATAAAGCTTGTAGCCCTTAGAGTTAGAGTCGTACCTGATGAAGATGAATAGCTTGCTTTTGTCGTCGAGCTTGCTCCTTGTCTGATCTGGTACATGTGCATATGCTTTGCTTCCGAACACTCTCAAGTGGGCGATCCACAACTTTTTTCCACTCCAAGCTTCTTGAGGAGTCTTTCCCCACACGTTCCTCGTTGGACACCAATTTGACAGGTACACAGCGCACGCTACTGCTTTTTCCAAAAATTCTTTGGGCAAATTCTTTGTCTTGAGCATGCTACGAGCCATCTCCACAATGGTTCTGTTCTTCCGTTCCGCCTCTCCATTTTGTTGGGGGGACCTCGGGACTGTTAGTAGCCGTCGAATTCCGCTTGCTTTACAAAATTCTAGAAACTCCTCGGATGTGAACTCTCCACCTCGATCAGTCCTTAAAACTTTGATTTCTAGTCCACTCTCTTTCTCGACGACAGCCTTGAACTTCTTGAAAGCTCCAAATGCTTCTGATTTCTGCTTCAAGAAGTATACCCACATCTTTCTAGAAAAATTCTCAATAAAAAGTAGAAAATAATTATTTTTACCGAGGGAGCTTGGTTTGATTGGCCCGCACACGTCAGCATGGATTAACTCCAACGGTCTCTGAGCTCTTGAACGCGACTCCTTTGAGAACGGCTTTCTGAAGTGCTTCCCGAGTAGACAGCCTTCACAGAGTTGATCGGGATGCTTAATGGGTGGTAGTCCTCTCACTATTTCTTTTCTTGATAATAATTTTAAACCACCAAAATTCAAGTGCCCAAAACGGAGGTTCCATAACCAAGATTTATCTTTATAACAGGCTTGAAGACATTTAACCACATCATTTTGAATATTTAATAAAAACATTCTATTTTTGGACATTGGCACCTTGACAATTAGATTATTTTTGTCATCTCTTATTGAAAGGCTATAATCTTTCATATGAATATCATAACCTTTCTCTAAGAGTTGTCCCAAACTCAATATATTATTTTTCATATTGGGCACGTAGTAAACGTTAGAAATAAAATCATGAGCTCCATTTTTCAACCGAATTAAAATAATTCCTTTTCCTTTCATGGAAATTTTAGATTCATCACGAAAGGAGACATTACCGCTTACCGACTCATCGAGCTCCACGAACATACTTCTTTTTCCACACATGTGGTTGCTTGCGCCTGTGTCGAGGTACCACGTGTCATCTTGCCTTCCAGCTTCTCCTTTGTATGCTAGAAGTACACTCCCATTTCCTTCACTCGTATTCTCAGCATAATTGGCCTTCTCTTCAACCTTCGATTTTGTATCTCTGCACTCGGAAGCATAGTGCCCAAATCTATGACAATTATAACACTTTATTGAAGATTTATTGTACCTTGACTGCGGGTTGCTCCTCCCTCGTCTGCTACTTGGGAACTCCTTTTTTATCTTCATTGATTGTAAAATATCCTCGTCCACGTCCACGTCCAAATCCACGACCACGACCTCGATCTAATTGTTGTCCGCGACCTCTTCCTTGTCGGCCACCTTCATTGCTCGAACTTTCTTCTTTCTCTTTTGGGCTCACTTGCGACTTTAAGAGTTGCTCGACAATTTCTTGTTTCTTCTTCTTTTTCTCTTCATATGCTTGTAACGATCCCAATAAGTGATCGATAGTCATCTTCTCTAAATCTTTAGTTTCTTCTATTGTCACAACAATATGCTCAAAATTTGTAGTTAGCGAACGCAATATTTTTTCCATGATTCTAATATCCTCCAGTTTTTCGCCATTTCTCTTCATTTGATTAGTAACCGCCAAAACTCTTGAAAAATAATCCGACACTGATTCGGACTCCTTCATGTGTAAAGACTCAAATTCTCCTCTTAGAGTTTGGAGACGTACCTTCTTTACTTGCTCCGCGCCTTTGCACGAGATCTGGAGCTCCCACGCTTCTTTGGCGGTGCTCGCACTCGAGATTCTCTCGAAATCGTCGTCCCCTAGCGCTTGATAAATGAGATAGAGAGCTTTTTCATCTCTCTTTCTCGCATCTCGCAATCTATCCCTTTGTTGTTGGGATAGTGCGGCCTCGTCCTGCGGCTCCTCGTAGCCACTCTCCACGATCTCCCAAACGTCGTGGGCTCCCAATAGCGCCTTCATCTTGATACTCCAATTGTCAAAGTTGTTCTTATTGAGCATGGGGACTTGGAACGACGACAAATTTGCCATCTCACAGGTCGGATTTTATGGCTCTGATACCACTTTGTTGGAAATATAGGAAATATATATGTGGGAATTCAATTATATATTGGAGGATTATGTGCACTGTGTGTGTGTGGATGTGAGGACGTGTGTGTGTGTGCAAAATATTGTAGTGGGAGACAAGAGTATTAATTTCACTCAATTACACCTTCACTTAATTACTTCCATCGCTTACAAACACACATATACATATATAGAATATATAAGTCGGTTATTCACTTAACCGACTTTAACAATTGCCTTCTAGATTTTTCTTCCAAATTCTTCACTTCATAGTGCACACACGTGCACTTCCCATTCTCACTAGTTCTAGATGTATCTCTAAATTTTAACTCTTTTTTAATATATTTCTATTCTAGAATTTTCTACTAAATTAAATATCTTCTTTTTTAATTACAAAATCAAGTTTATTTTTATATTTTTCAACATTAGCTTCCTTCTAGTTTCTCAAAGTCTGTTCTTTGATCGAGTCTAGAAGTTTAGATCTTGCATTTTCTGAGCAGATTCTCTGTAATAGATCGAGTCTCTGAGCCTTAGAAGGAAGCTTCCACTTTTCTAAGTTTTGAAGGCTACATAGTTGGAAAAATGACAAACATGATTTTTTACTCTATTTTAGAGTGGTATTTCATATTTATAATAAAAATCATGTTTGTAATGAGCTTAATTGATATATTTTATTTTCTATAAAGAATGTGATACTTGGTAGTCATTTTGATGAAATTGGTAGTGGAGAGATGCAAAGCCAGATTGGTTGCTAAAGGGTATAATCAACAACTTAGTATTGATTATCAAGAGGTATTTTCTCCAGTGTCAAAGCTTGTTACAGTCAGATTTCTTATTGCAATAGCAACCAGTTTTGGATGGGCATTACATCAAATTGATGTTAATAATGCTTTTCTACATGGTTTTCTACATGATGAAATATATATGTCTCCTCCACATGGATACAGCAAGGCCAAGAATAGTCAGGTTTGCAGATTGATCAAGAGTCTCTATGGTTTAAAGCAAGCATCTAGAGAATGGAATGCTGAGTTTTGCCAGAAGTTATTTTCATTTGGTTTCAAACAATCTTCTAGTGATCATTGTTTATTTACCAAAGGTTCGGGTTCATCTTTCATTTGCCTACTTGTTTATGTTGATGATGTTCTTATAACAAGTCATGATGAGAATCTGATTGTAGCCTTGAAAGAAAGAATTTCTGGATAAGCCTTTCACTATAAAGGATCTAGGAGAGGCCAAATTCTTCCTTGGAATGGAGATTATCCGAGGCGTAGCTGGTACCTGTCTCAATCAGAGGAAATATATTCTTGATCTTGTTGAGAAAGTTGGGCTTATTGGTTGTAAATCTACTTCTACACCTCTTCCTCAAGGTATACAACTTTCCTCCTCTCGATTATTAGATCCTGAGCCTTATAGAAGATTGGTGGGGCAGCTATTATATCTCAATTTGACCAGACCTGATATTTCCTACGCTGTTCAGCAGTTAAGCCAATTTGTGGCTAAGCCATGTGAGCACCATTGGTCAGGAGCTCTTCATGTACTTAAATACTTAAAAGGGTATCCTTCTCTTGGTTTGTTTTATGCAGCTGAGCCAACTCTTCCTGTGACTGCTTTTGGCGATGCTGACTCGGGAGCTTGTTCACTTACACGACGATCTTTAACTGGTTATTACATCTTTCTTGGGAAGTCTTTGATATCTTGGAAATGCAAGAAACAATCTACTGTGTCAGCTTCTTCAACAGAGGCTGAATATCGAGCCTTGGGTTCTATAATTCGTGAGCTTGTATGGATTTCTTATCTATTTGCTGATTTCCATCAACCTCTCTCTTTGCCTATACCACTATATTGTGATAATCAGGCTGCGATTCATATCACTAAAAATCAAGTCTTCCATGAGAGAACTAAGCACTTGGAGATTGATTCACATTGTGCGAGATCGATTTAAATCTGGTTTTATTGATCCTTTGCACATTTCTACCACGTTGCAGCTTGCAGATTTGTTCACTAAAGCTCTTGGTGGCCCTCGATTTCGTCAGCTACTTTCCAAGATTGGAATGTATGATATACATTCCCATCTTGCGGGGGGGTATATGAGAAGTAGCATGCATGAGATAGATAGGCCAGCTCAATAGCTAGCTAAGATTGTTCCATGTGAAGAAGATGATGCTACACGTGATGGAGAAGGGGATGAGGAGACAGCTCAGCATGGAGGGATTTGATCGTGGACGTCGATTACATGGAGAATCCGTGCTATCCAACGGATATTATTCTACCAATAGTATTAGTTAGTTAGCTTCTTTTGTAAGCAGGATTGCTAATGTAGTTAGTATAAATAGTGGTGAGAGCTAAGAATAACTGTACTGTTACATTGATATTCTTCATTGAAAATACTTTGAACTCAGAATGAAGCAATACTACTTTTCACTCTATCGATTCCTTTATATTTTACTTAAACATAAACATATATATACATGCAGCTAATTAACCTCAACTGGCATGCAGGCGTGGAAGGAGACGGGTTCTTCGCGAAGAACATCAAGATCGAGAACACCGCCCCGACTACGCAGGCGGTGGCGGTCCGGGCAAGGTCCACTTCGAGAGCCTTCAAGACACCCTCCTCGCCGAAACCTACCACCAGTTCTACCGCGACTGCCGCATCAGCGGCATCGTCGACTTCATCTTCAGAACTGCGAGTTCGCGGTGCGCAAGCCCATCCCGGGCCAGCAGCGCACGATCACCGCCCAAGGCCGCCAGGAATAAGAACGGGGACGGCGTCACCGTCATTCAGGGCTGCAATCTCATCCATGCGAAGCCGCCGGTGCTTTCGTATCTGGGGCGGCCGTGGAAGGAGTACTCGAGGACGATCATCATGCAGTCCACCATCGGCGGCTTCATCTCGCCGCAGGGGTGGTTGGCATGGCAAAATACCACCCGCGGCTTCGGCACGCTCTACTACGGCGAGTACTGCAGCTACGGACTCGGGGCGGGTCTGGTGGGAGAAGCCGAAGAATTTGACGGCGGAGATGGCGCAGAGCTTCACCGCTGAGAAAGTGTTTGTGAATGATGAGTGGGTTAAGAATACTGGGGTTCCTTATGTCGGTGGACTGTTTCCCATCACTAGTCCTTGTCCGAAGCAGAACTAGCTTAATTTAGCTACTAAGTTCTTCATTATTTCTGTTATTTAATTAATTAACATCTTGTTAATTAATTAAATTAATACTATATTAATAAAAGATCCACGATTTATATGAAATTAATTATGGTGTGAATATTATTTTACATTGGACAATATTGGTATTATCTTCAGTAGCCATCAATTATGAAAATAGTTTGAATGGAAAAAGAACCTTTGCTAGCTAAAGAGAACCGAGTCCCCTATTCCAGCTTAATTCTTGCATGGAAAAACAGTTTTTGCGAAGAAAAGAAAAAGAAGTACGTCCACTGTAATTAAACTATATAAAAAGAAGAAGTATGCCCACGTCCGAAATGGTTTAATAGACGTGATCTACAAAATTGGTTTAAAAAAACGAACAAAAGTATGTCTGAATTGGTTTAAGACGTGATCACGTCCATTGTAGATCACGTCTATTAAAAAAGAAGAAGTATGCTACTCTAACCAATTCTACATCCTTGTGCGGCGGATTCAGAATTAAACCATATACCTACAAGACCGATCTAGAATTTGATAATGGCGTGAGCTGAAGAAACACTTTTGTGCAATAAATGTTTATACATACTAAAATATTTCGTTGTTTACATAAATTTTGCCCTACGAGACTTTCACAACACAAAACCTATCAATAATTGAGTCTATATTATATCTTTAACAGTAGAGAGACTATGATAAAAAATAACACCACTTCTAATTGCCAACAAAAATTGATAGGGAAAAAACGTACAAAATGTTTTTTGGGTTGGAATACTAAAATATTCACAAGAATACGAATATCGATAGATCTTTTTGTTATATATAAGAACGGAATGAATAAATAATATAAGAAGGAATTATTAAAACTACAAAAATCGTACATGGACAAACTTGAACAAAAAGAAAACAATTATACAAGCACTTAGAGCATCCACTACGGGATGCGAAGGGCGGTGTCGAAGGCCAGTGTTGAAGGGCTCGACACACCCTCCACTCGACCCCGGCTGGATCGAAGCCGCAGTGGAGCTTCGACATGGGGGTGTGTCGAAGGAGGAAGCGAAGGGTGTGTTTTGTTTTAGACACTGGCTTCGACTCTGCGATGATGCAATATGGGGACACGTGACGTGTCCCCATTGGTCCGTTCATATATATATTTTTTTCCAGATAAAAAAAATAATTAAACAAGGCAGCAACAGTTATTTTCTCAAAGGCAGCAATGGATATATCTCTCTCCCCAACGGCTAAAATCCCATTTTTTCACTATATATATCCCTTCATCATTCATTCATTCTCCACATAAATTTCTTTCTTCATCCATTCTTCTCTACAAAAAATATTCACTCTTTCAAATTTATTTTGTGCAAAAAAATAGCTGACGACCAGTTCAATTCGTGGTATTCGCAAACTTTTAGTTCAATCCCACCGAACCAATCTCCGAATCCGGCGAATCCAAGCTCCCAATTCTCCCCTTCTCCCGGTTTTGGCCAATACTTGGCCCCTGCAGGGTTTGTATCTTTTCGCAGATGTCGGGTTTCTCCCAATTTCCTCCGTCGACGAGGTTCTCACAGACGCCGGTTTCTCCTAATTCTATCCGGCGACCGGGTACTCGCAGTACTCACAGCCGCATGGGTACTCACAATTCTCCCCTGTCGGCTGGGTTATCGCAGTCTCCGGCGTACTCCCAATTCCCTCCGTCTTACGGCTACTCGCAGTCGCCGGGGCTCTCTCAAGTACCCCCGACATCCGGGTACTCCCAATTTTCGCAGCAGCCAACAGGTACTGCTCGATTCAGACGTTTCAACCTCAACGACGACAACGACGATGTTGAGGTGGAGGAAGAGAAAGATGAAGAGGCGTACGGCGATTCCCAACAAGAGGAATCGGATGAACGCGAGCCAACACCACCGCCCCCGCCCCGCCGCAAGGGGAAGGCTCTCGCGACCTCAAGCAAGGCCACTTCTCCGGTCAAGAGGAAGGGAAAGGCACGCCGCAAGAGGAAAGCTCACGCGACCTCATCTGGCGAGCCTAACACTACAAAAAAACAGTCAATTACTGACAAAATTACTGACGGAAACCAATTCCGTCAGTAATTACTGACGGAAAAAATGCGGGTCGGGTTTTTTAAGATTACTGACGAATTACTGACGGAAAATCAAAATCCCTCAGTAATTACTGAGGGAAAAATTTATTTCCCTCAGTAATTACTGACGGAAATAAAGTTCCGTCAGTAATTACTGAGGGAAATAAAATTCCGTCAGTAATTACTGAGGGATTTTGATTTCTGTCAGTAATTTAGCTCGATGTGTTTTCTTTAACGATGCATGTTATCATAACAACGTTAAAGAGTTTCGAGGGTTTAGGGTATGAAAACTCAATTTTTTTTATTATGACGACACGTGTATAGTATAACATGAGAATCGATCAATTAATATAAAATTAGATCGATCGATCAATCACTCAATTTAATCGATCGATCTAATTGTTACTTGATCGATGTATGGTCAATTATCGAATAGTTAGTTTATAACTTTTGTGAGAATAGAAGAAAATAAAGTCAAATGTTGACTAATCAATTGTCCCGATTCATAAATTATGAAGAATGATGTACTCCGGCTCTGACCCACTGATCATCAATGAGGAATATATTTTAATCCTTCAAATAAAATCCTTCAAAATTGATAAGACCTACCCAATTTCTATTTTTTTTATCCTTATTCTTAATCTTCGTGACGAACAGTAACATAACAATATCAATGGATCGTCGGAGGGAGTTGATTAAGTTATATTACCAACGACGTCGTCATCGTCGATCTATGAGGAGCGAGAGGCATGCAAATATAATATTGATCGACTAAGAGATGAATTATATATCTTGAGTCAATGTACGCTTGTATTTTGAATGATGATGATATTAATGTAACCAACGTTCATTTTGAGTCAAGTAAAATCAAGAGATTGAGTGAAATATATATATATATATATATATATATATATATATATATATATATATATATATATAATCAGTAGTATTAATCTAGTATTAATCTATATAAGAGACTCGATAATTTTGGATTTATTTTTTTTAATTTTCAATTTATCAACGTTCATTGTATCGAAGAAAAATGAAGAGATCAAGTTAAATGTTGACTACTCGATACAACCAGAAGCTAGAATTTTTTTTTTTAATTTTGGACATTACCCTCAGTAATTACTGAGGGAAATATTTTCCCTCAGTAATTACTGAGGGAAATTCCGTCAGTAAATTCCCTCAGTAATTTTCAAGGCATACATACGTATTCCCCCATTTCTCTCCTTCTTTGCCCTAACTCTTCCTCACACTTTACCCTCTCACTGCTGCCATCCATCTCCGCCGCGACGCCGCCCATCTCCGCCGCCATCACGCCTCTCCCTCCCCGGTAAGTCCCATGTTCTCTCTTTCTCTTTTTCTCTCTCTTTCTCTTTTTCTCTCTCACCATTTTCTCCTCCAAATTTCTACAGTCCGCCGCCCATCTCCGTCGCCGTCGCGCCATCGCCTCCGTCACGCCTCTCCCTTCTTAGCTGGTTATTGCCGTGCTCTCTCTCTCTCCATCTCTTTCTCTCTTTCTCTCTCTTTGTCCTTTCTATCTCTCACCATTTTATCTCTGCAGTCTGCCGCCCCTCTCCGCCACCGTCCCGCCACCACCGCCGTAGCGCCTCCTCTGTCCATCGCCGTCGCCCCTTCCCCTCGGTAAGTCAAGAAATCCCACCCCCCATTTTTTGCCTTTCGCCATTTGATTTCAGAAATGAGTTGAAGAAAAAATTAGCATTCTAATTATGAGGTAATTGGTGGCAAATAAGTTTAACCCCCACCTGTTGATTCGAGGATCCACATTCGAGGATATAGCCAATTGATTGAGTTTTGTAATTATGTTTTACTGTTCAAGTGTGTTCGATTGTAATTGAAGTTGGGGCAAGAACCAAGAACAGTCATTAATATAACTGCAGAAAAAACTTAAAAGAGAAGGAAGTTTCGTAGCAGTTTCGCGGAATTGCACTTTTTATCATCTTCAACTATCAAGATCCAAATTTAGCTAAAAAACATAATTAGAGTACTTCTCTTACTAATTAAGGGCCGAAAATGAACACAAATTAAAAAGATTCCATTTGCTTTTTCATAGCACTTTCGAGCTCGTAAATCAGCATCAACTAAAGTTTATCTTAATTGTTTTTAGTTTGTTGTTTTCCTTTAACTGTTCTTTTGTACTAAAAATTAGGATTAGTTAATTATACAAAGACTGATGGTATTTGATGCTAATAAAATTGTTCTCCAACTCTAAGTGCTAATGAAGAAGCATTTCTCTGTACTTTGCTTAATAGATTAAGGAAAATCTACAATGAGTGATAATAGACAATGGATGTATTGGAGATATCGTGATCGTCCTGCATTTCAACGGGGACTCGAGAGTTTTCTTGAATATGCGGTGAATCAGATAGAGTACAAATCCGGAGATAAAATTAGGTGCCCATGTAAGAAATGTAAACATCTGGCGTTCTTATCTGTGGATGAAGTTAGAGAGCATGTCAGTAAGCGTGGGTTTGTTTTAAACTACAAAACCTGGGTTTGTTTTGATACACAGGAAATTGCTAGAGCCACCTAGAATTTCAAAATACAACACCCAGGCTTTTAGGGCTATTCAAAATCCGGGAGGGTACAATTGGAAGTTGACGTCCCCAGAAGTTCAACGCTCGTTCTTCAATGAATTTAAGGTAATATAATTTATATTATTTCACATAATTATGTATTATATCCCGTTTGTTTGTACAAATTGATTAACTTAATTTTTTGTTCTACAGAAACATTTTTGGTGGCCATCTGAATGGGATGAGGAGGTGCATGCCTTTTGGTTGACCAAGGCACGTAAAAGGTACAACTCAATGATGTGTGAAGAGAAGACTAGTTGGAAGAAGAAAAAGGACAAAGCAAAACCCAAATACTTTGCTGACCAATTTTGGGATGGCTTGAAGGAGTATTGGGCTCGGGAGGATGTTCAATTAATTGGTGACCAGGCGAGTAAAAATCGGATGTCTGAGCCCGATGGACCTGGCACAGGAATAAGCAAGCATGGTGGAGGCTCCAGGTCTACTCAGCGCCTCGTACAATCAATGGTTAGTTATTTTGAATTCAAATTAATATCTTTTGAAATCACTTACTTTTATAAGTTATTTTGCGATAAATGTGTATGAATAGGCCAAAGAAACTGGGCAACCGATGACAACATTGAACTATGAAACGTTTCGACGCATCCATATCAAGAAGGATGGAACTTATCTGACACCGAGAGATGAAAAGCTAGATGTAAGTGTGTTCAAGTTTCTAAATTGTATAATTGATAATATATATTTTTCTAACACTTATAATACTTTACATTGTTGAATTAGGCCCGCATTCATGCTATTGCTCAAAAGGAGGGACGCACTGATCTAAATGAGATCTTTTTGGAGATCACACGACCCTGGAGGTCGAGGCGTTACAGAACAGGAAGCTTTGGGTCTAGCCAGCTCAGTGGGGGCACCTCTACTCGGAGCATGGGCTCGACATCTGTTGTGACAGAATCAATGTTTCAAACCCGCATCGGAACATTGGAGGAGCAGCTTTCTGAAGAAAGGGAGGCACGTGCATGCCTCGAGCAGCAGGCCGAGGAGGAGCGACACGCACGTGTACGACTCGAGTCACAGGCCGAGGAAGAGCGACTGGCACGTGAACGACTCGAGTCACAGTTTGCGGAGCTCCGAGAGATGTTCGCATCAGGCCAGTTTCCTCCTCGTCCCCCTCCACCTACATGATTTACTTGTTGGTTTTTTGTTGAACTTGATTTAGACTATTTAGTATTTAGAATTTTTGAATGTTGAAATTATTTGTGTTGGAACATGACGATATCGTACTTATTTTTTGTTAGTTCTTTGTTAAACTCAATGTTGTTAAATGAGATATGATATTTATGTTTATATGTATTGGTCTCGATGTCGTATTTACTTGTTTTAGTGTCGATTTGGTATATTGTTAATTGAGTCGAGACAGGGCACAAAAAATAAATAAAATAAAAATAAATAAAATTTTAATATTATAAATTACTGACGGAAATTATCCGTCAGTAAAATTAATTTAATTCTGGAACAATTTACTGAGGGAAATTCCCTCAGTAATTACTGACGGAAATTCTCTCAGTAATTCGTCAGTAACCGTTTCCGTCAGTAATCCGTCAGAGCTAAAATCTGAGGATTTTGTCCCGTTTAATTTTCTAACGGAATTTCCGTCAGTAATTTGTTTACTGACGGAGAATTTCCTGACAGCCGTGTCCGTCAGTAATGTGATTTTCTGACGGAATTTGGTGATTTACTGACGGAAATTTCCATCAGTAATTTGCTGTTTTTTTTGTAGTGTAATAAGCCACTGCGAAGTCCTAACTACTCGGCCGTTGAGGTTGAATACCTCGCACGGTGCTACATTGATTTCGGGATGGACGCGGTCACCAGCAATTACCAAACCTCAAACGCGTTTTGGGAGAAAATAATGAACCAATTCAACCAGTTCATAGCTCCCGCCTACCCAAGAGAAAAGGGTGCGATGAAGAGCGCATGGGGCCGGGCCAAGAAACAGATCCAGAATTTCGCCAACATCTACATCCAAGAAGAAAACCAGCTCGGAAGCGGGCAGAATGTCCTCGATCTGTATACAAGGGCCCAAGATCTATACCATGCCAAGCATGGGAAAGAGTTCCCGTATAGGGCTGCGTGGGAGCTCTTGAGGCATATCCCGAGTTTCACCAACCCTCAGAAGCCAACTGCTCCAAAGCGGACGAAGATAAATGAAGCCGGCGAGTATACTTCGTCTGCTAGCGGCACTGCATCCACCACATCCGCGAGCGATGCAAACACTCTGCATGTTCGCCCCGAAGGAGTGAAAGTTGTGAAGAAGGGGAGGAAGGGCAAAAATGAGCTAAGGGAGTAAGCGGCACAAGAGTTGTCAACACTCAACCAGAACTACGGGAAGGACGCCGCTCAAGCGAGGGAGGAGTGGGCGTACGGTGTCTATATTACAGACACGTCGAAGTTTAATCCCGAGCAAAAGGAGAGGCACGAAAATGTCCGCAAGAGACTTGCAAAAGAATTCCATTGGGAGGAGTAGTTCTCCTAATTTTTTTCTTAATTATTGTAATGTTGCAGTTTTTAATTATTGTCATTTTTTTTAAGTAGTTTATATTTTAGTTTTTTTAAATTGAATAAAATTATCATTTATTAATTTTTGAATTTAAATAACTAATTTTTTATAATATTTATTACAAATAAAAAAAATAACAATAAAATAAAATTTTTTCAATCATTAAATCATGCTTCCCAATGCTTCAACCTAGGTCTTACTCAACCCCATTATAGTGAAAAAATCAACCTAAGTCTAACTCAATACCACCAATTATTAAAATTACGTTTTTCAGTGCTTCAATCTAGGTCTAGTAAGTGGAAGCTCCTAAGAATGCCTTTTGCTTGTTCAAAAGAAAAGAAAAAGTATGCATTTTGCTAAAAGTTTAATATTCTTATTTCACAACACAATGTTTTTTTAAAAAAAAAAAAATACATACTCCATAGTTAATAGGAATCTGTTATATATCTGACCACCAAATCATCTCACACGAATAATATCTAGACCTCAATTTCCTATTTCTCATAAATCGGAATCAAGTCGTAGCAAAGTTTAAACTTGATTTATTCGTAAAAAATTGTTTTGGGCTGGGCACATTTTGAATATAGTTATTCTTTACTTGTTATGATACATGTGGATAATAATATAGATCGAAATTGCGAAGTCGCTGCTCCTATACTTATAAAAATGAAATTAATTCTAAATGGGAAAAATAAAAATAAAAATAATAACAAAAGAAATCTTGTAAATTGGCGAGATATGGATAATATATGTTGTAACGCGTATGCATGGATGAAGTGATTTATGGGAATATTGTATGGGACGGAAACAAGAATTTACGATGTAAAAACTTGCTCTTATTTTTTATGCTTTTGATTCTTATGACGTGTTTTGAGACGATCTTATCTCCAAATCGAACAAACTGAATAATGGATAATGGATATATACATGAAGATCGTTCCTTCCATATATACATTTTGATTCTTATGACGTGTTTAATATGTTTATTTTTTTTTTCTAATTAAGATTTATGGTAATTTTAAAATTTTGCAGGAATACAAGTAATATAGAATTTTTCATTGACCTGAGATCGTCCATATAGATGTAATAACGGATAAGAGATATTGCATAATAATATTATAATCTAGAACCAAAATGTATAATTACAGACATGCATGATCATGCAAATATTAATACAAGAATTGCATGTGCAGCCATTGATGGAGAAGGGTTCTTTGCGAAGGACATCGGGATCGAGAACAACGCTCCGGCAAGCCAGGCGGTGGCGGGGGCGGTGCGGACCAACGGCGACATGGCCGTCTTCCACAACGTCCACATCGACGGCCACCAGGACACCCTCCTGGCCCTACAATCGACTTCATCTTCGGCGACGCGGTGGCCGTCTTTCAGGAATGCGTCATCACAGCCCAGGGCCGCGAAGAAGAGGCCGACAATGGCGTGACGGTGATCCAGGGGTGCAGGATCACGGCGTATTTGGGGCGGCCGTGGAAGGTTGCAGTCCCACATCGGCGGCTGCATCCAGCCGTCCCCCCTCGACAAGCCAGTCTCGGATCAGCAGGGTCGGGTCGAGTGGGAACATCCGAAGACGATGACGGCGGAGATGGCGCGGAGCTTCACCGCTGAGAGAGTGTTCGGGAATGATGAGTGGATCAAGACAACTGGGGTTCCTTATGTCTCGGGGATGCTGCCTGCCTAATTACTTATCTGCATTATATTAGCTACTACTATTTGATACTAGTAGTATTTACCAATTTCATTTGCTACCTAATAATTACTACTCCATATATATATATATCTTAAAGATCCTAACTGATCTTATTAATGAAATTAATTAATGGTTTAAATATTACTTATATCCTTTTGCATAAATTTCTTTAATTTATATCCTGTGTACACGATCAATTATAGAATCCATTTTAACATACTAGCATAGAGTGTGTGCAACGCACACGATCCATCACATTTCGCACTAATCAGTTATTAAAGTTTAATAGATGTAAGAAAAATTTTACAATAATAATAATAATAATAATAATAATAATAATAATAATAGGATACATGAAGAAAAATCAACTATAAATGAAATTTGGACATAAACACAAATATAAGCATTTTATGAGCCATTTCTTCTAAATTTAGAAGAAACAAGAATTATAACAACATGCTTGATTTAAGAAAATCTAACATATTACTCTGTAACAGTAAACTAAGTTGAAATGTTTCAATATTTTTCAATATATTATGATAATTATAGGAAATATCAATATTAATCAAAATTAGGGTAAATAACTTTTAGAGGTGCTGTAATAATTTTACTATACATGTCAAATAAATTTAATAAAAATCCTAATTTTTTAAATTTTGAAGTACTCTCGTTTCCACTGTATTTTTTAAATAATTTTGATGAGTACGAGTTATTTTTACTTTCTATAAAAGTATGGGTCTTAGAGCAATCACTCGCTCACTTATATTCAGTTTTAACTTAAATTTATGTTTATTATAATAAGAATGCGATAAAAAATTCATCCAACATATATATCTCCTATATTAAAGTTGACCCCACAAAAATATTTACAACTTCTTACACCTTTCTTAAACTTTACACCTCCTAACAACATTCACAACAAACTCTCAAAATTTGCTCCTAAACTTACTCTGAAGATTTTCTTATACTATATTTTGCTCATATTACATACAACAGGTCTCCTATTTTTTACTAACTTTTTTTTTATAAAAATGGTGGGCACAACTCATTTGATGACATTTGAAATAGATTTAAGGAGATGTAAGTTTGGGGAAAATTTTAAAGAGGTGTAAAAAGTTTTTTGGTGTCTACTCAATTTAGGGGATCTGTTGGACGATTTTTTTTTTATCTCACTTTTTATTATTTAAATTTAAAGTTAAAAGTGATTATAGATGAGTTGTTGTGTATGCTCTAAATCTATTATTATTTCACAAATTGGGTTGGGCACACCATTTTCATAAATTGATTAATTAAAAGGATAATGATATTTGGAGGGTAGTGATATTGGACACAGTGTGGTCGGCCACACTAACTAAAAAATGTAATATAGGTGTTGAAAAAAGGAAGTATACCCTAATTGGGGAATATGAACCCTAATAGGAAATGTGATTATTTCTATTTTTATAATTAACGTTTTTTTTCACTCGTGCGGTCAGCTACAGTGTGTCCTAATAAAATTATTGTAATTAAAAATAGGTTTAACTATTGTATGTTATTATAAGGGCATGATACAGTATAAGGGAAGATTTAAGAGCAAATTTAGAAGTAAAATTTTGAGAATTCTGCTGGAAAAGCTCTTAAAGTCCTATTTTTAATTAATATATGTTTTTCTTTTAATTAAAAATAGGGGAACTGTTGTCTTTTGACTTTTATCTTAATTAAAATTATAATAACTAAAAATTATTATCAGCAAATAAGAATTCGAAAGTATAAAAAAATGAATTGATTAATTAATTAGTGAAAATAAATCAAAACAAAAATTATGCTAGTAATTTCATTTTTCAAGTCCAAGAGTGTGGCCGAGGAAAAGTTAATAAGGTTGTTGAAGGGGGTTACTGAACCAATTCCCTCAAATAAAAGAGCCTTAATCCTAAAATTTTACATCCCATGATTTTAATATAATAATTGGACTACTAATTAAAAATAGAAAACAAAATAGACAAATATAAAATTTAAATTATGTAACCAATAGACTTATATAGTTTAGAAATTCAATTTCATTTATAGGTTTGTAGCTGCTCCAAAATAGAAATAAAAATTAACGAATTATGTAAAAGTAATAAAAAACGTACCTGGAGAATATGATAATCTTGGACACTTCATATATATTTTGATGCTCAAGTTATCAAAAACAACAATAACTGAAGCAATTGGAATAATTGTGCAGAATTCGTCTCTGAGAAAGAAAGAAACTCACGCGCGCAGATAACAATAGGTAATTGTTATAAGGTAAGTTTTATATATTCTGTTTCAAAAATAAGGAAATCTTATATTAATTTATAAGTATTAAATGGTAAGTTTGTATTTCACTAATAAATACTCCCTCCGTCCACTTTGTATCTTCCTACTTACTACAAATTTTTTGTCCACTTTGTATCTTCCTACTTTATTTTTTTTACACATATACCCTTATCTCTCTCCCTATTTACTACCCTTTGCCACTGTGGCCCCACACCTAATAACTAACCCAACCTAATTAACATTGTTAATCTATTTCCTAATTAACCCACCCTAAATATGTCTGTTATTATCTCTCTCTCTCTACCCTCATTTGTATCGCACCATCTCTCTCATTTTTACCCTAACTCTCCGCCGCTCTTCCCCCAAATCTCCTGCAAACCCTAATTCTGATCTCTCTCTTCTCTCGTTTCTGCTTCGACTCAATGAAGTTTCACCATCCTGATTCTCCCAATTTTCACCTCACCTTCATGGGGTCTGATTTGGACCTCGATGCTCCTGAATTTTTGTCCGATCTACCTCGGCCGGTTGATACGAAACATCCCCAAATTCCACAGATTCGGACATGAATCTGGAAGAGATGGTGCCGGAATCTGAAGCAGCCGCGGAATCTCCCCCTCCCGACTATGAATCTGAGATGTCCTATGTTCGAGGTACATCGATTGGGCCCTCCCTCGATCCATATCAGCTTTACTGCCAAGCCAAGATGAATGGTGATTTTGAATCCGATGGTGAATCGGAAGCTAAGTCAGATTTGCCCCCTTCCACTCCAAATCTATATCAGGTTCTTCCTTCCTTTATTTTGGGGGATTGGCTGGTGATGCCCGATTTATGTGATTTAATGGCTGTAACTGTGTGATTCGTTAGGCTGGTGATGCCTTTTATGTGATCTCTGATATAAATATGATGCCTAGATCTATGATGGATGCCTGATTTATGTGAATTCATGGCTGTAACCGTTTGATTCGTGGGGGTATATAGGCTGATGATGCCTTTTATGTGATCTTTGATTCACCTATGATGCCTATATCTATGATGGATGCCTGATTTATGTACCTTGATGGCTGATATGACACAGATACTACTGCTTGTGATCTTTTGCTATGAATGGTTTGTTGTTTTATGTGCTTCATGCAAATGATGCATTTTTGCTGATGCATTGTGTGTGTATGCTGCATCCTTAAAACTGATATGACACAGATACTACTGCATTTGATCTTTTGCTATGAAGGGTTTGTTGCCTTAAATTGTTCATGCAAATGATGCAAAGTTGTTTGCTGATGCTTTAATTGATGCCACCACTATGGGATGTATTCCCTAGTTTAGGAGGCTCAATTGATATTGTTGTCCTTGCTGCCTTGATCTATGATGCCAAATGATAAGTTAATACATTGATGCAAAATTACAGTATAGTTTACATTCCAAACAACTCAAAAAACAAAAACCTTAACATTGTTTGTTCCTGTAAACCTTGACCCTACTCCCTTGATATTAATATCCTTACTTTAATCTTCCAAAACCACTTTGTCCAATGTTGATGCAATATCATCCAGATTGTACCATCTGTCTTCTATATTTCCATGCAAGTTTAAGTACTCCAAATTGTCTCTGACCAGTTGTTCTTCAACTTCAATGCAATCTGGTAACACACCTTCCCTTTGCATTTTGTGCTTTCCCATATGAGGAATGCTGTAGTTATTCCCTCCTTTGACCCTCATGATCTCTTGATAACACATTTGTAGTGTTAGAAAAATCTTGTTTAACTTATCTGGTGGGTAATTGTCATAGGCTTCTTTGACATTGTGCAACAACTCCTCTACATTTTTAGCAGGTTTCTGATCTTTCAGTGTTTGTATGCTTCTAAAAAATCCTAAATCATTCACATTAGTGTCTGGACTGTTTGGAGGTTGGTTGATGAGTTGGATATGAAATTTATCTGATCTTGCTATTGCTTGAAACTCAGGATCATTGTCTAGTATGTGGGGTTTGACATTATCTTGTTGGATGTAGATGTTTTTGGATAGACAGTCAGGTCACTTGGCTTTAATTGTTAGCACCATCTGCATGATTGAATAAGTTGCTATGAATATGATGAATATTTCTGTGCTACTGCACAGTTTCTTATGTTGCTGTGAATATGATGCATATTTCTGTGCTACTGCACAGTTTCTTAATCTGTGATAAGTCAGATACTACAACTTGTGATCTTATGTTGATGCATATGATGCAAAGTTGCTTGCTGATGCATTTTTCTGTGATAGAATGCATGTCCTGATCCTCTCTCTGTGAGAAGTCAGATACTACAACTTGTGATCTTATGTTGATGCATATGATGCAAAGTTGCCTTGTTGATGCATTTTTTTGTGATATAATGCATACCCTGATCAGTTTTTCTGTGATAAGTCACAGATCCTCCTGCCTTGATCTTATTTTGATGCATATGATGCAAAGTTGCCTTGCTGATGCATTTTTCAGTGGTTAAATGCTACCTCAGTGAGTAATTGTTGCTTCATGACTGGCTTTGTAACTGCTTGCATTCCTTTGGTTTCCATGGTGCCTTTCTCTCTGTTATTTAAATTCCTTATAGCGGGCTCCTCTGTGACGAATGGGAAAATACCAAATTTACCATCAAATATGACAGTGCCATCATGATCTATGATTGGCCTAGCAACTGCATAGTTAAACATGATCTTGCTGATGTATCTCTTTGACTTGCATGACCTACTCCTTCTCATTTGCACAAAGGTAGTACCTATCTCTGGTTTTTGTAAGGTAAAACCATTTCTCATCTACGTGGACTGTGTTGTACATTTTCTGAAATTTTACTTTGCCACCCTCAATAATGCTCCCAAGCTGACTAATGCTCCAATTCAATCTGCACAACTGATTTTGAGGGGTAAGGAAGGGTTTAATTGCATTGGTATGTGTCTTGAGCTTCTTCCCCTTGTACCATTTATGAACTAAACTCTTGCTAACTCCAAGATGCTCTGCCATTTGCCTCAATGATGTTCTCTGCAAAACTGAGAGGCTTTTCACTTTCTCCTCATCAAATTCCTTTATTTTTTTTCTTTACTGACCCAATCCTCTTGCTTCTCAAATTTACAGGAACACCTTGTGCTTGCTGAGCTTGTGCCCTGTTCCAGAGAAGCCAGATAGTCCTCGTACTCACAGAAAATTCGGCTGCAGCAGCCTTCTTTGCACCCCACTGCAGTTTGTTGTCCTTGCTGCGTTGGAGCAGCCATTGGGCTATCGTATTTTGTTGCTCTGCTGTGAGCTGTTTTTTTCGGTTTGTTCTTGGCAGAACCATTTTAGCAGTAGATATGTGTAGTTTAGGGTGGTTGAAATGGAGTAAATGTTGGCTGTATTTATAGACTGGAAAGTGGGTTAGTATGTTTTCAAATTTCCCACCACAAATTTGGATGACATCACATGTACTTTTACTCTTTGTTTAATGAATGAAAGAGAAGATTTGCCTCCAAAATTTAATTTCATTTCCTGTACAGTTTTCAATTTCCCTCTCTAATTGGTGTAGTGTGCCAATATTTTCACTTGTTGATGCATTTTACAGCTTTAAAATAAATTGGTACAGTGCGTCTTGTCCGATTAAATGAATTGGTACAGTGCGTCTTGCCCGATAAAATAAATTAGTACAGTGCGTCTTATCCGATAAAATGACTTGGTACAGTGTGTCTTGCCTGATAAAATAAATCGGTACAGTGCGTCTTGCCCGATAAAAAAACTGGTACAGTCCGTCTTGCCCGATAAAAAAACCGAACACTACAAACTGTAATAAAAAAAAAATAAGGCATGGAGGTGGGAATAAGCTTAGAAATAAAAAGAATGCACCTTTTGTTAATTAAAATTAACCATCTAATTGCATTGATTAACAATACCCCTCAAATACACCTTTATTCCTCCAACTACCACTTTATCACTTTTTCTTAAAACCCGTGCCACACCCTAAATGAGAACATACAAAGTGGACGGAGGGAGTATAATATTTTATTTGTATTTCTTGTACAATATATTACGTTATTGCCCTTAATTTAAATATTTACTAAGGCTATTTTAGGTAAAATGAATTTTGTAAAACAAGGCTCTTTTTATATAAGTATAAATATATGCATGATGAGATGCCATGTTTTTATATCAATGCTTAATTATATTATTATTGTAAAATAACTCTGTTGCTTAATTGCATCGTATCAATGATCTACACTTCTCTCTCTTAATTCGACAAATTATCCCCCCACAACATATATAATTCAAAACTGTGAAACATGCGCCAACTCAAGGTATTAATTAAGAGCATCATCATATACTTTTGTAATTAAGCTGAAATTATATACCCAACACCCATTATATGAAGTATTAGTTTTAGTGAATGTCTCTTGAGTTTGAGTGTTCCTTTGGTTCAAGTAGAGAAAAGAAAAGGGAATTGAATTAAGTAAAGAGGAGGAATGATAACAATAATTATTATTTGGGTGTTTGGTTAAACAATAGAAAAAAATCATCTCGTAAAATGATTTTGGAGAGGAAAGAATTTTATCACCGCTCTAATTTGAAAGATAACATTTTGGAGGATTGGGTTACCCTCAAGTAAGGGTAATAATTAACCCTCTACCCAAATCAAAAAAGGAGGAATGAATTCCGTTAATTAAATTCCGTTCCAGACCCAAAACATAGCGAAACCAAACATGGGCTAAGTTTGATTAACACATGTTGAGGAGAGTGACGATTTTACCTAATTTTGTGTTTGTAAAATCATAAAAATGGTATGATTTTATATATTAATTATTCGGTATTTAGATAAAATCCAGAATTTGTGAAATACAAAACATGCATGCATGTGTTTTCTTTTTCATTAATTTTGGTTCCCTAATCTTGATAATGTATATGGAAATATATATTGTACGGATCGGGAATTCAGAGGGAAACAATAGTTGATGATGTGTTGGAAAATACGTACGGATCATATCGGATAATGTTTAATAAGGATTGTCTTAATAAATGGAAACAAGAGTTTAGAGACTAGATAATTGCTTCTTCTTTTTTTTATCCTTTACATTCTAAAGAAACAAGAATTTGTAGCAGCTACAATATACTAATATCCATATTTTTTTTTGAGGGAACTAATATCCATATTTTAGAATTAGAAAAATACATAATTAAAGAGTTTCTAAGTGTGTACCGAAAAATATATATTGTCTAGTAAACAGTGATAATATGCTAGATAAAATTTCTTTTCAAAAATATATGCTTAATCTTTAATAGTTCGAGATATTGTTATTTTTCCTATTTAATTTGTTATACAACTAGTTTTTATTATTATGATTGTTGACTTTAAACATCAATTAAACATCTTATTTCTTGTAAAAAATAGTAGTATATATATAATGGGTAATGATATTCGGTCACACGGTGGCCAGCCACACGTGTAAAAAAAAAGGAAAGTTGACTGTAAAAATGAAAATAATCATATTTCCCCCTTAGGGTTTATGCTTCCCAATTAGGGTATATTTCTATTTTCAAAACCTATATTACCATTTTTAGCTTGTGTGGTCGGTCACAGTGTGACCAAATAATAATCATGTTTATATTATGAGTAATTCTAAATATAGCCCACATTTTACTCTTTATAGCCTCTTAATTTATCAAAAAAAATATTAATATTATTTAATTTACTAATTTGTCCTTATAACCCCTCAAGCTAAATAATTTAACCACGGTATAGCCTCCACAAATCTAAAGAATGAAATAAAATACGCCGGCTAAACTCTGTAGAGATGAGTTTCATCATTGATATTCCAATTTCAGTTCTTGTATGCTAATTTAGCGAGTTTTTAACAAGTTCTGGTTGTTTTTTTTCCGGAAAAATTGAGTTCAAGATCGTGTAACCCCAAATCATTTTACTAATTTTGGGAGAAGTGGAAGTTTCTCACATAAATCTTTGATTTAATCAATGGTATGAATCTTCGATAAAAATTGGCTAAAACTAATCAAAATTATCTATTTATCCATATAATATAGAGTCAAGTATTGAAGCAGTTCAATCAAAATTATGCAAAGTTCAATCAGGAGTAATGGAGGCATCGCACTTCTGATGGGCTTTACAGAGGTCTCCCTTGCTGTCACCTGCGGCTTCTTCACTCCTTGCAGGGGGTCTTAGGATCTTTCTTGGTTACATCTTAAACTACGCCCTCTATCTTGATCCTACTTTAAGTTTTTCTTTCATGACAAACACATCAAAATGTTTATCATAACTACAAAACCAAATTTCAATTTTTTTTTTTGAACAACATTGCAAGTAAATTTAAATACCGCGTGACGGATGACTTGAACCCGTGACCTTTGGCCCGTGCATTAACCTCACTACCGCTAGGCTAACACACACACACCAAATTTCAATTTTATTGTTTGCTGCTAGCCTGCTAACAAGATCTATTCATCTATCTCCAATGCAGGCACCTTAACAATACACGAATTATTTCCCAATTTACGAAATAGCAATAGATTTGTTATTTATGAAAAATTAATCAGGGGCTGCAGGGATAAAATAGGAAAATTGTTTATATTTTTAATTTTAAATTAATAAGGAGGCTATGAATAATAAATAGCGGCTATGTTCAGAATTACCCTATATTATTGATTCACAACTTGGTTCGAAGAGCTGAAGACTATAATGTAGGAGTAGTTGTTTTCTTCAAACAAAAATTATTTGAATGTTGAATCCAACCACATACCAACTGTTAAGCCCAAAACAAATTTTAATAAATTCTTCATTCTTCTGCATGTACATATACCGTTTATAAATATTTATTAATACAATATACAGCTCGAATTTTGTCCAAAACTCCACAAGAAGTTTCATACATTAACAAAACTTGAAATTGTGAAGTGAAATTAAAAAGAAAATAAATTAATAAAAGAAAATCTTACTGGATGATTTGGATAATGTTGTCACGTATTAAGTGAAATAATATGGTAATATTGCATGGGAAGGAAATAAGGGTTCACGTCTTTATCCATTTAGATTCTGCTGCTCTTGAGAAATTTTGAGGAATCTAACTTTCACGAATCTAATTTATTACCATCAATATGAATGTAATGGACAATGGATATATATTTCCTTGTATATAGTTTATTTAATACTATATATATAAACCCCATTTCATCTCTCTGATCAATTCATTCATCACTCATAGCTAAAGTATAATATAACTGCAATAGAGATGGCTGTTATTACAACCAAGAATAAGTTAACGTTGGTCCTCTTCCTAGCCGCTTGCATGGCCGCCGCCGCCGCTCGCACCAACCCCGGAGGCACGGCGGTTTTCGATATCTGCGCGGCCACTGACTTCAAGGAGACCTGCCACAAGAGCCTGGCCAGCGCCACCGGCACTCAACCTAAGGACCTTATAAAGGCGGCGCTCGATGCCGCCGCGGTGGAGCTCGAGAGCGTCGTCAAAAAGTCGGCGGCCTATAAAACGGCGACGTCGGACTACATGATGCAAGGGGCTCTGATCGTGTGTGAGAAGTTGCTCAACACCGCCATCGATGATCTGAGAAGGTCGTCCCACAAAGTCAACGAGATCGAAATCGGACGGCTCAGTTTCAACATCGCCGACGTGAGGAAGTGGCTTAGCGCCACCGTTGCCCATAAGGAGAACTGCATTGATGCATTGGAGAGCACCACAGGTATATAAATATATATATAGATTAATTAAAATTTAATATTTATATATTATTGTTATATTATTATTATTGCAAGTTACGTTATGTTCTGTTATACTTATAACATCCTTGCTTATTTGAACGTGTTTGTGGTAGGCGGGATTGGAGAAAAGGTGAAGGCGATGCTCAAAACTTGGAGCGAGTTAATGAGTAATGGTCTAGCAATGATCGCCAACACCGAACCACACCTACTCGGAGATGAAAGTCCTGATCAAGAAATTCCTCATGAAAGTCTCGACATTAGCTTAGTGGGGCCAGCGGCGCCGACGGTGACGGTGGCACAAGACGGTAGCGGGAAGTTCACGACCATCAACGGCGCCTTCACGAGCTTGCCCCAAAAGAGTGACGCACCGGTTGTGGTTTTCGTAAAAGCCGGTACTTATCACGAAATTGTTAGGGTTCCAAAGGGCATGAACAACGTCGCTATAATCGGAGAGGGGCCGCTAAAAACCAAAATTTCCGGTGACCGGAGCAATGCAACCGGCTTTCAGACCTTTGACACTGCAACTCTTGGTTAGTATATCCACCCTATATATGTTCGAAATCATGCTTCATCTTCTAATTAACCTTAATTTTGAAATAAGGATCATTTATTGCATATAATTAACCTTTCTTTGTTTCGACCTAATATGAAATTCTACCTAATAAATTTTTCTTGTTGAAATTCACAATAGATATAAAATTTTGCATGTATTTTTCAAGTTCAGGCAAGTTTTTGACTTTAATTGACTTGTGGTTGACCGTATACAATGTTTATACTACTAGTTAATACATATACATGGTCATGCATGCAAACTTAATTAATGGCCAAAAATAAGAATAATTAAAATAAATAAACATATATTTCTTAAAAAAAAAACATAAATGATATATCCCTAAAAAATAAAAATAAAAACCCTAACTAAACATCTCAATCCTAATACTGCATGCAGCCGTGGACGGAGATGGTTTCTTTGCAAAGGACATCAAAATCGAGAACACGGCCCCGACGACGCAGGCGGTGGCGGTCCGCACCAACGGCGACAAGGCCGTCTTCTACAATGTCCACTTCGAGAGCCTTCAAGACACCCTCTACACCCAAACCTACCACCAGTTCTACCGCGACTGCCGCATCAGCGGCACCGTCGACTTCATCTTCGGCGACGCCGTGGCCGTCTTCCAGAACTGCGACATCGTGGTGCGCAATCCCCTCCCGAAGCAGACGTGCACGGTCACCGCCCAAGGCCGCAAGGATATGAACGGGGAGGGCGTCACCGTCATCCAGGGGTGCAGGATCACGGCGGAGCAGGCTCTCCTCGATGCGAAGCCGCCCGTGCTTTCGTACCTGGGGCGGCCGTGGAAGGAGTACTCGAGGACGATCATCATGCAGTCCGACATCGGCGGCTTCATCTCGCCGCAGGGGTGGTTGGCGTGGCAAAATAGCACCCTTGGCTTCGGCACGCTCTACTACGGCGAGTGGGAAAACACCGGAGCCGGGTCGGATCTTTCGAATCGGGTTGTGTGGGAGAAGCCGAAGAGTTTGACGGTGGAGATGGCGCAGAGCTTCACTGCTGAGAAAGTGTTTGTGAATGATGAGTGGGTTAAGAATAGTGGGGTTCCTTATGTTGGTGGAATATTGCCCAAATAGGCTACCTACTTACTACATTCTTGATTACTAGTAGTACAATTTAATTAATTAACAACTTGTTAATATAATATATTAAGAATCATCGATTTAATGAAATTAATGGTGTCAATATTATTTTATTAAGGAATATATTGCTGTTTCTGCTTATTGGGATGCATATTTATATATATACTGCATAAGATCTCATGTTTGGAATTTTATTTAATTTATATATTTATCGTATGTAATTGGTATATAAATTCAAATATTATCATATAAAAGACTTATCATGTCCGTAATTAAAAACAATCATTTTTTGTATATAGCTAGACACTGACCCCTCAAAACCCTTTTCACTTTTCAATTGACGACCCCTTACTAATTTTGTTAATGTTCTTTACTTTTGAAATATAAAACTCTATTACTAGTAATTTATTCCGTAATTCAGGATCAATACTACACACAGAAGTTCAAAAGTATATATATCTAACTAACATATGTAGCACTCTTTTTTTTTTTTTTTTTTTTCCCAACTAGATGAATATTACGGAAAAGAAAAAATAAGTGCATACAACCCAATAAAAATTTAATTTGGAAAAACGCCCAAAACATCTTTAAAGAATTCAGCCGTATTAACACAAGGAATCTCGTCGACAATTTTTTGTATATATAAACAGGAGCTACTAAAATGACGTCTAGCTCCGTCTCTGGATCATAGAGAGCTACTTATTAGTATAGTTCTTTATTTACGCTTATAATAAAATAAAAAGCAAAAAACTTGGAGGATCAACAAATTAACGTATGAAGTTGTATTAAATGTATTTTTTAAGTTGTGGATTTAGATTTAATAAATACTTCCTCTGAACCCTAAAATTATGCATAGTTTTCTTTTTTTGTTTGTTCTTCAAAATTATGCATAGTCCATTTTAGGAAATAACTCTTCCACTTATACCCTTATAATGTGGGACCTCGTCTCCACTTATATCTATTTTTTCTCCACTTATATCTATTTTTTCTCCACTTACATCTCACTTTACAGGTTTTCCTTAAAACTCGTGCCCCCAAAACTCTGCATAATTTTGGGAGTTGGATGGAGTATCAAATAAAAATGAGCCATAATTTAATAGTCATCTTAAATTGTATTTCGAAAACTTAAAAAAAAATCTTCAACTGTAAGTGATTAGAAATAAATAATTTTTAATTTAATTGGTATTTTTACGATTTTAGAGTCATAATTTTGTGTAAAATTTGGAATCAACATTGATAGTTCAAGAGATTTTGTCAATACATGAGACTTTATCTGTCCTGTGTTTGTAGGCTACTGCACAAGGGATGGGGGTTTATCCGGTGGACACCGAAGGTAACGGCTGCAGGTTCTCACGATATAAAAAAAAAAAAAAAAAAAGTTAGATGATACAATTTGAAAAACTGAGGAGTCATATGCTACACACACTATGTGGGCATGCTCTCTTTCCTTTTATCCACATTAATACTATTCCAAATGATTTTTGATATTCTGTTTTATTGATATTAAAAAAAAATAGTAACTGTCAAATTTGTATTGAGACAAATAATACAATCCAATTGAAGCAACATGTCTTGTAAATTAAAACATTTCGATTTAATAAAATCAAATCAAAACAACCCATTTTATATTTTCAGACATCTCACTCCAATACAGTATAATTGAAACATGTGCAATATATTTAGACATTCCACTCTAATATGGAAGCAATCGAAGAAACCCAACATTGTAGCGCTTTATACATTTCACTGTAACATAGTCCGATTGAAGCAACACAATTTGTATATTTTGACATTTCACTCTAAGCTTATCTTATATTAAAACTAGTAGTCTATTGAAATTCGACGGTTGGTAGAGCTGGGTAAATACTCTACTGACAAAAGTAAATATAGCTAAAATTATATTAAAGGAAAATGAGAATTTGAGGTCTGTTCTCGAAATCTACCTTCAACTCCTTCTCTTCAAATCTCCAAATTGCTAGTATCCTGCAAAACAGCGTCAAACACTGGGGAGGCTTCCCGGAGAAGACCCTCCGACGCTCAAGTCAGTAAAGAATCCCTAGGAAAAGGAAAATTCTTTCGGAAATGTCTGTAAAAAGCAAGAGTAGAAAACTTGAAAAAAACTCTACCTTCAGCTGGGTGATACCTCCCTTTTATACTCGATACTGTACGGAAGGGCAAAATGGGGAGATTCTGAGCTAACCCACGCATTTTGACCTGGGCTGGGCCTCTTCGGTGCACATGCGGTTTGGGTTTATGGGCCTTGGTGAGCAAGCCCATCAGAAGTTGATAATTATGGGGCTATTGATAAACATCCATTTTGTAGCAACTAAACATGTTTTAATGTCGCTAATTTCATGGCTTTACCTTTAAACGTGTTTGGTTTTGTATTGTTTTCACTATTTTGGTTCAGTTTCACGTTTTGGTGGAGTTTATGCATTTGTGTAGGGAGAGCTAGGGACTTGAAGTCGAGATGGAAGGCCATAGAAGGGCGAAGATGAAGAAACGGGAAGGAAAAGTGGAAAACGGGACGTGAAGGCACGAATAAAAAAAAACCGGCGGTTGGAAGAAGAAAACCGGCGGTTTGTAGCCAAACCGCCGAAAAAGAGGTCCGGACCGCCGAAGCCACCGCTGAAAGTTATTGTATTCACTCCGTAGAAGAAACCCGAAATCGGCAGTCCACTCGGCGGGTTGGGCCCAGACCGCCGATTTTGGGAGCCAAACCGCCGAAAAATGCCCCTGAACCGCCGGTTTCTACTGTTTTAGCCTAAAAATGGGTTTTCTTTCTCTTTTTGCGATTTTAACTTGGAGTAGCACTTTTTCCTCCCTATATATACTACTTGGCAGCCCCAAAACGTGGAACCTATCTCCTTTAGCATAGATTCCATTTCAAATAGTTTCCAATTAGGGTTCTAAACACATTTTACTTCATTGTAATAGTGATTAAGGTTGGATTTGAAGACTTTGTGAAGATTTCAACATTGGGTTCCTAGTTTTTCATCTATGCTATCATTTCTCTTTTTCTTTATGTTAATTAACATTATGTCTAGCTAGATTTCTTGTTGGTTTTAGGGGTTTATGTTGATTTGATGATGGTTTGATCATATCTTGCTATTTCTCCTATCTTTTCTCTTCTTAGTTGTGGATTTGGTGCTTTCATTCATGTGGGAATTGTTGATCACCTTTCTTGCATGTCTAGTGTTTGTGAAAACTCCTAATAGGTTTTTGCTTGTATGGAATTCCAATTTCACTTCATGTTTTGGCTTGAGACTTAGTAGGTGATTGTTCAATGCATGAAAGGTTATGATTCTTGTGCTTTTTGGAGTTGTTTGATTGGCTTGAGTCGTAATAGAGATAGTCGATTGAATGATCCGCTTTTGCTAATTGTCGAGAGAGATTAGTGAATTTCTATGTGGATTGCTTCCTATTAAGAGGATTAAAAATGGTTTGTATGATTTAGGAAGTTGTAATCAAGCTATCTAGAATCGAAATAAATCCCTAGGACCAACCATTTCTCTTTATTGTTCCTTATTCGTTTGTTTGATCTTTTGTTTGTTGATTTTGCACGAACTTGTCTCTTATTTGTTTATTTAGTTTTGAATTTGAGTTTAAGAGTTTGAATGATTCCCGAACATTGTTTGTGCAAAGCTTGAATAGTAGGAATTCACATGAATTTTATTTCCACTAAAAACTCGGTTAAATAGTCTTCGTGGATACGATACCCGATCCCTATTGCTTCAATAACCCGATTAAAGTGCGGATAAATTTCTTAGATAATTAGGTGATCACTTTTTGGCACCGTTGTCGGGGACTATTTAGAGTTTATAGTGTTAATGATCTTTGCATTGAGAGTACTAGTTCAAGCATACTTTACTTATTTGTATAATTTGAATCTAAGTGTGTTCTTGGTGGGTTTGTGTAGGTTAATTGGTGTATGATCACAAGGAAAAGGGAGGAGAAATTATACCCTTGGACTTGGAGATTGAAATCACACATAAACGAGCTAGTCGGGAACGTAGAATGAGAGCAATGGAGCGTCAAGGGCCTAATAATATGGCCGACTTGGAGTGCCAAATGCAAGAGCTCCGCTGTCAAATGAAGGAGCAACAAACTCAAAGAGAAAGAGCACCTCCGCCTCCGATCAACCAAATGTTTGAGCCTCAAGTGAATATGTTTCAAGATGGAGGTTGGGGCAATCGGTGCAACGCTAACAACTTTGAGCTAAAGCCCAGACTCATCAATATGGTGCAAGAGGAGTCGTTCGGAGGAGATTTGCCAATGCACATTTGAGTGATTTCTTGGATGTGTGTGAGACTATCAAAATCCAAGGGGTTTCGAATGATGCCATTAGATTGAGGTTGTTTGGATTTTCTTTGCGGGATAGAGCCAAAGCTTGGTACAAGACCATAAACCGCTCGGAGATTACTACATGGGAGCAACTTTGCCGGCTATTTCTAGCCAAGTATTTTCCTCCATCTCGTGCACAAAAGTTGATCTCGGACATTCTCACTTCTCCCAATCCGGAGATGAATCTATATATGAGGCATGGGAGAGGTACAAGGAGATGTTGAGGAGATGCCCTCAACATGGCTTTTCAAAGGAGCCACAAATATTGAACTTCTATCGGGGGCTCACTAGCTATACAAGAGAAGTTGTGAATGTCACCGTCGGTGGTGGTTTGACTAATCGCCCATATGAAGAAGCGGTGCGAATATTGGAAGAAATGGCGGCCAATAGTTGCCATTGGCCTCAAGAGAGAAGTTCGTCAAAGAAAGTTGCTTCCATTTCGGATGAGAAGTATGATGATCTTCTTGAGCAATTCACCATGCTTAAGAGAGACTACGAGGCCGAAAGGAAAGGAAGATTGGATGTGAAGATGGTGGCCCAACCAATGCATCAAGGAGGTGAAGAGTATTCACAAGTTGAGGATGCCAACTATGTCAATCAACGGGGGTATAGTAACTACAACCGGTCGAGTTATCCTCCAGGGAATCAAGCCTATAATCCTAATTATATGAATCCAAATTTATCGTATGCTAACCCGAACAATGCTATCATTCCACCACCCGGATTCTCAGTGTCTCAAGGGATGATCAATGAGCCAAAGAAGCCCATGCCGACCAGGGAGGAAATGATACAACAACTTCTCCAAAACTAAAATGCTTTTATGGGAGCAACCGGGCAAAAGGTTACAAGTTTGGAAGGGACCGTATCGGCTTTGTCTAAATCGGTGAAGATGTTGGAAGGGCAAGTGAGCCAAATGGCTAATCAAGCGGCTTCTCAACATAAGCCGGGCTAATTTCCTAGTAATATGGAGGTGAACCCAAAGAACCAATGCAACGCCATCCAATTGAGAAGTGGAACGACTTACAAGAATTACCCGGAGTTGGAAGAGAAAGAAAGGGTGGTGAATGAAGAATTGGAAGTGGAGGAGCTTGTTCCTCTAGAGAAGAAGTTTCAGGAGCCGATCAAGGAGCCTCCAATTCCAAAAGAGGCGACTCCCAAAGTTGTTTAACCAAGCAAGGAGGTGGTTCTTAAAGCCCCTTTCCCTCAAAGGTTGGCAAAAGTAAAGATGGATGAAAAACTTGCTAAATTCATGGAGATGTTCCAAAAGGTACAAATCAATATTCCCTTACTTGATGCTTTACGAGACATGCCCGGATATGCAAAATTTTAAAAGATGCAGTCTCGAGAAAGAGAAAACTTGGGAGATTTGAGACCATAAACTTATCGGAGGAGTGTAGCGCCGTCTTGCAACATAAGTTGCCTTTAAAGCAAAAGGACCCTGGGAGTTTTGTGATTGCTCGTGTTATTGGAGGCCAAACTTTTGGAAGAGTCTTGTGTGACTTGGGGGCTAGCATAAATCTCATGCCCCTCTCGATCTTTAGAAGGTTGGAAATCGGAGAGATGAAGCCCATGCGGATTGCCTTGCAAATGGCCAACCGCTCTATTTCTTATCCGAGGGGAATAGTGGAAGATGTGCTCGTCAAGGTGGAAGAATTTATATTCCCTGCGGATTTTATGGTACTTGACATGCCTGAAGACGACAGTACTCCACTTATTCTTGGCCATCCATTCTTGGCAACCGGGAGGGCATTGATTGATGTTCAAGATGGGGAGCTAACATTCCATTATAATGATGATGAGAAGATGACTATTTCGATCTATGAAGCCATGAAGAAACCTCAAGATTTGGAGCTTGAAGAGTGTAAGTTCACTCATCTTATTCTCAAGATTCATTGGAGCATTGCATTGTTGATCTATTCACTCATATTCGGAATTGGATGAGGGGTGTGATGAATTGTTGGAGTCTATTGCCTATTTGGATGCTAATCAAGGAATTCGGAAGGAGCACCCAAGCCGAATTCTTCTTTGACTTTGGAGTTGAAGCCTTTACCCGATCACCTTAAGTATGCATTTTTGGGTAAGGATGAAACTTTTCCGGTTATTGTCTCTTCGTTTCTTAAAGATGAGGAGTTGGATAAGTTATTGAGGGTATTGAGGAAGTATAAATCTTCTATTGGATGGTCTATTGCCGATATTAAGGGAATTATCCCTTCTATTTGTATGCACCGGATTTCATTGGAGGATGATGCAAAGCCGAAGGTCCAACCTCAACGTCGTTTGAATCCGATTATGCAAGAGGTTGTGAGGAAAGATGTAGAAGCTATTTGATGCCGAAATTATCTATGCCATCTCCGATAGTGAGTGGGTTAGCCCGACCCAAGTAGTTGCCAAGAAAGGAGGAATTACCGTTGTAGAAGACGAGGGGGGCGAACAAATAGCCACTCGTTTACAAACGGGGTGGAGAGTTTGCATCGACTATAGAGCGTTGAATGCGGCCACAAGAAAGGACCATTTTCCTCTTCCTTTTATCGATCAAATTCTTGATAGGCTAGCTGGTTATGAGTATTATTGCTTCTTGGATGGGTATTCCGGCTACAACCAAATTGCCATAGCTCTGGAGGATCAACATAAGACGGCTTTCACTTGTCCTTATGGAATATTTGCTTGTCGACGGATGTCGTTTGATCTTTGCAATGCACCGGCCACTTTCCAAAGATGCATGATGGCGATCTTCCATGGACTCATCGAGAAGATTATGGAGGTATTCATGGATGATTTTTCCGTTTTCGGTTCTTCCTTTGATAATTGTTTGGAGAATCTTTCTCAAGTTTTGCAAAGATGTGAGAAAACTTCTTTATGTCTCAATTGGGAGAAATGTCATTTTATGGTGAGAGAGGGCATTGTTTTGGGGCATAAGGTGTCTAAAGATGGGTTAGAAGTGGATATAGCTAAAATAGTGGCAATTGAGAAGTTACCTCCACCGACAAACGTGAAGTCCATTCGGAGTTTCTTTGGTCATGCGGGATTCTATAGGCGTTTCATCAAAGATTTTTCCAAGGTATCAAAGCCTCTTTGCTCATTGTTGAAAAAGATTCTAAGTTTGACTTTAATGATGCATGCCTTGAGTCGTTTGAAAAATTGAAGAAAGCTCTCGTTTCTACCCCCGTCTTGATTTCACCCGATTGGAATGAATCTGTTGTGCTAATGTGTGATGCAAGTGATTGGGCCGTAGAGGCCGTGTTGGGCCAAAAGAGGGATAAATTGTTTCGGGTCATATATTATGCAAGTAAGACCCTTGATTCAGCGCAAATGAATTATACCACCACCGAAAAGGAGCTTTTGGCGGTTGTCTATGCTTTTGATAAGTTTAGATCATATCTTGTTGGCACACATTCTATTGTCTATACGGATCATACGGCTATTAGATATTTGTTTGCCTAGAAGGATTCCAAGCCTCGTCTTATTCGGTAGATTCTCCTTCTTCAAGAATTTGATATGGAGATAAGGGGCCAGAAAGGGTGTGAGAACGTCGTAGCCGATCATCTTTCTCGCCTTAAGAATCCGGTGGAAGGAGAAGATCCGAAGGTGCGAATAAATGAATGTTTTCCCGATGAGCAACTCTTGAAGTTGGTGGATTATACTCCTTGGTTTGTGGACTATGTGAACTTTCTAGCTATTGGTGAAGTGTCGGGTGATCTTACCCATTATCAAAAGAAGAAATTCTTGCATGATGTGAAGTTTTACTATTGGGATGACCCAAATCTTTATCGTCGATGTACCGATGGCATTATTCGGAAGTGTGTGTAGGAATCGGATTGGGTGCAAATCATGGAAGAATGTCATAGCTCTCCAAGTGGAGGTCATTTCGGTGCCCATCGGACTGCTATCAAAGTTTTCCATTCCGGGTTTTATTGGCCAACTATCTTCAAGGATTGCATTGCTTTTGTGAAATCTTGTGATAGGTGTCAAAGAATGGAGAACATCTCCAAGAGAGACGAGATGCTACAAAATATTATGGTGGAGGTTGAATTATTTGATGTATGGGGAATAGATTTCATGGGACCCTTTCCCAAGTCTCCAGGGTGTACTTATATCTTGCTTGCGGTTGAGTACGTATCCCGATGGGTGGAAGCAATTCCAACGATCAAGAATGATTCAAAGGCGGTGCTTAAGTTCTTGCAAAAGAATATCTCCTCACTTGTTTTGGTACTCCAAGGGCATTGATTAGGGATGGAGGCTCGTATTTCAACAATAAGTGGCTTGGAAGCTTGCTTTCTAAATATGGGGTGAAGCACAAAGTAGCCACTCCATACCACCCTCAAGGGAATGGTCAAGCCGAATTGGCTAATCAAGAGATTAAGCAAATCCTGGAAAAATCGGCGGTGCATAGAAAAGATTGGGTGAGTTACTTGGATAATGCATTGTGGGCATATCGAACCGCCTACAAGACTCCCATAGGTATGTCTCCATTCCAACTCGTTTTGGGAAGTCTTGTCATTTTCCGGTTGAGCTTGAGCACAAAGCGTATTTGGGCCACGAGACTAATTAATCTCGAGTTTAAGGAGGCCGGGTATACAAGGCTCGAGAAGTTGCTTGAACTCGATGAGTGGAGGAATGAAGCGTTTGAGAGCTCTCGGATTTATAAGGAGAGGGCGAAAAAGTTCCATGATCGAGCTATTCGTTCCAAGGATTTTGTCCCCGGAGATGAGGTGCTTCTCTATAACTCTCGTCTCCATCTTTTCCGGATAAATTGAAGTCAAGGTGGACGGGTCCTTATGTCATCTATAAGTGTAATGGAAATGGCACATATCACCTTCTCAAGGCCGATGGAGAGACCTTCTTGGTGAATGGACATCGCCTCAAGCCGTATAGCAATTGTGAGCCGGACCACAATGTGATGGTCACACTCCTAAATGACCCTTAAAGACATGAGGTATCGTCTAGCTTTAGACGTTAAACAAAGTGCTCGTTGGGAGGCACCCCAACATTTTACTTGTTTTTTATTTTCTTTTCGTTTTTAACTTGTGTTGTTGCTTTGGTGGTGTTTGATTTGGTTGTGAATTTATGTTGTTTGGTTTGGTTGGTCGTTTGTTGAATTTGGAGTTTGTTCCCTCGTTTTTCTTGCCGTGGTTTGTGTCAGTTGGTTGTGTTCGTTTTAGTTGAGGTGACATGCTCGTTTTGTTGTGTTTATCTTTAAACAAAAACAAATCGAAAATTCGTTTGAAAATGTCATTTCGGCGGTCACACCTGGTGGTTCGGGTCTGGACTGCCGATTTTGGGGTCCAAACCGCCGGGTCGACCTCCGAAAATCTCTAGAATTTAAGACCATGTGAAAATGTCATTTCGGCGGTCAAGTTGGCGGTTTAAGGCTGGACTGCCGATTTGGGCTGCCAAACCGCCGACTTGCCCTCCGAAAATCTCTGGAGTGGCATTTCGACGGCCGAACCGCCGTTGCGGGTTTTTTACCTCCTTTTTCTTCCCCTTTTCCTCTTCTTTCTCTCATTTTATTTTTCCCTCTTTCAAAAACACGAAACCCTACCTCTTTCACTTCAAATTTCTCTTTCAATTCTTCATAACTCCTCAATTCCTTCCACATACTCCATACCCATCACATAACCTACCTTTCCATCCAAAAATTTGTGGTTTTCATCCACCCAATTCCTCAAACTCAAAAGTTGGAGTTTTTGCCCTTTTCTTTCCTCAAATTTCGTTTTTTAAAGGTATTTTCTTCTTTTATTTCTTGTTTTTGTGGTTTAATATGCTTAGTTTTATGGTTAATTAGTGTTATTTTCGTGTTTAGGCTTGGGCACTTTTTCTAGGGCTTCTATGTTCGAATTTTTGGGGGTTTTATGCTTAATTATTCAATTTATCTAGCTACATTGTGAATTGGTGATGAATCGGGCATGCTAGTTGATTGTTGAAAGGTATGTATTGATGGTGTTGATATTTTGGTGCCTATATATGATTTCTAGCATGTTATTGTTGGTTTATGGTTTGCATGCAGCAAGATTACATGTTTAGGAGGATTAGTGATGATGAATACTTGCTTGAGTGCTTAAATTTGGAAACATGGTAGATGTTCTTAATTCGTCTAGATATACGTAGATGGAAGGATTTTTGTAGTGTGTTAATTACTTGGAACTTGTCTTGATGTGTGGTTGTGGTTGAGCCCTTATTGACTCTGTTTTGGAGTTTGGAAACTGAACTATCTTGGTTGAGTATAGGTACTATGGGTCGAAGCAGGGAAAAGTGACCACGCCTCGAGGACTCTTCTCCCAAAACTAAGGGGAAGGGCACGCAAAAAGAAGGCCCATCACGTCCGATTTTCCAATCTTCAAGACGTCGTCAAGAGGAGCTTGATCTTTATGGCCCTTCTGTCTATGGTGTGGTTCTTAACCGGTAAGAGCACACTCGATTGTTTGTCCATCTCGCTTAAAAATGAAGCCTTGTCTCCTCCAAATATCCGAATGAACAAGTACTTCGGGATCTCGGTCTTTGGGATAACATAAAGGAGATGTTCGACCGCATTGGTTGGGGAGCAATTCTAACGGGCATGTGGCCCACATGTCCAAGAGCGTCTTTGGAGTTACTTTCGACGTTGACCATCCCCCTCAATCAAGTCAAGCTTCCACAAACGGTGCACTTCCGATTGGGCAATGTTACACATACATTGTCTATGAGACAAGTGAATGCTATATTTAATTGCCCGGATGGAGGTGCTTGTCAAAAGTCCAGGGAGTTCAAGCCGAAAGTATTATGGAATGCAATGACGTATGCTACCCAAGCTTACTCCTCAGGGAATCAAAGGCCACCCTCCTCCGAAATCCTGTCTTCCGGGTTATTCAGTGGATTCTTGCCCACACGGTGTTTCAAAGGGGCGAGAATAGTTCTTGCCGGAGCGTTGAGCTTCAAGTCTTGTGGGCCATGCTCACGTACCTGTCGCTCAATTTGGGGCAATTCATCTTCCGACAATTATGGGCTCAAAAGAATCAAAAGACGGGAGTCCTTTGTTGTGGAGGCCTCATATCGGCCTTGGCTATGTCTCTTTGCCTGGAATATCCACAATGGGAGAAGCTTGAGACCAATATGCTCATGGATTTGAATATGTTGAAGAATATGCGGGTTTTTGTCTCGACTTCTCGGCCTTATCTTTTCCAGCAACACAAGGAGTACTGGCCCAAGCCAGGTGAAAAAGAAGTGGTGGAGATCTTTTCGTTGCCCGACACCGTCCTCACAGAGATCACCACCTTCAATGCTCATCAAAATTGGAAGATGGACACACCATTCCATGAGACGGCTATTTTAGCGGCCGGGAACCCCCAAGTTGAGATAGAGGCCATTGGTAGCAGTGAAGAAGAGGAAGATGGTGATGATAATGAGGGGGATGGAGATACAAATTATGAAGATGATGGGGAAGAAGGCCAAGCGAGAAGGGAAGTGAGAAGAGAGAGAAGAAGACAAGAAAGAGGCGGGCGAGGGCAACAAGCTTTTGGGCAAGGTCAAGACTCTTTTGGGGGGGTACCAAGGGGGGTACCAAGGGGAGTACCAAGGTTTTGGAGGGCCGTCTGGGCCTTCTAACATGTATGGCGGACCATAGAAGTCCGGGAGTTTTTATGGAGAAGAATTTGCAAGCATGCCGGAGCGTGTCGAGCACATAGATAATTATTGTACGCAATGGGATAGCGAGTTTGTGGTTATGCGACATGACATCCAAGCTATCTGGCTCCGGCAACCAGACATGAATGAGATCCAACAACAATAAATCGGCAACCAACAAGCATTCCAAGCCGATATATATCATCGGAATGATGAGTTCAGAGACGACTTTTATTCCCACCAAGAATCTTTCCAGCAATCTTGGTTTGATCGTCACGATCAATATCGCCAAGAGGATCGGACCGAGCACCAAGCATTCTGCCAAGAGCTCTTTGATCGTCAAGAGAGGTTTCACCAAGAACAAAGGATGGATCAACAAGCATTTCAACAACAATGGTTCGATCGGCAAGCCGCATTCCAACAAGACCTATACGCGCGCCAGGATCAAAACCATCAGGAGGATCTCGTCCGGGAACAAGAGATGTTGGATCTTATTCACCGTTTTGAAGCTTCTCAACTCAAGGAAGGCCGCGCATGGCCCCCGCTTCCGCCCCCCAGTGAAAAAGAGGTCCCACCATCGTTGTATTTATTTCTTCCCTTCAAACTCATTCGATTCCTTCAGTTTCGAATAAGTTTGGGGGAGGGAGGAGATGACTATAACGATGTTTGTTGAATTTGTTTTGTGTTTGTTGAATTTGTTTTGCTTTGAGTAAGTTTTTTTGTGCTTAGGTGTGTTAGAATTCAAAACTTTTGAACTTTTGAAAAATTTGGTTGGAAATTTTGGAGTTTTAGTCACTCGATTTCAACAATATGATTTTGCAAAAACTTTGTTGAAATCGAGTGACTTGTGATCGGCTTGCATGAATGAGTAGTGTGTTGATTTTGACTTTTTGATGGATGAATAAAACCCGTGAGGTTTTGAGCTTTGATTTGCTTTGCATATTGTCCCTTTCTTGTGAGTTTGATCAATGATGCTTAGTTACTTCTAGAACTTGCTTTGGTTCTTCATCAAGAATGCGTGTTTATGCAAGAATTTTGGAAATGATCTTAGGCCATCCTTGTTAGCCATTTATAAAAATCCAAACACTACCTTGTGTTTTGAATTATCCATTGTTAGTCCTTTGAGCTTTTGTAGCCTTTTATTGTCAAACCGGAGAAAAGGGGGTATCGGAGTGTAAGGGTATCCAGGGTGGTTTGAAATGTGAAATTTTTGATGATCTAATGTTGGGATGGGTAGTTATAATGGACTTGTGTTTTTGAAAAGAAATGAGAATTTTCCCATAAGCTCAATGAAAGAAAAATGAATGAAAAAAGAGAAGATAGTGGAAGTTAAGCCGAAAATGTGTCCTATTGAGTGTAGAATGCTTTCCAGTTGAAAATTATGAACAAAATGTGAAAAGAGAATGTGAGCATAAGGGAATGAAATTGAGTTTGAAGTCCAATGAATGAGTAGTGTGTGGAGAGGAAGGAAGATGGAGTGATTTCATGCTAGATTTGAAGAAGATATAAGGTTGGTGAATAATTTAATTAGTCACTTAGCCAAATTTCCCTTCCTAAACCAATGTCCCTACATTACAATCAAAGAAAAGTCCTTTGTGATCCTTATTCTTGAATAATTTGTTTTGCAATGGAGATGTTAGACAATAAGCAAGCTTATGGTAAGTGGATTTGCATTGCATGATTTCGATGAGAGCTTGAACCTAAACACTTGAGAGTGATGGATACACTACTTTGAGAGTGTCATTTGTTGAGTTGTTGAGATTTTCATGCCGTTAGTTTGTGTGAGTTGTAAATGAGATGCTCGGTTTTGGCATTGAAAGTGTCTGTGTGATCTGAGGCATTTAGGATCCAAGATTGCTACTCCATTCGATGCTTATGTTCTTTGTTTGAATATATTGTTTGGGACGAACAATGCTTAAGTTTGGGGGAGTGATAAACATCCATTTTATAGCAACTAAACATGTTTTAATGTCGCTAATTTCATGGCTTTACCTTTAAACGTGTTTGGTTTTGTATTGTTTTCACTATTTTGGTTCAGTTTCACGTTTTGGTGGAGTTTATGCATTTGTGTAGGGTGAGCTAGGGACTTGAAGTCGAGATGGAAGGCCATAGAAGGTTGGAGATGAAGAAACGGGAACAAAAAGTGGAAAACGGGACATGAAGGCACGAATCAGAAAAAACCGGCGGTTTGTAGCCAAACCGCCGAAAAAGAGGTCCGGACCGCCGAAGCCACCGCCGAAAGTTACTGTATTCACTCCATAGAAGAAATCCAAAATTGGCGGTCCACTCGGCGGGTTGGGCCCAGACCGCCGATTTTGGGAGCCAAACCGCCGAAAAATGCCCCTGAACCGCCGGTTTTTACTGTTTTAGCCTAAAAACGGGTTTTCTTCCTCTTTTTGCGATTTTAACTTGGAGTAGCACTTTTTCCTCCCTATATATACTACTTGGCAGCCCCAAAACGTGGAACCTATCTCCTTTAGCATAGATTCCATTTCAAATAGTTTCCAATTAGGGTTTTAAACACATTTTACTTCATTGTAATAGTGATTAAGGTTGGATTTGAAGACTTTGTGAAGATTTCAACATTGGGTTCCTAGTTTTTCATCTATGCTATCATTTCTCTTTTGCTTTATGTTAATTAACATTATGTCTAGCTAGATTTCTTGTTGGTTTTAGGGGTTTATGTAGATTTGATGATGGTTTGATCATATCTTGCTATTTCTCATATCCTTCCTCTTCTTAGTTGTGGATTTGGTGCTTTCATTCATGTGGGAATTGTTGATCACCTTTCTTGCATGTCTAGTGTTTGTGAAAACTCCTAATAGGTTTTTGCTTGCATAGAATTCCAATTTCACTTCATGTTTTGGCTTGAGACTTAGTAGGTGATTGTTCAATGCATGGAAGGTTATGATTCTTGTGCTTTTTGGAGTTCTTTGATTGGCTTGAGTCGTAATAGAGATAGTCGATTGAATGATCCGCTTTTGCTAATTGTCGAGAGAGATTAGTGAATTTCTATGTGGATTGCTTCCTATTAAGAGGATTAAAAATGGTTTGTATGATTTAGGAAGTTGTAATCAAGCTATCTAGAATCGAAATAAATCCCTAGGACCAACCCTTTCTCTTTATTGTTCCTTATTCGTTTGTTTGATCTTTTATTTGTTGATTTAGCACGAACTTGTCTCTTATTTGTTTATTTAGTTTTGAATTTGAGTTTAAGAGTTTGAATGATTCCCGAACATTGTTTGTGCAAAGCTTGAATAGTAGGGATTTGCATGAATTTTATTTCAGTAATAACTCGGTTAAATAGTCTTCGTGGATATGATACTCGATCCCTATTGCTTCAATAACCCGATTAAACGGATAAATTACTTAGATAATTAGGTGATCATCTATGTTGATATATCCCATATCAACCACACCCCCCTTTAGTATCAAGTGACACGTCACTTGAGGTTGGATACATGATGCCAGTTATTTCCGAGATAATGGAGGGGTTTTGGCAAGCTAGGCTAACTCAGTAACCAAATCGAGCCATTGATTAGAGAGGCTCTTCATCTTTCGACTGTTGGATTTGGGCAAGGGCGCAACCGCCTCGATTTTTGAAAAACATTATAATAACTTGCCAAATTTCTCCGCTATCGCTTTATTTCTGTCTACTCCCTTTCTCTCTCTAGCGATTTCTTCCATTCTCTCTCTTTCACTCATTTTTCCATCCGCTTTTCCGGCTCTCTCCATAGCTTTTTCTACAGAGATTCAGGTATTTTTGGAGACCACTCTTCTGAATTTAATTGGGATTGCTCTGTTGGTTCCTCTTTACTTTAGGTATTTCGTTATGCTTTGTTGATTTTTGATTTTTACGCCATATGTCTAATTCTTCGGAGACTACACATTCCTCTGAGGCCACACATTCCTTTGAACATACCAACTCAGGGACTATAAATTCAGATACTGTAGGCTATTTAATGAGAGATCAGTCTCCCGTTACTTCTGCTGCCAGAGCTGAGTCCCCTCCTCCCGAATTAGGAATAGAGAAAATTAGGGCTCTTATCTCAGATGGGGAGAAACAATTTCAGTGCCTTTTAGAAAGGCCTATTAATACCGATTCTGCTCGAATAGGAGATAGTTCCCAATTGTCTGAGGCTGAATTTGAGAAGCTTAGGCGTACTACGTGGTCTGAGGATTTTGCCTTTACCACAGTCCTTCCGAATACCCGTGCCAACCAGGTAGCTTTCCCTGCCATGGTGTTCTGGGAAAAACAAATCGATGCAGGGCTGCGATTCCTCCTTCATCCTTTTCTAACCGGTATATGTTCAGATCTGAACATCATGCCCAACCAGCTTACTCCTTCCGCTATTCGAACCGTGTTTGGGTTCTATATCTTAGTGTCCACATATCTGCATGTTCCTCATCCATCTCTTTTCTTGAGTTGTTTCACCACCTAATACTCCCAAGGTTTCTTCTGCTTTCGCAACAGTCAAGATAGCCCTGCCCATTTTGCCGTTTCCCCGAATTCTTGTGACAAGGGCTGGGGTCAGAAGTACTTTGTAGTGATGCCTCTAAATGGTTATTGGGACTTTCCTACACGTGGTTGGCAGACTTCTGCTTGTAGTTCAAAGAGTAGTGATGCGGTGAAGCAACTTGCTACTTATGATTTTAAGTTGATGAAAGCTCTTAGTGTGTATGCTAGGAGTGGCAAGAAGAAGACAAAGAAAAACAACCGTTTCAATATTGTTCAGATGTTGCGCGACCCGAATGTTCTTTTCTTCTATGGCCTTGAAGGCGGAATGATACGCTAAACTAAACCAGATAGGAATGGTAGCCTTTGTTTCTCTGCCTTACTCTGTTGTCTTATTTGCCTTTTTGTCTGCTCTTGGTTGTTTGCCTATTTTTCGTTTGCTTTGAACACAGTTTAACCATTTTCTTCATTCATTTATTTCTTCTTCTCTCCTTTTTTTTATATATTGCAGAGATGGGCGACGCCCAGTGGGTTGGTGACTATAGCCTAGCTTTGAGCATTGGCAATTTATTCGCTCATTCCTCTCTTAACGAGAAAGAAGCTCTGTCGTCCAATGAGAATGATTCTCCTGCCGCGAACGAAGCTTCTGACACAACAGAAAAAGCTGTTTTATCGGCAGATGATGCAGAGATCCAGAGGAAAAGTACCTCTGGCGAGAGGAAAAAAGAAAAGAAAAAAGAAAAGATGAGTCTGACTGCTCCTCTCGTCATAGGAGCTGAGGCAACTGTCCCCCAGGGAGGTGAGGTCGAGAAGAAAAAGAAGAAGAAGAGAAAAGAGAAGACTATTCGATCTCCGAGTACTGATTCGACCGTTCAGCGGTCTCCTTTACCTCCCTCTCCACATCTCCTGTCAATCAAGCTGAAGTCTTCGGACAGGAAGACGTCTCCCACGGCAGACGTCTCCCACGGCTTCCTTGGATATCTCGGGAAAAAGGAAGCGAGACTCTTTTCCGCCACGCTCCTCCTCTCGTCAATCTTCTGAAGAGATTCGGAAGAAAAAGCGCCAGATCACTTCTCTCGAAGAAGCTGCTGCGGTTGATGCTTCTGTGGTGAAAGAGCCAAAGTCTATGGCTGCTAACCGTGCTTCAGCTTCAGCACTCTCTGCTCAGCCCTCTTTGACTCCTGCCTCAACTCTTCAACAGATGGTGCAGGGCAACATGGCTGACCACACTGCTCAGAGAACAGGGTCTTTGGTGGAGTTCGTTCCTCCTCTTCTAGGGGATTATGCTCGTTTTCTAGACCTCCCCAAAGAGCGCTGCTCTGCTTTTGTTAAGAACTGCTTGAGCACTATTGAGGATCGATTACTTGAGGAAAAAGATGATCCGATTGAAGATCATCATGATCGAAATTATCATCTGGTTTAGGTAACCCACAATCCCCCCATTTTTTTTATATTGTTTTTGTCTGTGATTTTTCATGCAGTTTTTGACCCACTTAAGCCGGGAAGAGTGGAAAGGGAAAGCAGATCTTATTCAGCGTTTAGATAGCCGCAATCAGGATATAGCCAGGTTACATGCGCTGCATCAGACCTATGTTGAGAAGACGAACCTGCAAATCCGGAACTTGACTCAAGCCAATGCTGAGCTGGCTCTTCGCTTCGGGAATTTGCAATCTTCTTATAAAGCTTACTCCATAGAGAAAGGTCATTTTGAGAATACTATTGGGAACTTGACGAACCGCATTAGAGACTTGGAATCTCAGATTGTCAATGAAAGGGCATCTGCTAAAAAACAGGAGTCAGCCCTGAAAATAGAAAGTTATGAGGCTGGGTATTCAGCTGGTGTCAGCGATTGCTCCCATCGCCTACTTGCTACCTCTCCGGGTCAGGCGCTGTTGGCTGATCTAAAAGATAAACTGACGGAGGGATACTGCCGCAGTGCTCCTTATTATGCTGACCTCTTTTTAGATTTTCAGTATTTTCATAAGGAGGGGTTTACCCAAGGTTTTCATCGAGGCTTTGCCCTCAAGGGTAGCACCTCTATTGATGTGACAGTGAATGCCTCCTTTCCTGACTTCCTGGAGCATTGGCCCTTCCGAAATGCCAAAGCTCTCAATGACCCGGCGAATCTTTCCTTTCCTTGGTGGCAAGAGGGCATTATTAACGCTGCTCGTAACTTCTTGTCTAATCCAGGCATTGTGTCCGACCTTTCTGTGGCGGAGAACCCTTTCGTTTCCCTTCCTCCAGAGCTTATCGGCACTCTAACTCTATCTGTTCCGAGTTCTAGTTCGGCAGATGTGGGGATTCTTGTCGTTGGAGGCTCCGGTGACCTTTCCACCCCTTCGGAGACTATCATTGATGAAATGTCTGCCTCTGTGGATAAAGGAACTGCAATTGCTAATGTTGGGTCTACTGTAGCAGATGTTGTCGAGCCTGTTGCTGATGCAGGGTCTGCCGCTGCAGATGCTGCCACCACTGGTCATGTTTAAGTCCTGGCGTTTGTATATGTTTTGCTTAAACACTTTTTTCTTTTTGTAAAGCTTACTTTGTTTTGACCTCGGTCAAGCTTGCTTTTGTTTATCTTAGCCTTATTACCTTATTTGTCGAGTTTCTCTCTTTAGCTTTTGTTTTTGCTTGAGATGGTGATTTGTTTTTATTTTATTTTGTCAAAATAACGATGATCGGTCGGGGATACCTCTTAACGGGGAACTCTTACCCTCCCCTTTTTCTTTCATTCTAACCATATTAGAATGAAAGAAAATAAATATGTCTCCTTTAATTTATTACACTATGTTTGCATTAAACTGTTCTGTTGTGGTCAGACTCCGCGTGCCTGTTGCGTCTGCTCTCCTTGCGTGTTTTGGGCTTTGAGCCTTTTTGGCCCATTCCTAAGTTAGGGTATTAGTCAATGTGTCTTTATCGGTATTACTGACTTTGTCAGTTACTTTTTACTCTCATAACTCCAGATAACTTGTTCCGTCATTAATAATATTGGCTACTTTTTCCTCTATAAATACCTCCGTTTTTCTTTTGCTATTCATTCACTCGCTATACCTCGGCCTATTTACTTTGTTGAGTATATTTCTCTTTCTCGCTACCATTTTCTAGTCACGATGCCTACTTGTTTCTCCTCATATTTCCTCTTTCTACCTTCTCGCAAGAAACCTCGTACGTTTTTCCTTTAATCTTCTTTTGTTATGGTCAGACATCTGAATTATGGCCTTTGTCACGGTCAGACATCTGACGCAAGCCGTCGATGTTTGTTATCGAACGCCGTGAGATTTCAGTCCAAACTGTTGGCCTTCTGCTGACCAAGTGGGAACCACAGCGCGGATCAGAATGACTCATGGGAGTGATTTCAACTTGCACCTCTCTTTGATGCGGTTGATTTTTATCTCGAGGTCAATTTCTCCCTAAAAAATGCCCTTGCAGACGTCCCCTCTCCTACCGTTGATTGTAGCGGTTGGGGATTATTAAAGCAAGGCTATTATTATGAAGCAGCCCCTGCCTACGTTCGAGCTAAGCATCCAGGCATGAACGCCTTCCATCGGCGGGTCATGAGTCTCTTTGAGGGTGGCGCTTTGCTGCAGATCGGCTCGAGCAGACCCGTTCTGTAAAGCAGAGCTCATCAGAAGAAAAGGCAAAGTCTTCTCCACCTTTGCCCTGACGTCTAACTGAGGGTAGGAAGACTGTCTCCTTTGGGAGTTCCCCCCGGGAGAGCTTTGAGTTCCCGAGGTGTCAGAGCTCGTTCGAGCAGGGCTGTTCTGCTGAGCCGGGTTTAGGGCTTAGGGTTCTGGGCATAGGATCTACCTATGTTGCCATATTTTCAGTACCTGCTGGTGACAAGGTCTGTTTTGGTTGTTTCTTCCATGATGTCAGCCTGCAGATCTGCTTACAATATCTTGTTGGATTTATAAAGTATACTTTGCCAGATGAAATTTGTCGCATTTACCTAGTTTTATCATATTTGGGATGTAATTTGTTGGATAAAGTATGTGAGAGGTAAATTTTATTATATGCTAGTACCAACTTTGTTTACTTTTGCAAGCGTGTTCATTTATTGTTATATCAGCGCTCTAGCAATTTCATTTATTGTTCTATACTTCGCATGCTTTTACTTACTGTCTATTTATTGCGTACACGTATGAGCTATATAGCTTAATTAAAGCCGGAAACAAAATCAACTAGAGCATAAATTGTCCTCTGCAAGAGGAAACACCATACTTGCGAAACGCTATTTTCGCTTAGGGAATGGAAAAAACCAACAACTAGCCGCACGCCATTAAACGTAATATTTCTTGAGGTTATTCACGTTCCAGGGCCTGGGTAACTTCTTCCCTCCAAGCTCTGCCAGCTCATAAGCTCCTCCTTTTAAAACTTTTATAACTTTGTATAGCCCTTCCCACGGTAAATTCAACTTCCTGATCGGGTGCAGAGCATCAGCCCTCCATAAAACTAGGTCTCTTTCTTTTAATTGCCTTTTACGCACTTTAAGGTTGTGCCTTTCTTTGACCGCTTCTTTGTATACCTCAGACCTTAGTTTCGCTGTCATTCTGGTCTCATCCAGCAGATCCAGCTCTTCTCTTCTAGCGTTATTATTCTCAGCTTCATTATAATTTAGGATTCTCCAAGACCCTGCTCCGATTTCTACGGGAGTGACTGGCGAGGTGTCGTAGATGAGCTGACTCGGGGATTCTCCTGTAGCAGCTTTGACGCCAGTTCGATAGGACCATAGTACGGAATCCAGCGCATCCACCCAATCATTCTCATGGCTCTGCAGTGTGGCCTTTATGCCACTTACTATGGTGCGATTTGTCACTTCCACCTGTCCATTTGCTTCTGGGTGTTTTACAGCTGCGAACCTCTGCATGATTCCCAGGCTTTTACACTAATCTCTCATCTTTTGCCCATTAAACTATGATCCATTGTCTGAGACCAGAATTCGCGGGACTCCATATCGACAAACGATGTCTTTCCATACGAAGGTTAGGACTGCTTGAGAGGTTATGGTTGTGACGGCTTTAGCCTCAGCCCACTTGCTAAAGTAATCCACCACCACTATAACAAACCTTTTACCTCTGTCCATTGGAGGAAAAGGGCCTACTATGTCGATTTCCCATTTGTCAAATTGGCAAGTAGCATATAATCCTCCCAAGTTCTCTGCTGGGACGTGTATAGCATTGGCGTTCTTTTGGCACATAACACATCTTTGCACGTAGTCTTTAGCATCTCTTACCAGAGTAGGCAGTAGAATCCAGCCCTGATCACCTTTCTAACTGTATCTTGGTATCCTGAATGGCTTCCCGCACCACCCTCATGTATCTCTCTGATGATGTACCGAGCTTCCTCTTGCCCCACACATTTCAAGTATGGATGAGTGAACGATCTTCTCATGAGACAACTGCCGACCTGACAATATTGCTTGTAATTGATTCTGACTTGCTTTTCCAGACCTTCTTGCTTCTTTTCTGTTTTTAGGAAATGTATGATCGGGTCCCTCCAATCATCTCTTCTTTCACTCGTCAACACTTCGAGGGCATGTACCTTCTTCTCCGCCGTTATCATGGTGATGATTCCTTCATCGGGTACGCTAGCAGCGCCGGCCAGTTTAGCTAGTTGATCTGCCCTCGCATTTTGCTCCCAAGGAATTTGCTCGATCCGCATACTTTTGAATTTACTCTTGAGCTCCTTGGCAGTTTCTATGTATCGCATCATTTTATCATTTTTAACTTCAAAGATTCCCCCCAACTGTTGAGCTACCAGCTACGAATCAGATTTTATTAGCACTGCTTGTCCTCCCATCTCCCACAATATTCGCAATCTCTTGATGAAAGCTTCGTACTCCGCCTCATTGTTAGACGTCCTGAACTGGAATGATATAGCGAAGCGCAGCTCTTCGCCATTAGTTTTGATGATTACAACACCTGCTCCACATCCACCAATATTTGCTGCTCCGTCAACTTCGACTATCCATTCCTCTTCCTTTTCTTCGACTCGTGTTGACTCTTGTATAAAGTCCGCCAAGGCCTGTGCTTTTATAGCTGTTCTAGGCTCAAACTCTACCTCGTATTCACCAAGTTCCACTGCCCATTTTACCATCCGTCCCGATAGATCGAGTCTGGCCAAGACTTGGTTGAAGGGCCAAGTACTTCTGACAACAACTTTGTGTGACAGGAAATAATATCTGCATCATTACGTTATTTGAGTTATGCATTTTACTTCATCGACAGCTTATCAGTTCAATTAACTAAAAATGACCTTATTCCTTTTTTAGCTTTAGCCATACAAATGCGCATAAGCATACCTCAATCTTCTAACGGCGAACATAACAGCTAATGCCGCCTTTTCGATCTTAGTGTATCTTTCCTCAGCCCCATGCATCATAGGTTCACTTGTTAACTTAAAGCATTCTTATTAATGATATCACTTTCACATATTAGCCACATTTGTCACATGTACACGTTTAGACGTGAGAATTTGTTAGCCGCTTACTTGTAGCATTCTGCTGACATAATATATTGGATGTTGAGTCTGTCCCTCTTCCCTTATCAAGACAGAACTTACTGCCTGCTTTCCCACAGCGATGTATAAATATAACACCTCTTTTGGACTTGGCTTAGCTAACAATGGCAGCTCTGACAAGTGCTTTTTCAAACTTTTGAAAGCCTGTTGGCATTCAGGAGTCCACTCAAATTTCGTACATTTTCTTAATATCTGAAAGAAGTGATGGCTTTTGTCTGCCGATCTGGATATGAAACGGCTTAGTGCGGTGACCTTGCCATTCAGGCTTTGAACTCCTTGATGTTTCTTGGGGGCTGCATTTCCATAATAGCCTGAACTTTTGCTTCATTAACTCTGATTCCTTTTGGGGTGACCACATACCCCAAGAACTTTCCCTGGGTTACCCCAAACACGCACTTAGCGGGGTTAAGCCTAAGTCTGCTTGCCCTGGCAACAACAAACACTTCTTCCAGATCTTTGGCATGAGATATAGATTTGGCGCTATGCACGAGTATGTCATCCACGTACACTTTGGTATGAGAATTCAGCAAATCTGCGAAGATGGTGTCCATTATTCGTTGATAAGTGGCTCCCGCGTTCTTGAGTCCGAAAGGCATTCTGATGAAACCGAATGTGCCAATGGAAGTTATGAAGCTTACATTTACTATGTCTTTTCTGATCCATTTGTATCTGATAATAACCTTGGTAGGCATCCATCATAGATAGCAACTCTGCTCCAGCAGTAGCATCCACTAATTGATCAATTCTAGGTAGTGGATAAGTGATCCTTAGGGCAGGCTTTATTCAGGTCTCGAAAATCGTTGCACATTCGCCATTTTCCTCCGAGTTTTTTGATCATTACAGCATTACACAGCCAACCCGGGAATCTTATCTTGATTATATACCCTGCCTGTAAGAGCTTCCGCACCTGCTCTCTTATAGCTCTGTCATTTTCTTTGTCAAACTGTCGCAATTTTTGCCTTATCGGTCTGACTTTAGGATTTATGTTCAACTTATGTGTGGCTATATAGGGGTGGATCCCTGGCATTTTGTCTGCATCGAAGGCAAACACGTCTGCATTCCGTTGCAGACAAGCTATGATCTTTTCTTGCTCTTCTTGCTTCATTTTTGCGCCTACTCGGGTTGTAAACCCTACACGATCTTCAAACAATTCTATGGTCATAGTCTCTTCTGCAGGCGGCCTCATGGTGGGCTTTGGCTCTTCATCCATCTCGATATCCTCCAATTCTCCTTCTTCTAGCTGAACAGTCGGCTTGACACTAGGGCCTGCGGTGCATTCAGATGACACTCGGGGCTTGATTTTTTCCTCTTCTTCATCTTCCCGAGTTCTTTTCCCTTTCTGATTTTTTTATCCCGTTTTAGTTCACTGGCATAGCAAGATCGGGACTTTATTTGATCTCCTCTGATCTCTGTGACTAGTCTACCTATTAGGAATTTCACTTTCATATGATAGGTCAAAGCCACTGCTTGAAAGGTGTTGAGTGATGGTCTGCCTAGTATTATATTGTAGGAACTGGGTGCGTCCAACACTAAGAACTGCACCATTCTCATCTTCTTCATCTCTCCATCCGCCAGAACAACTGGTAGTCGAATCATTCCGATTGGTGCTACCACACCCCCTGAAAATCCGGCCAGCATGGCTGGGGTGGGGATTAACTCCTCGTTTATATCCATTAGCTTAAAACATCCCAGAAAAATAATATCAGCAGAACTCCCAGTATCAATTAGGATTCTGGCTACATCATGCCCTGCCACCTCTGCTGTGATTACTGGGGCGTCATCTTGAGGAGTGATTAATCCTTGCAAATCTCGATCACTGAAACTTAATTCAGGCGAACTCAATCTAGAATGAACGGCATCAATGTTCTAGACATTAGCAGGTCTGACGGCCCTTTGAGCTCTTTTCTGCGATCGGCCAGAGGTTTCGCTGATCAGGCCTCCCACTATCATCATTATGGATTTCTATTTCTTTGGGTATTGCCCTTTGTCTACTTCTGGCCGAGGCCCCTCGAGTGCTAATTGGAGGGTTTCCGAATCTAGAATATCATTATCCTCTCTCCTCCGTTCCTGGGGGTAACCTCTTCTGTCCTGCTTTTTCCAGGGAGTTTCTCTGTCTCCCCTTCCCTGCCTGATGTAATTCTCGAAGTTTCCTGCCTTTATGAGCCTTTCAATGGCGTTCTTAAGATGTCTACATTCATCGGTATCGTGACCGTAATCTTTGTGGAAGCGATAGTACAAGTCGGACGAGGGATTTCGTGGACCATTTTCCGCTGAGAAAGGCGAGTTGAAGAGCTTTGGAGCTATGTTCAGAATTTCTGACGGCGATACTGTCAGTTCAGTATAGGGTTGAGGTCCTCTGTCCCAAGCCTTTCCCGGGTAGCTACTTCTGGGCAGTGGAGCCAATGGTTCCCTATAAGAAGTGGGCCCTTTTTCTATATGGGATGACTTTCTGTTGTCTGATGATCTCCTATCTGAATCATTTATGTGCGCGGGATCTGCGTCTTTTTCTTTGTAAGCTGTTTCCTCGCCCTGGGGTCTATTTTTAATTTTATCCTCAGCGCAGTTTTAGTTCCATGTTTCCTCGCCAATGATCCTCATGTCCATCCATTCCATGACTTTGTCGTATCCTTGCTTACTCCGTTCTCCTAAGGCATGAAAAATATCTTTATCCCTCAGCCCTTTGATCAGGGCATGCACCTTGACATCATCTGTTGCACTGGGTACTTGTAATGCAGCTGCATTATACCTGGCTACATAACTTCGGAGACTTTCTTTTTCCTCTTGCCTAAAATTCATCAAAGTCATTATAGAATAGCTCTGTCATCGAACACTGGCGAATTGATTTTCAAGCTGGGATGCGAAGTCGTCATAAGTTTCAATGCTCCCTGCCCTCAACTGATTAAATCATCTCTGGGCCAGACCTTTAAGAGTAGATAACAAAACTCGACATTTGATCCCATCAGTATAACCTTGCAGCATTGCGATATTCTCGAATCTGTCAAGGTGATCCTGAGGGTCAGTTGTTCCATCATATGTCAGATCTCCTAGGAATCTAAAATTTGGTGGCAGCGCTTCTGTCATAATATCATCACTAAAGAGTGGCGCCCTGCCCCTGTGCGGCCCAGCCGTTTGGCCTTCCAATTTCTCTTTCATAGCAGCCAGATCTCAAGCTATTTTGTGTTGCCATTCCTTGTCACGAACGGCTGTATACTCGTCTCCAATCTTATGTTCCTGCGATCTCCTATGCCCTTCTCGTTCGTGATCTTCATCATAAAAAGATTCTTGTTTGTCTTCAAGATTCTGTTCCTCTTGTTCTACCTCTGGGCCCTTTGCCGCGGGCTTATTCTTAAGACTTTGCTGCTGATTAATGATGTATTCAGCTACAGCCTCTTTGGCAGCCTTTTGCATCATCTCCTGGACTTCTTTTGGTGTTAATAACAGTTTTCCTTCACCAGCGAGCGTCATTTTTTCTTTCCCCTTAGACTTGGTAGGTATGTCACCTTCGACCTGAGCGCTGTCAGCGCTTGCTTCCTCACCGTCCCGAGGGTCAGGCCCTTCTCCTATGTCAGTCATATTTTCCTGTTTCAAGAGCACGGTATCTTGATTAGAGTATATTCTTTGGTAGTTCGAATAAACTAAAATAGCACTATTCTTTTGAGGAGTACTTTCAATGTAATGTTTTCTAGAATTTTCAATTTCACTGATTACTTCGTGTCTGTATTTCCAGTTATCAATGTTTCATGTCTTTTCTGTAGGTCTCCCAGACTTGCGGGAATTTTCGGTTTCAAAATAACAGATATACTTGACTCCCCCGCCGCTCATCAAGCTAGCAGGGGTTCATGACTTTCTTCGACACCTTATGCGGGCAGACATGCGTGACTTTCATGCAGCTCTTTAGGCTGGCCGGGGTTCACGGCTTTCATCAGCGCTTTAGGCCGGCAGACATGCGTAATTTTCCTGCAGCTCTTTAGGCTGGCAAGGGTTCACGGCTTTCATCAGTGCTTTAGGCTGGCAGACATGCGTGACTTTCCTGCAGCTCTTTAGGCTGGCAGGGGTTCATGGCTTTCATCAGCACTTTAGGCCGGTAGACATGCGTGACTTTCCTGTAGCTCTTTAGGCTGGCAGGGGTTCACGGCTTTCATCAGCGCTTTAGGCCGGCAGACATGCTTGACTTTCCTGCAGCTCTTTAGGCTGGCAGGGGTTCACGGCTTTCATCAGCGCTTTAGGCTGGCAGACATGCTTGACTTTCCTGCAGCTCTTTAGGCTGGCAGGGGTTCACGGCTTTCATCAGCGCTTTAGGCTGGCTTTCGTGTTTTATACTTTGATTAACATATTCACTTTTAGTTCACACATTTTAGGTCACCATTCAGCAGATCTAAAGAATACGTTCAATTTTATTTCCTTTTTATGTGTTCTTTATGGCCAACCAGCATTTCATATGTAGAATGTAAGAGGTCTGAGCGTAGCTCCTCATGACAAAAACTGATATGAACGACACAATATCTTAAAGGAAGGTTAAGTGCAGATGTCAGCAATTCATTCTTTAAACACTCACTCCAGAGGTTCATCCAGTCAGATCTTCTTTAAAACAAATGCAGAATTACCATAAATGACGTTACGTAACATTCAAACAAAACTCAGACCTTTTCCGCTTTTCGCTCTTTAATTAGATCAGGGTGTTTACATAATTACCCGGAAAGGACAAAATTACAATCCCCTCATTTCTTCGCGAGAATTGCGAATCAGAGTAAGAATAAAAGTATCAAAAAAGGAAACAAGCAGTTAAAGCAAAACTGATATAAAAATCAACGCCCCAACTCAACTTTCCTACAGACGGCGCCAGTTGGTAGAGCTGGGTAAATACTCTACTAACAAAAGTAAATATAGCTAAAAGTATACTAAAGGAAAATGAGAATTCAAGGTCTGTTCTCGAAATTTACCTTCAAGTCTTTCTCTTCAAATCTCCAAATTGCTAGTATCCTGCAAAACAGCGTCAAACACCGCTCAAGTCAGTAAAGAATCCCTAGGAAAAGGAAAACTCTCTCGAAAATGTCTGTAAAAAGCAAGAGTAAACTTGGAAAAAACTCTACCTTCAGCTCGGTGATACCTCTCTTTTATACTCAATACTGTACGGAAGGGCAAAATGGGGAGATTCTGAGCCAACCCACGCGTTTTGACCTGGGTTGGGCCTCTCCGGTGCACATGCGGTTTGGGTTTATGGGCCTTGGTGAGCAAGCCCATCAGAAGTTGATAATTATGGGGCTATGTTGATATATCTCATATCAACAGTGATAGCTTTACCTTATGATTTATATAAATAAATTTAAAAGTAATTGAACTTAGATAGTAAAGAAAATAAAAAATAAAAAAACTTGGATAGGTTAACCACCTGAAATATTTGATTGCACTGCAACAAGTAAATGAATAAGAATGATGAGGCTAGGGTTCGATGCCCAAAAGCTATTGGTTGCAACTTAACATAGCACATCGATTGATCGAACGATAAGAATCTATGAAGCACGGATACAAATATGATACGATATGAAAATACGTTAAAAATATATTTATATTAAATATATATAATATTTTATATTTCAATAATAATATTATTATGAAACTCATACTAATAAACTCATATAAATATCTATTGACTTATTAGGATAGCATATATAACCCAATGACTCATTAATAAGGATGCCACAGATTTTGCATTTGACTATTACAATCGAAATTAATAATATTAAAAAAAAAAAAACACCGACCATTTATATATATCTGCTCACCGGCACCTCCAATTCGACAATTCCCATAACATTAATCAAAAAGTCAGTTTATAGCCCATTCAGTCTTCAATTGAAATTAAAGTCGCGACCCCAAGCCTGTTTTCAAAAGAAGAAGAAAACGAAAAAAGTCGCTGCTGAAGAACCAAAATCCTAAATCGAACCTGATGGCCTGAACTGCTCATCTGGGCTCAGCGGCCGGCGACGGCGACAAATAGTTTTGAGGCGGCGATGCATGTAGAGAGTGGAGATACCGTCAGTCTACACTTGTGTCGGAAAACTTTGAAATTTTGTAAAATATCACGATTCATACCCCATTTCCAGTGAACGTATTTTGATTTCTAATAAAATGTATTTAAATCGTATTTTTTGTATTTAAATAAAAAATACATTTTAATACATATTTGGATCGTATTTTTTTCATAGATAAGAATGATACGTTCTTGTTTGAAATTTATGTATTTGTACCTATTTTAAATCCCATTAAAAAGTGACTCAATTACATATATATTTCTCAAACTTGTATAATTATATCCATATCTTTCTTTATAATGACCGGAGGACCATCAAATTAATTGAACTCGTTCGCACCATATGAAGTTTTAGTAGATGAATTTCATCCAATTGAAGCAAACCTTCCTGCAGTATTAGACATTTTACTTTAATTTTCTTTATGTTAAAATGAAATATTTAAAGTAGTGGAAAAGAAAAGAAAAAGAGCAGAGTGGATAACAATACACATTTGACATCAGTACTAGCTACAAAATCAATCGTGAAACCACCGAAAAATGAGATAATTAGAAAATTACATAACAATTACTACAAATTTTACATCCATGCAGAGAGGAGAGAGGGGTACGGAACTCTCTGATTATCTGAGCCACACGACGCGCTTTATAATGATAATGAAAGATCATGCGCTTTATAATGATAATGAAGAAAATATAAAGTACACGTGGCGGACGTATAAGACGGATGGAGAGACCTCCCACCTCCTGTATAGGTTCTCAATTATTTTTTCCTCTCTCTACCCGGTTCAAGTTGTCCCGTATTTCTCGTTGGATGTTCCATTTAATTTGACATGTTTTATTTTTTGACAAAAAATTATTTTATTAATAATAAAATATTTTATATCAATTATATTAAATATATCTTTTTATAGAAAATAGTGAAAAATACTATTATCAATAATAAAATATTCTATATCTATCATATTAAACAAACCATTTATACATAATCCTCTTTTCTTAGTCCCATACTGAAAAGAACTAGGCCAAGTTCAACGGATTAGAGGGAGTACAAAATTATAAAAACTAACTACATCAGATTATGTTGTTTAACCCAAAATTGCTACAAGTATTCTCTCGGATAAATGAAACTGTCAAGTTGTTGATTTATGTGATATAATTAATAAGAGTATTATGCACTTATTAGATAGCCAAAAATTATTCAATGAACTTTTCACAATTGTGTTATGATCTAAACAAAATATCAATAATGACCAAGCTATTAAAATTTTCATTTTGGGATCGAATTTTCAACTGACGGGTTATAAAACGAATAATACGATTAATTATTATAATGATAATGAAAATTGGAATATGAGAGAACACTGCACTCGCTCCTAAATTTACATAAACTAGAAAGTTACTACAACTATAAAATTGTAATTGTTTAAGATAATCTCTTGATTGCTGACTTGAAGAAGTGAAGTTTAGTTTGAGAAAAAGATTTGACATTAAAAACAACTAGAACTAATTGGATTAAACTTGAAAATTTAAACATTAAATTTTTCGTTGCTTCTGTCAAGCAAAGGATTGCTCAGAATGCTATCAAGATATTGATCAAGTAGGATGAGACCACTTTTTGACACATGATCAATGCAAAGATGAAATTACTCAGTTTTATAATAACTCAATAAGCAAGACTGTTATTTATCTTCCAATGGTTGATAGAGAAATGATTGTTAGATGTGCTGCATATTGTTACTCAGCAACTCCAACAATAAAATTAGATATTCTTTATTTCGTGTGATGGTCCCGATACGAGTTACTGGTGTATGGGGGGGGAGGGAATACACCAGTTAGGATTTTAAAACTAAAATCCTGAAAATTACTTCAACCGAGTAAAAAGACTCAGTTGGAATCTCACAGCTGAGTAAGCAACCTCAGCTGGAAGAGTTGTGCTGTGCGGAATGTGGTGGAAATTAACAACTCGTAAAACAACTCACGCTTTTGTGCAAGGTCGGTCAAAAACCAAGACAGTTGATAATGCTAAGATCAGTTTGTATGCTGGTTAGAAGGTCAGTTGAATATGCAAGAAATAAACAAAATAAACACTAGCACATTGAGATTTACGTGGTTCGAAGAAACCTCCTATGTCCACGGGGAGTTGTGAGTCCACACAACTCTGTCCAAGTTCTTCTGGACAAACCACTCAGCTTACGCGGGCTGAGCAACCGTTAAGGATAAGTTTGCGGGTACTTATCAACCTTACAGTTTAGTTTCCGGGTACTAAACAACCTATCTACTCAGTTGCAGGAAGAGTAGGGTCCTAAAACCTTTTCAGGTGAAAGAAAATGGGGTTCCAACTAAAAGCTCGAACACGAAGTGAGCTATGATCTAACACTCTACGAACTTTCACTAAGTGATGTTCTCAAGGTTCGATCTTAAGACACAAAAACTAACTAACTCTAGAACTCTCAACAAGTGATGTTCTAAGAGATTGAATTCAATTCAGCTCGTGTAGAATATTGCTCTTTCTTTCGCTCTCTGGTTTCTTCTCGCGTGTGTGTCTTGTATCTTTTTCGAATGAATGAAGGCCTCTATATATAGGCGGAGAGAGTCAACTAGCCGTTGGAGGAGCCATTGATCTCTGTTCTTTGAAAGCGATGGCTTGTCCCTCATCTCTGCAGACTTTCCCGATATGGCATCTGTGCTCTTCTGTTGTCCATCTGAGATAGCCTTGTGTTGGGCCAAATGGGATAATGACTGAACGGTCAAACCTTCCAACAATAGCCCTGTGACTTCCTTTTTGAAATTCAAATCTTAACAATAGACTTCCAACAAGGAGTGGTCGGTTAAGACTTTCGATCTTCAACTAACTTGTTCTTCAGCCGATGTTCTATCTGACTACTAACAGTTGAACTCTCAGCTGACTTCAACTTCAAGCTGTTGGTCTTCTTGGTTGAGTTCTACAACTGATGTTCTGAAACTGAACACTCACTTGTCTTCCTTGTATCTGATCAGTTGGGTTCGAACGCTCAGATGGCTTTCTTTCATCTGATGTTTTCTTCCCCCATAGTGCTTTTCATCCGATGAACACTCAGTTGTTTTTCTTACAACTGATGTTCTATCTCTTGAATGTGACTTCCCCTTTTTGGATACTTGATTATTGATCTTAGACATGAACGTAACTTCCTCCTTTTTAATATACTGAACACTCAGTTGTCTTCCTCACAACTGATGTTCTATCCGAGTGAAGCCTTGTTGCCATCTTCAGCTGGAGACCTGTAAAGATAAAATTTTGACAATGCTCAAACAGCGAGCCTAACTACTAATATTAGGTTCTGGCAACATCTACTCAGTTGGGGTCAGTTGGTTTTGGAATTCATCAAAACTCTTACTAACAAATTTCCCAACAATTTCCCCCTTTTTGATGATGCCAAAACCCCTTACAAACTTACAGATCAAGACTCTAAAACTTTAAAACCCTTATACAATTCTTACATATCCAAAATCTCAGCTGAAATTCTAGACAGACTATAAGATTGAAACATCAAAGGGTTAGCATATTTATAACATGGTATTGAAATAACTTTGCGATTCAGAGCTTGGACAATGAGGGATTGTACGTCAAGTTGAATCTTATAACTGAGTAATTTTCATTACAACTGAGTGTTATAAGGATAAGCGCAAAAGCCAAAAATTACAACAGTTGCTTGAAAACTAACTGAGCTAAAATTGTAGCCCATACTTACTAAAAATCCTAACAAAAATCTCTCTCTTGGCAGGTGACTCCTTAGAAATGTCCACTCCATGCTCCTTGCAAACCTGCCTCGCCTCAGCTGCGATCTTCGTGCGGTTCAGGTTACGAGAGTTTGGGAGGAAGGGAGGCCGGTAAGTAACCTTCTGGGGAATCGGAACTGTGTTCAAGTCCAGGTTGGCGTCAATCATAGCCCGCCTGAATTGGTTGAACATGCCCGGGTCTCCTGAGTGCAACTCGGTCAGCGCTTCCTTGAATGCTTTCCTCGGGTCATCAGTTGCGTAAACCTTCCTATAGTAGAAGTCGTTCACGAACTCCTGCTTGAACAACTCCCACTCTTCATTCCACTCGGTCGGCATCTACTTGTCAACATGCCTAAACCGACTCTCGACTTTGGACTTTGCTGGCAACCTTTGTTGCTTCAACCGAGCTTCCGCCTTTGATTGATGCTTATTGATGCGGCGTCGGCTGCGGGAGGCAACGTTGCGGTCCAAATTCTGGGACATTTTCTTCAGCTCTTCCTCGAACTGGTTCACCCTCCTCGCCTGGCTGGCGGCAAACTTTCTGATTCAGCTCGGGTTCATGTAATCCTTCTCCTCTACATCCATAGCCTTGGCCGCTGCAATGCACTCTTCGGTTGTTATCCCGTCGAGTTCAGAATCCAGCTCGGCTGCGATCTCGGCTATGGAGTTGTAGGAAACTCCGAACTTCTCTGCCTACTCCAAGTCCTTTTCCATTCCAGCTCCACCGACTTCGGTTGGCTTGGGAGCAGCAGACTTCCTTTGAGCAGACCTCCTTCTCTTCAGCTGAGATTTCCCTTGAGCTGGCGTCTCTCCTTCGGCTTGGGTCTCTTCTTCTTCCTGCACTTCAACCTCCGTCTCCTTCTCTTCCCCCTTTTTGGCATCAGCAACAAGGCTTGCTACTGAACCGTCCAGAGAGGTGAGTTGTTGTTCGGCAAGTTTGATGCGGTTGAAGAGTTCATCGACCGCGCACTCAAGCTCCATCTTTTTTGCCAGATCCGAGTTCTGGCGCTCTTGTTCGGCTTTTTTCAAGACAGAGAGGTTCTCGATGACCTCTGTCTGAAAAGCAGCGAACTCAGCCCATCGCGACTCGAAGTGAGACTCCCATTCAGCATCTTGTGTCTGTTGGGACTTGGCAAGATTGGAGTCGGCCAAGGATTTGAAGACGTTCAGCTCCGACTTCAATCCCAACAGAGTGGACTTCAACTCCGACACTTCTTGACTGGTGGAGGAGGAGAATTCATTCAGCTTGGTCTTCAGTTCAACATTCTCCTCCACCAGTTGTTGGTTCTTGACTTCTTGTGCTTCCAACGCCCTCAGCTGGTCATCTTTTTTATGCTGGAGGTTGGCAAACAGCTCGGTTCTTAGTTGGTTCACCCTCTCAGCCACCAGCTCACATATCTCTTCAGTTGTGAAAGCATGCTGATCAGCTGGAGGGGCTTAAGCAATCAGAGCTATAGGCTCAAATGTGACCATGGCTTGTCGGTTGGCTAGGTACAGCTTCAGCTCTTCTTCTTCTTCATTCGCTGCTGCGGCGGCTGCATCCACATCCTCAAGGAAGTCAGCTGACTTGATCAGCATGTTGTCGAGGAAGTCAATGCACTCCTGTCCAGCTGCCTCCCTTGTGTCCGTCCCTTCAGTTCTGCTCTGGTCCAGCCGACGAGTGAGCAGCGCAATCCGGTTATTGTAAGCCACCTCCAGGTTGGAGTAGTTGAAGTAGGCTCGGATGCGGGACTCATCTGACTTCAGCATGTCCCAGCTCTGCACCCTGATCGTATCTTCTTTGACGTACTAATGGCTGAAGATCAGGTGGAACTGGTACAACAGCTCGGTTCCCAGAGTGGCGAAGACTGGCATGTTGCGAGCCTCAGGGAACATGCCCACCAGCTTCTGGAAGCAGTAGGCCACCCTGCCCTCGTGCTCCAGCGCAACTGCCTGAAGGTCCTCTGCTTCATCTATTGGGGAGGGAGAGATATCATATGGCAGAGGATCAAAAGTTTCATCGATGTTGGCCAAAGAGTCGGTCACAACATCGGCATCGAGCTGGGAGCTCGGAATATTGGATTCGGTTGGGAGGGGGGTTTCAATTGTTTCCTCAACATTGGCCGAAGGAGCGGTCACAATGTTGGCATCGAGCAAGGTGCTCGGAACATTTGGCTCTGGTTGGGTAGAAAGAGCAAGAGGCTCTGGGGGCGGTACGGCTTCACTTCCTGCCGTGAGGGAGGTGGGAACGTCTTCAACGTCCTCAGATGAGGAAGAAGCATCTGACGTCAAATCTGTCTCTATTCCGTCAGCCTTGTCAACTCCGGTGGCTCGAGGGACGATCTCGAACGTGGCGGCCTCAGCTGAGCGGCTGGACTCGGAAGGCTCCTCAGCAGGTGTCGACTCAACTGGTGCCTCCTCCTCAGCTGGAGCTTGCTCCTCAGCTGGCTCCTCAACTGGTACCTCAGCTGGCTCCTCAGCTGACTCATCAGCTGGCACCTCAGTTGGCTTCTTAACCGACTTGTTGAACCGTACCCTCAGCTTTTTCTGGGCAGGTTCCTCAGCTGACTCCTTCTCCGACTCAGCTAGTCGGCGTGCAGCTTTGGACTTGACGGGGCGAGCGACAGCTGGTTCCCCCTCAGCTGTTGGCTCAGTAGACTTCCCAACCTCTTTTTTCTCCTTTGGAGTGTACACACTCCTTAGCACCTCCTGTGCTTTCTTGGCTGTTGGGAACAACAGCAACTTCTTAACCGGCGTCTCCTCGCAATCTGCCCAGGCCATGTTGCGGTCCTTGGTCGCGAGCAAGATGAGGGCAGAGATCTTGCAGCCGAAGTTGAGTGTCCCCTTGACACTGAGCAGCTTCTCTCCCGAGTCGGTTGTCGTCTCGATGATCTTCGACTTCTCCACCATCAACTGGTTCGAGAAGTATTGGAACCAGTTGATCTGGTGTTGATGCTCCAAGGCCACCAACTGCCTCAATTTGGGTCGGCTGATATCGCCGAATGCACCACTGTAACCGAACACCACCTTTGAAATAACATCGAACAGCAGGCGATGTTCTGGCTTCAGCTTCGTCCTCTGCATATTACTCCTTAACTTCTCCGGAGTGATCAGAGCTTTCTCCAAAAATTCATCGACGTGCTCGTCGGATATATTCTCCAGAAGTTCAGTGGCGGTGTGGTTGATGGGGATGATGTAACGGAGGACATCGGAAACGTCGATGGGGAATGAGACACGACGTATGGTCCTGGCCGAAACATCTCTTTGCCGGCATGAGACTTCCGTAGACATTCCTTCTGTAGATTCAAGGGGGGCCTTCAAGTTTACGTAAAACTCCCCCACTTGTTGCCTGAGAAGATGGGATGGGCAAAGCTTGGCCCATTCCAGGAGGCCATTCTCACGGAGAATGTTGGCGAGAGAAGCCAACACCGGTGACTCCATTCCTCATCGGAGAGGATTTGCTCAAAGTGAATCTTCGACACCAACATGTCGAAGGATTCTTGATACGAAGTAGGGACGAGGGAAGATCCTGATGAGGCCATTTTCTTACTTTTCGGTGCCATTTATGATCACTGCAAAAGGAATATATAGAGGAAAGGAAAGAAGATCTTTTGCAGAAAAGGGTTAGGCAAAATCTGTGAAGACGATGAACAGTTAAATCAGATATACACGAATGAGGAAAGTAGGAGATTTCTTCCTGATTTACCGCCTTATATAGGTTTTTGACTCAGTTGAATCGACGGCTGGAGTTAAATGGCGCGAATCCATCTACGGCTGAGATTACGCGACTGTTGACTGCCTTTGACTTGACGTCATGCACCGAGTTCCAACCCGCGCGTAAGAAGGTGTACAGTTTTCATGTCAGCCCAGTCGCACTATAAAGTAGGCTATGGATATTCAGCCGTACTTTACATTTAATGCGACATGATGACTATTTTAATGTAACTGACTGTTAAGGAATGTTTGAATTTATTTCAAACATTCTCATTTAAGATCATAACACCTTCAGCCATAAATGATACCTGCCAGCTGATGTCGAAATCAGCTGTATACCTCAGTTGTGTTCCTCAGTTGCCGCATACCATCAGCTGACTCAAGTTCGTCTGTTCAGCTGACGTCTGATTCCTTCGGTTGGTAATCTGCATCTGATCGGCATACCATTAGCTGACTCAAGTTCGTCTGTTCAGCTGACGTCTGATGTCTTCAGTTGGCGATCCGCTTCTGAGATTCCCCCTTCAACTGAGCTTCCCCCTCAGATGGATATCTATCTCTTTACTTCAGTTGACTCCTCATCTGATGGATCCAACAATCCAAGGAGGTCACATAGCATCTTGAACCGTGCTTCAGCTAGAGGTTTGGTGAAGATATCAGCTCTCTGAATCTCAGTTGGAATCTTCTCCATGGATACATCCTTCTTCTCAATATGATCTCGGATAAAATGATGACGGATGTCGATATGCTTTGTCCGAGAGTGGTGAACAGGATTCAGAGAGATAGCAATGGCACTTGAGCTATCACAATGAATGGCATCCTGTCCAGTTGAAACTTCATAATCTCTCAACTGTTGCTTGAGCCATAACACTTGCATGCAACAACTTCCGGCAGCCATATACTCTGACTCGGTTGTAGAAGTGGCAACACATGCTTGTTTCTTGGAGAACCATGAAACCAGCTTGCTTCCCATGAACTGACAGTGTCCAGAAGTAGACTTTCTATCCAACCGATCTCCGGCTAGATCTGCATCTGAGTATCTGGTCAGCTGAATATTGTCGTCAGTTGGATACCACAGTCCAACATTGATTGTACCCTTCAGATACTTGATGATGTTCTTTGCTGCTAACATGTGTGCTTCCCTTGGTTGAACTTGGAACCGAGCACACACTCCAACCGCGTAAGATATGTCTGGCCGACTGGCGGTTAGATAGAGCAAAGAACCGATGATCCCTCTATACTTACTGGCATCCACGAGCTTTCCCTCAGTTCCAGGTTCAATCTTCCAGTTAGTATTCATCGGGATCCTTGTTGTCTTACTTGTCTGCAATCCGAATTTGGTGATGAGCTCTTTCGTATACTTGGACTGATTGATGAAGATCCCTTCTGGAGACTGCTTCACTTGTAATCCAAGAAAATAATTCATCTCGCCCATCATTGACATCTCGAACTTCTCCTTCATGAGATTTGAAAATTTTTCACATAGTTCCTCCGACTTAGAACCGAATATGATGTCATCAACATAGATTTGCACAACAAGAATGTCATCTCCAACTTTGATGGTGAACAGGGTTTTGTCAACTAACCCTCGTTTGAAACCCGAGTTCAGAAGAAAACCACAAAGAGTGTCATACCAAGCTCTGGGTGCTTGTTTTAGTCCATAAATTGCTTTCTTCAACTTGTACACTCTTCTATCTCCAGTCTCAAAACCAGGAGGCTGTTCAACATATACATCTTCCTTGATATCTCCGTTGAGGAATGCACACTTCACATCCATCTGATATACTTTGAACTTGTGATGTGCGGCATAGGCTAGAAAGATTCGGATGGCTTCCAGCCTTGCAACCGGCGCGAAGGAGTCCTCGAAATCGATTCCTTCTTGTTGGCAATATCCTTGAGCTACCAACCTTGCCTTATTCCTCACTATGAATCCAATGGCGTCTCTCTTTGTTTTGAAAATCCACTTCAATCCAATAACCTTGACACTATTTGGTCTTTCTACCAACTCCCATACACAGTTGTGTAGAAACTCATTCAGTTCTTCTTGCATGGCTGTTGTCTAGTGAACACAGTTGAGAGCTTCCACAACGTTCTTCGTTTCTGTCACATCAGCTACAAAGCAAGAAATCATGGCAATATCTCCAGCTTGCTCGAACTCCTCTCGAACTGCCAACTCCTCAGCATATTGGGCATAAGTGTTGGAATCTTCCTCGGTTGAATCCTGAGTCGCAACTCTGCTTCTTGTACGCACACCTTTGGTTGGATCTCCGATGATGTTGTCAGTGGAATGAACTTCATACCATCTTCGGTTGCGTCTTCCTTCTTCTTCCAATTGTGGCTGTTCCGTGATCTGAGTTGGAGTCTTCAGAGCTGGTGATTGATCAGCAGTTGAGTCTGGATCCTCAACATTGACATTAGTTTGAACCGGACTCGGTTGGGCTTTGGATGCCGATGCAGTTGGAGAAGCATCAGCTGAAGTTCCCCCTCGAGATGAGCTGGGGTCTTCGCATTCATCTTCAGAGGAGTATGGATCCTCATCCTCGGTTGCCCGTACCAGTGGTTCAGCTAGAGTCTTTTGCCTTAGAATCTGAGATCTTGTGAGGGCTGGTGGAACTTGTGGATCAACCTTTTGTCCTTTAGCCTGTTCCCTGCACTCAAAAGTAGATTCATCAAAACTAACATGAAGTGTTATCTCCACAACACGAGAGCCATTGTTGAAAACTCTATAAGCCTTGATCCGAGCGGCATATCCGAGAAATATGCCTTTCGAAGCTTTGGCATGAAAAGTTTTCAACTGAGTCTTCCCATTGTTGTGAATATAACACTTAGAACCAAAAAAGCGAAAATAAAAAATATTTGGCTTCCTGCGTCTCCATAGCTGCATCTTTCAGTGTTCGGTTTCTTCGCTCAGCTACTCCATTTTGTTGCGGAGTACGCGCTGCTGATGTTTGATGTGTAATTCCATGCTTCTCGCAGTACTCGATGATGGTTTCATTTAGAAACTCAGTTCCACGATCTAATCTGATAGAAATAATCTTCATCTCTTGTTGGTTCGATATTCGATCCATCAGCTTGGGTAGCTCATCTCGGGTTTCACTCTTGTGGTGCATGAAGATGGTCCACGTATATCTTGAGTAGTCATCAGTTACAACCAGGGTGTATTCGTTGCCATTTATGCTCTTTGGTGTAACTAGCCCGAAGAGATCCATGTGGATCAACTGTAACACTCGGTCGGTTGAGGGAGTCGACTTCAACCGGAAGGAGGATCTAGCGAGCTTTCCCAACTGGCATGCACTACAGATATGTGTTGTTGAAAACACTCGGTTTGGAATGCCCTTTGCATGTTCTTGTCTGGCAAGTCGGTTCATAGTCTTTAAGTTCAGATGGTTGAGCCTTTTGTGCCACAGCCAACTCACATCTGAACTGCTCTTTGATAATAGGCAGGTGTCAGGGAGACTGTTGTTCCAATCAGCGTAGTAGACATTCCCGGTTTGCGATCGATTTTCCAACAATATCACCTGCTTTGATCCGACATTTTTAACCCTGCAACCCTGTGCATCAAACTTGACAGAGAAACCATTATCACAGAATTGGCTGATGGAGAGCAAGTTATGCTTCAATCCATCAACATAAGAAACATTAGAAATCGAAACATGATTGGTTTCAAGGGTACCGTAACCTCTGGTGTAACCTTTTGAGTTATCACCAAAAGTAACTGAGGGTCCTTCTTTCTCCATGAAACTTCCAAGCAAATCCTTCAGATTTGTCATGTGTTTCGAGCATCCACTGTCCATCACCCACATTGTTGCAGACACTTTATTCTTCCTCAGCTGTTTCTTCTGTACCTGCAAAGAGAAACTCGCTTAGGTCCCCAATTTCAGTTGAGTCCTGGAGGGTTAGAACCAGTTCCCCCTGGAATTGTGCGTCGCTTTTCCCTGTATACTCGGATGGATTTATCATTCCAGATCACTTTTCCTTCATCATCCACTATAACAACACCTCGGTTATCCTTAGGCTTGTTGTTAGTAGTGATGTTCTGTTTCTTGGGAGGAGTTGGATTTCTCCCATTCTGAGCTTTCGGAGGAGAGGCTTTCCCCCTATTTTGATGGCGATTCTTATCCTGTTGAATTTGTCTGTGAGGTCGGACGCCATGTTGGAATCTTTGTGGCTGATTCTGATTCCAACTCCCTGAGTGTTGTCTGTAGCTGTTCATGCCCTGTTGGTGATTCATATTGTGGCATGAATATCTCCAGTTGTTCGACCTGTTCCTCATTGGTTGACTCGGTTGGAATCTTTGGTTGAACTGATGTTGGAACCGCTGTTGATTCAGATGATTGAACCCTTGTCGGTTCTGCGGTCGGTTCCATTCTTTCTGATGTTTACTCTGAGGTTGATGCAGAGGTCGGTTCTGATTCTGATTTCAGTTGCGATTATGCCTTCGACGCCTCTGATTCCTCTTCTGACTTTTGGAGCATTCCCCCTCGGTTGATGTCCCAACCGATGGAACATTCTGTCCTCCATCTACTGCTCCTTTTCCCTTCTCAGTTGTGGTTGCCTTGGTCGGTTGAGCTTGCTGAGAGGTGGAAGTTGAATTACTTTGTGGTGACTCAGGTTCCACTGTGTTAGGTTCGACAACCTTGACCTCAACAGCTTTGATGAAGGTTGCTGGAGGAATTCCACTATCTTTAATCACATCATAACCGAGTCCTGACACGTCATCCATCTGTCTACAGTAACTGATAAGATTCTCGATGATCTTGGATGACTGATACAGCTTGATTAGATTATCCTTCTCAGTTTGCAACTCCTTGAGGAGGACAGTTATCTGCTCGGTTTGTCCATCTGACTTCTTTATCAGCTGGTCGATCTGAGTCTCTTGATTTTTCAACTGATCTTGCTGCTCCTTGATCTACTTTGTCAACTCATCATCAGTTGGAGCATTAATTCGGTTGACCGCATGCAGTTGACTCTTGAGATTCTCAATCTCCTCTGTTTGACTTTTGATCAGATCGTCCTTCACGATTAAGGATTCTTCAAGTTTTGAGAATTGTTCTTGAAGACTCTTAAACTCAACCGATTGCTGATGTAGTTCCTCACTGAGTTCTTGAAAGTCACTCCAGGATGGTTCCAACTCTTCGTCCAGTGATTCCTGCATGTTAGAAGTATTGGAAGAATTTAACTTAGCAGGATTAGAGTGTACCTCAGTATCATCTTGGTCGGTTCCAAGTGCCATGAGGCATTGATCCTGACTGATGGCGTTGTTTGTAGAAGTCAGTTCATCCTCATCTTCAGTGTCAGTGAAGATGTCCATGTCGTCAGCTGCTTCTTTTGCTACCATGGCCTTGTTCATTCCAGCTTGCTTGGCCCTCAACGCTTCTCTCTCTTTCTTTGAGAGGTCTGGACAGTCAGCTTTGAAATGTCCCTCCTTGCCGCATTCAAAGCAACCGTTGGTGACAGGTTTTGAACTGTCTCGAGTTCGGTTTGATTTGTAGAATCGTTTGTATTTCCCGAACCGAGTGTCCATGTCGGCTAGTTTCTTTGACAGGGCGGCAATGTTCTGTTGCAGTTCCTCTCTGCTTGGCTCCTTTGCAGCTGTGTCTGCAGATCTTATTGGCCTCGATGTTCTCGATTTGGAGTAGTCAGCTCGAAGTGCAACTGACTTTGAGGCTGAACCAACATCCTCAAGTCGACTCGTCTGAACCGAGGACTGAGATCTTCTTCGGTTCACCTTATACTCATTTCCCTTTAAAATTGAGAACAATCTTTCAGTTCCCATTTCACCAAGGTCAGCTCGGCTCTCGTGGATATTGGTGAAGGTATCCCACTCAGCCGGTAGAGCTTGCAACACTTTGAGATTGATTTCTCTTAGTGTGTATTTTCCTCTTCGGATGGACTGGATTCTTCTGAGGATGTCCATAAACTGGAGCTCTAGCTGATCAATTGTTTCATCAGTTCTCAGACAAAAGTTGTCGAAGTCTTGGCATGCATGTGAGAACTTGTTCTCCTTCGTCTCATCGCTTCCTTCACTCAGCAATGCCAAGATATCCCATATCTCTTTGGCAGTCTCACACTCTTCAATCCAAGGGAGATAATCTTGTCCAACAATGGACATAATCGTGCTTTGAGCCCAGATATCCAACTGGCTCACCTTGGCTTCCTCTGGAGTGTAGTCTTCCGGCTGCTTCTCCACAAACTCCACAATTGTATCCCCATCGTTGGGATTTGTAGGAGTGCGAGCGATTCTTTCTTTGATGATGATCGGTCCGAACGAGAGTACTTGTTGCATCCTATGATGCTTCGACAGTAAGATCTTCTTCATCTGTGTCCTCCAGGATGTATAATTTACTACCGAGAACATGACCATGATCTTGTCCTTGACGTCCATCTACACACAACAACAGAACAAATATGCAAGCAAATATGCACTAGCGTGAAAAATAGATCTGTTCAGTTGACCACTGAAGAAACTTTCTCGAATTCACACCTTGTGAAACAGAGTCAGTAGTCTTTTGAACCACTGCTCTGATACCACTTGATGGTCCCGATATGAGTTACTGGTGTATGGGAGGGGGGGGAATACACCAGTTAGGATTTTAAAACTAAACTCCTGAAAATTACTTCAACCGAGTAAAAAGACTCAGTTGGAATCTCACAGCTGAGTAAGCAACCTCAACTGGAAGAGTGGTGCTGTGCGGAATGTGGTGGAAATTAACAACTCGTAAAACAACTCACGCTTTTGTGCAAGGTCGGTCAAAAACCAAGACAGTTGATAATGCTAAGATCAGTTTGTATGTTGGTTAGAAGGTCAGTTGAATATGCAAGAAATAAACAAAATAAACACTAGCACACAGAGATTTACGTGGTTCGGAGAAACCTCCTACGTTCACGGGGAGTTGTGAGTCCACACAACTCTGTCCAAGTTCTTCTGGACAAACCACTCAGCTTACGCGGGCTGAGCAACCGTTAAGGATAAGTTTGCGGGTACTTATCAACCTTACAGTTTAGTTTCCGGGTACTAAACAACCTATCTATTCAGTTGCAGGAAGAGTAGGGTCCTAAAACCTTTTCAGGTGAAAGAAAATGGGGTTCCAACTAAAAGCTCGAACACGAAGTGAGCTATGATCTAACACTCTACGAACTCTCACTAAGTGATGTTCTCAAGATTCGATCTTAAGACACAAAAACTAACTAACTCTAGAACTCTCAACAAGTGATGTTCTAAGAGATTGAATTCAATTCAGCTCGTGTAGAATATTGCTCTTTCTTTCGCTCTCTGGTTTCTTCTCGCGTGTGTGTCTTGTATCTTTTTCGAATGAATGAAGGCCTCTATATATAGGCGGAGAGAGTCAACTAGCCGTTGGAGGAGCCATTGATCTCTGTTCTTTGAAAGCGATGGCTTGTCCCTCATCTCTGCAGACTTTCCCGATATGGCATCTGTGCTCTTCTGCTGTCCATCTGAGATAGCCTTGTGTTGGGCCAAATGGGGTAATGACTGAACGGTCAAACCCTCACGTGACTTCCTTTTTGAAATTCAAATCTTAACAACAGACTTCCAACAAGGAGTGGTCGGTTAAGACTTTCGATCTTCAACTAACTTGTTCTTCAGTCGATGTTCTATCTGACTACTAACAGTTGAACTCTCAGCTGACTTCAACTTCAAGCTGTTGGTCTTCTTGGTTGAGTTCTACAACTGATGTTCTGAAACTGAACACTCAGTTGTCTTCCTTGTATCTGATCAGTTGGGTTCGAACGCTCAGATGGCTTTCTTTCATCTGATGTTTTCTTCCCCCATACTGCTTTTCATCCGATGAACACTCAATTGTTTTTCTTACAACTGATGTTCTATCTCTTGAATGTGACTTCCCCTTTTTGGATACTTGACTATTGATCTGAGACATGAACGTAACTTCCTCCTTTTTAATATATTGAACGCTCAGTTATCTTCCTCACAACTAATGTTCTATCCGAGTGAAGCCTTGTTGCCATCTTCAGCTGGAGACCTGTAAAGATAAAATCTTGACAATGCTCAAACAGCGAGCCTAAGTACTAATATTAGGTTTTGGCAACATCTACTCGATTAGGGTCAGTTGGTTTTGGAATTCATCAAAATTCTTACTAACAAATTTCCCAACATCGTGTGCATTCTCTTAAATTATGGGGTATTGATGAATTTAATGTATTTTTTTTTTAAGATAACTTGGAATATTATATGCTTAAACATTAAATTTTTCATTGCTTCTATCAAGCAAAGGATTGCTAAGAATGATATCAAGATGTTGATCAGGTAGGATGAGGCCACTTTTTGACATAAGATCAATGCAAAGATGAGATTACTTAGTATTTCGTGTGCGTTCTCTTAAATCACCGGGTATTGATGAATTTAATATATTTCATAAGATAACTTGGAATATTATATGATTACCTATGGTCAATTGTAACAGCTTTCGGAATGACGTCTAACTACACAAACCATCACAAGTCCTTCCTAGCATGTTTTGTCCTCCCTCGCACGGTTCCTGAGAAAACTTACCGGGAGGTCATCCATCCTAAAATTGCTTCTAGTCAAAGACGTTTAACTTTAAAGTTCTTCCACAATAGGCATCAGAAAAGAAGATGCATCGTGATGTGATCAATTTTGGGTGCTAGAATAAAATAATTGTGTGGTGCTAGGATAAAATAAATCATTCTGGGTATAAGGAAAAGTAATGAAGTGATCAATTCGTGAGAAAAAGTAGATATAATTTTTTGATTGTTAAAACATAAACTACTATCAGAATTATTCACACTAGCCTACTCAATTCAAAAATTCGAGGAACTAAATCAGTTTACTCTTTTCAAACATTCAAGAAACTGAATCAATCTACTCAATTCAAGCATTTAGACTAGTCTTCTTACCATTTATCTGATTTCAGTCTTCATTTAACTAATTTTAGTTTTATTGTCAATTAGAATTTCTTACATCATTAAGAGATGAGGAACTGACTCCACGAGCAAGGTTTGATGATATTGTTACTGCCATCACAAAAGACTATATCTTTGTTGATATATGAGCCTTCGTGGATTGGCTTTATAAGCATTCCATCAGCAACACTTGGCATATGATAAAACACTGCAGTCGTTTCTAAATTTACATAAACTAGAAAGTTATTACCACTGAAATTTTAACTGTTTAGTTAAGCTCTTGATTGCTGACTTGAAGAAGTAAAGTTAGTTTAAGAAGAAAAAATTGACATTAAAAATAACAAGAACTAAATGGATTAAACTTGAAGATTTAAACATTAAATTTTTCGTTGTTTCTATCAAGAAAAGGATTGCTCAGAATGATATGAAGATGTTAATTAGGTAGGATGAGACCAGTTTTTGACACAAGATCAATGCAAAGATGAGATTACTTAGTATTTCATGTGCATTTTCTTAAATCACCGGATATTGATGCATTTAATGTATTTTTTTTAAGATAACTTGGAATATTATATGATAAATTGTGGTCAATTGTAACAGCTGTCGGAATGATGTCTCACTACACAAATCATCACAAGTCCTATCTAGCATGCTTTGTCCTCCCTCGCACAGTTCCGGAGAAAACTTACCGGGTGGTCATCCATCCTAAAATTGCTTTTGGTCAAGAACGTTTAACTTTAAAGTTCTTCCACAATAGGCATCAGAAAAGAAGATGCATCTTGATGTGATCAATTCTGGCAGATAGAATAAATAATTTGTGTGGTTCTAGAATAAAATAAATCATTCTGGGTGTCAGGAAAAGTAATGAAGTGATGAACTCTTGAGAAAAAATACATAATTTTTTTTTATTGTTAAAACACAAACTAGTATCAGAACTATTCACACTAGCCTACTCAATTCAAAAATTCGAGGAACTAAATCAGTTTACTCAATTCAAACATTCAAGAAACTGAATCAATCCACTAAGTTCAAACACTTAGACTAGTCTTCTTACCATTTATCTAATTTCAGTCTTCATTTATTTAATATTAGTTTTATTGCCAGTTAGAATTTCTTACCTCATGAAGAGATGAGGATCTGACTCCACGGGCAATGTTCCATGGCATTGTTACTACCATCACGAAGGACTAATCTTTGTTGATATAGGAGCCTTCGTGGATGGGCTTCATAAGTATTCCATCACCAACACTTGGCATATTATAGAACACTGCATTCGTTCCTAAATTTACATAAACTAGAAAGTTACTACGACTATGAAATTTTAATTGTTTAAGATAATCTCTTAATTGCTGACTTGAAGAAGTAAAGTAAGTTTAAGAAAAATATTTAACATTAAAAAAAAACAAGAACTAAATGGATTAAACTTGAAGATTTAAACATTAAATTTTTCATTGCTTCTATCAAGCAAAGGATTGCTCAGAATGATATCAAGATGTTGATCAGATAGAATGAGATAACTTTTTGACACAAGATCAATGCAAAGATGAAATTACTTAGTATTTCGTGTGTATTCTCTTAAATCATCGGGTTTTGATAAATTTAATGTATTTTCTTTAAGATAACCTGGAATATTATATGATTAACTCTGGTCAATTGTAACAGCTTTCGGAATGGCGTCTAACTACACAAACCATCACAAGTCCTTTTTAGCATGCTTTGTCCTCCCTCGCACGGTTCCTGAGAAAACTTACCGGGAGGTCATCCATCCTAAAATTGCTTCTAGTCAAGAACATTTAACTTTAAAGTTCTTCCACAATAAGCATCGGAAAAGAGGATGCATCATGATGTGATCAATTATGGGTGCTAGAATAAAATAATTTGTGTGGTGGTAGGATAAAATAAATCATTCAAGGTGTCAGAAAAAGTAATGAAGTGCTCAACTCTTGAGAAAAAGTAGATATAATGTTTTTATTGTTAAAACGTAAACTACTATCAGAACTATTCACACTAGCCTACTCAATTCAAAAATTCGAGGAACTAAATCAGTTTACACTATTCATACATTCGAGAAACTGAAAACAATCCACTCAATTCAAACATTTAGAGTAGTCTTCTTACCATTTATCTAATTTCAGTCTTCATTTATTTAATTTTAGTTTTATTGTCAATTAGGATTTCCTACCCCATTAAGAGATGATAAACTAACTCCACGGGCAAGGTTCGATAGCATTGTTACTACCATCACGAAGGACTATATCTTTGTTGATATAGGAGCCTTCGTGGATGGGCTTCATAAGTATTTCATCAGCAACACTTGGCATATTATAGAACACTGCAGCCGTTCCTCAATTTACATAAACTAGAAAGTTACTGCGACTATGAAATTTTAATTGTCTAAGATAAGCTTTTGATTGCTGACTTGAAGAAGTAAAGTTAGTTTAAGAAAAAGATTTAACATTAAAAAAAAACAAGAACTAAATGGATTAAACTTAAAGATTTAAACATTAAATTTTCCGTTGCTTCTATCAAGCAAAGGATTGCTAAGAATGATATCAAGATGTTTATCAGGTAGGATGAGACCACTTTTTGACACAAGATCAATGCAAAGATGAGATTACTTAGTATTTTGTGTGCATTCTCTTAAATCACCGGGCATTGATGAATTTAATGTATTTCATAAGATAACTTGGAATATTATATGATTAACTGTGGTCAATTGTAACAGCTTTTGGAATGACGTCTAACTACACAAACTATCACAAGTCCTTTCTAGCATGCTTTGTCCTCCCTCGCACGGTTCCTGAGAAAACTTACCGGGAGGTCATCTATCCTGAAATTGCTTCTAGTCAAGAACGTTTAACTTAAAAGTTCTTCCACAATAGGCATCAGAAAAGAAGATGCATCTTGATATGATCAATTCTGGATGCTAGAATAAAATAATTTGTGTGGTGCTAGGATAAAATAAATCATTCTGGGTATCATGAAAAGTAATGAAGTGATCAATTCGTGAGAAAAAGTAAATATAATTTTTTGATTGTTAAAACATAAACTATATCAGAACTATTCACACTAGCCTACTCAATTCAAAAATTCGAGGAACTAAATCAGTTTACTCTATTCAAACATTCGAGAAAGTGAATAAATCCACTCAATTCAAACATTTAGACTAGTCTTGTTGCCATTTATCTTATTTCAGTCTTCATTTATCTAATTTTAATTTTATTGTCAATTACAATTTCTTACCTCGTTAAAAGATTAGGAACTGACTCCACGGGCAAGGTTCGATGGCATTGTTACTGTCATCACGAAGGACTATATCTTTGTTGATATAGGAGCTTTCGTGGATGGGCTTTATAAGCATTCCATCAGTAACAGTTACATCATGGTAGATCTTGTTGACGTGTTCTTTATAGGCCAGACCATTGGAGCTACGATCCTTGACTCGCCCCAATTAGGGGAAATACTCACCATCCCGCTATCCCTAAGCTATGGGATGTACGAGAAGCCTATTACTATCCCATTTGAGGTAGGAGTAATCAAACGTAAAAAAGTAGAAAACTCCCTTGATGACGTAGGCTTTTTCCGTGACCCAGCATGGAGAGGATCCGCTTGGAAGTTCTAGTCGGTCACGAAAGGTAAGGACATGCAAATATTGGCAAAACTACAATTATAATACATGAGCTCAAAAATTAGTCACCATATATGTTTGGTTTACATTGCATTTATATTTAATCAGCATTACACAAACTCTGATCCCGTGAAGTGGTGAACACGCTCAGACACATTACGAGGTACGTGCAAAATTGGACATTTCTTAACTACTTTTTTTGAGAACATGTCGATGAGGTTGTAATTTCTCGAGATGAGTTTAACATGTGGATACGACCTTACTTGAACAAGATTTGTTCTATAGGCTCATACTCGACTTATTTTCTAGTGTATATTTATAGATTTCAGGTGACTCCAACCAAAGTGTACTTCGATGGTCCACAAGCGAATGTATCAAATGATGTCTCACGCTGTTTCAGTGAGTATAATGACAATTTTCTTCATGTCTCATTTATGGAAGAATATTGAAGTATGATGTATTCAGGTGATTTATTACCGGGGGTGGAGGGGGGGGGGGACTATTGGCGTTAAGACTATGAAAATAAAGTTGTATTCTATGATTTTATACTTTCAACGCTGAGCAAAAGTATCCAAATTGGCAATTTTTTTTGTTTTTTTTTTTTGTGCATCTTAATCAATTCAAGTGAGGGATAATTCACGCTAGATATTTACTCCACCAACAACTTAAATGTTGATGATTTAAGGAAGTGGAGACTTAAGTTTCATACGCAATGTGACAATGTATGTCTCTAGATTGCGTCAATTGTTTTTTCGTCAATAGAAACACTAATTGTTTCTCACTTTGAGGTTAAGAGAGTCCCTAATGTTGTGACTTCTAAAATGGAAAAACATGCATCTTTTTTCATGGTAATAGAAAGATACCAATTGACTTTGCTCGTGAAATTGCTATAAAATGTGGACTTGAAGGCAATATCTCATCTACTTTTATGATTAGGTATGGTGGCTACAAAAGAGTTGCGGCATTCGATCTTAATGCATTAGCGAGAATGTCGTTGAGAACGAGTATTACCCGTGCATTGTACGGATGAATAATACATTATAAATTCATATAATAAATTATACATTAAAGTATATGTCACTAGACTAAAAATCCATACATTTTTTTCCTCAAAAAAGCCTTCGATCTCAATAAAATTAATATATGATATATTACATCTTTAACATTACGGAATACTTTTTTTTCCTTATACACGATATTTTCAGTAGTTGCTACATTAGCAGACTAATAGCTTCAATGACCCTTATGATTTACAACTCTTGAGATGACGAATTTAAAAAAAAAAAAAATGATTGTGTATGTTAAAGTAAAATGCAAATTCTAATCCTATCATATCATATAACTATATATATTTCCTTGATTAACTTATAAATATATAATTTTAGGCTCATTTATTTTATCATTTATTTTTTGAACGACAAATAAATTTAAGCACAATGTCAATTTTTTTTTTTTAATTTATAAGAAATGCCAAAGAAGATTTTGAAGGCCCTTGCCGCCGTTTACTAAAATGTGCTCAAATTGAAACAAACATATATTTAACTTTTATCATAAGGACTAATTTCAATAAAATTATCAAATACAAATATATTACATTTTAAATATTATGAAATACATCTTTATACCTTTATACCTGACATTTTAGTACATGTTATCTTTTCCTTTTTCCTGGATGAGAGCTTTTATAATCCTTGCATTCCTGGTGCTCTAGAGTTACTAGAAAATGAGGGATTAATTGAAGATAGTGACGGTGCTCGTGTCATCAAAATTGAAGGAAGAGAGGCACCCCATTTTTTGTAAGAAATGATGGTGGGTTCAATTATGCATCAACAGATATTCTTTCTGCTCTCTGGTGAGTTTTTATGCCATCTCTAGTTCTACCATATTGAAATTATGGAAATTAAGTGTGCAGGCTGATTGGATTATATATGTTACGGATGCTGGCCAAGGCGAGCACTTTATGTAATACCCTGAACTTTCATAAGCTCTTAAGTGCGTTCTAAATGAGTTTAAATGCTTAATTAATGAGTTTTGAGTGAAGAGATTCTTCAAGAAAATATATTTTCTTGAAATGACTAAAATGCCCTTGTGTGCTTTGACGTGAGTTTTTCTCGTTTCGATTATTCGAACGAGTATGTGATGCATTGAGGAGTTTATTTATATGATTTTGAGCTTGAATATGATTTTCGGTGAAATCTGAGAAATTTTATTTTTCAGTAAATAGTAACGAGAACCGAGAAAACACTTTTCACCGATGAACTCAGAATTAGACCTAATTAGTGTCTTTTGAATCAAAAATTAATTCTAAGATCATTGAGATAATTTAGAAGCTCATCCGAGATCACATGAGAAATCTAAGAGTTTAGTCCTTAACGGATTAATTAGCCGAATGATTTTTAGGTTTTCTTCGTTACTTGGAATTTTGACCTAAAAATTTGATATTCGGGTTCCTTGATTTATTTCGTGAGATATGAGATAGGGTCAAGAAGTTTTCAATGTCGGAAATGAGACGAGGAGAGATTTAAGCCGTTTTCAGTAGAAATGAAATAATACGGATATATACTACCGAAAAACTTTTTCATCCGGGTAAATTTTTATCTGTAAAAAAATAAAATCTCTCTTATCTCTCTCCCTCTCTCACCGATCTCTCTCTCTCCCTAAATCTCTCCATAGCCTAGGGTCCCTATTTTCAAAACCTATAAGGAATAATCATAATGATATTCCTTTCTTATCTAAGCTAAATTCATTTAACCTATCATCCATCATTTCATTATTTCATCATTTAATTCATGCATTCACCTTATTTCAACCATTTCCAACGTGTTGATTGATATCAAGAGAAGAAAGAAAATTTTTCCTCCCATCTCTCTCTCTACCGTGTATCATCACCAAAGAAGAAAGAAAATATTCTCTCTCCCAAAAATCCCTCTCAACCGTAAAACACACACACTTACACATAGTAGAGAAAAACTCCATTGAAGCATAGAAGATCAAGCTTTCAAGCTTTCAAGCTTCCAACTTCAAAGAAGATCATCATCATCATTCTTTTCAATCTTTCATACACCAATTGAAGAGGTAATTAATTCATCAATTCTTGAGATCAATATCAAATCCCAAATCATCTCAATTTTCTTCAAAATTTTCGGCATCTGTATATGCCTTTGAAGAGATGATTAATTTTTATCTTATTTTTCTTGAGGATTCAAGATGCAATCCATCATGGAAATTCAAGCTAGAGGTTGAGCTTCCAAGCCCTTCATTTTCGGTTCAACCATCATCAAGAGAGAAGCTTCGATTTAATCTTTTAAAAGTAGGTTAAATCATTTGATTACTTGTATATTTGTAATCTATAATCCCTAAAGAGATGAAAGCATGCATGATTTAAATTTATGCATAGGCAAACTAGGGATTTCGATGTGAGATTCGAGTGAGGAAATCGTTAGGAAATCGAGCCTAGGAATTAATCTATGATTAAAAGAGAAAAGAAAAATAATCTCCTAAAAGTTCTATTAAAACCGAAAATAGGAGAAAGAGAAGAAAAAATCGATTTCTATGATTTTGATGATTTAATTGTTCTATATGTGTTTATGAGTATATTTGGAGTGATTATTTATGCATGAAAATTTACAAAAATAATTGCCCTAGATTGTATATGTGTGCCGTGAGTTTTGAGGCATGAGGAGGAATTTTATTTTGATCATTTCCTTGATGATTTGATGATGTTATGAGCATGAGATGATATGAGATTATGATGATTTAAATTCCTTATGATGATATTATGAGAAGAATCAAGTTTTATTCATGATATGGAAGAAATGTAATTTTGATGATTTTTGGTGAATTGATGATTTGATGTTAAGAATGTGTTTGTGAGTAGTTTGATGTATTAGATGTTCAATAAGAATTTTTGAGATGAAGAAGATGAATTTCTAAGCATGAAAATGAGAAAAAAATCGAAAATTAGGAATAGAATACCTAGTGTGTGTTCTAAGTGTTCTTGGTGAAAAATATGAATTTTTGAAGATTTGAAGAAATGCCTAGTGTGTGTTCAAGGTGTTCTTGATGAAATTTTGAAGATTTGAATATCATTAAAATTAATTCTAAAAGAAATTAATTAATTATTTAATGAATAAAATATTCATAATTTTTGAGAATAAAATTAAAGAGAAAATAAAAAGAGAAAAAAAAATCATTAAATTAATGATGAGTCATTAAGCTGAAAAAAAAAATAAAGGAAAATAATTTCTGTATTTAATAATTAGAGTTTAAGAGGAAGAGTAAATCGAGAAACTAATTTTTGAGATTAAGAGGAGGAAATAATCGAGAAATAATAAAAGAGGAGTTAGAGCTAAAGAATTAGAGTGGAAGTCGAGTATAAAATGCGAGTCGAGTTAGTTGAAGTTAAGACGTTCAATTGAACGTGAAAGTAGGAAAATGATAATAAATTATTTATAAGAGAAAAATAATAGAAGAGTCGAGTATGAGAAATTGAGAGAGAAATTTTAAACGAGTAAATGAACTCTAATGTCGTAAACTTAGTCAAGGAGTTTTAAAATTAAAATAAATAATGGAGTTAGAGATAAAATGATTAAAGAGATAATTTCTTAAGAAACGATGGAGTAAGAGAATAAAGAGTCGAGTCGAGCTTTGATGATGGATTAATAAATAAAAATTCGAAGATTTAAGTCGAGTTAAGCAAATAATAATTTGCGAAGAATTGAGTCGAGTAAGAGGAGTTTATGAGTTTAGAGTCGAGCGAGAATTGTTTAATAAAGTGATAAAATTTAGTTAAAATAGTTTAATGTTTAATCATTAAATTAAATGTGAAATATTGAAGAGACGAGAAGAAAATTTAAAAGGAGATATTTCAGTTTGAGAATCGAGTTATTAATTGATGAAGTGTTTAAATGCTCGTTATTTTTATAATTGAGTATTGATTGATTAATGATGCTTGAGTAAATAATTGAGTTTGTTTTTCAAATCAATTTAATTTGAAAAGAGTCGAGGAAGTTACCGAGTCTTAATTGATGAGTTAAAAATCGAGTCATGAGTTGAGGATAGAAATCGAGATTTAATTAAATAAGAGTTTAATTAACTTAATAAAATAATAATAGTACGTACTGGTATACGTATACTTAAGTAAGAAAAGACGACGTATTTTGAAAATAATGTCGTATATTGAGTTGAGAAATATTAAATGAATATTTGAGTTTTTAATTGAAAAGAATTATTTGAATTTTATTTCGAAATATGAGAATATAATTTATGAGATTGAAGTTAACGTCGTTTCAAAAACTAGAGTCGAGTAATTGTTTATGTGACTTGAAGTGTGAATCGAGTTTGAGATAATATGTTTGATTTAATTCCAAATTGAGTTATAATATGTTTGATTAAATCTATATGCTTGAATGAAATGTTTACATTTAGAATATGATAAAATGATATGTTCAAATTATTGAGATTGCGTGCATGTGACATGAATGATTTGATATGATGTTAATTGAGTTTAGAAAGCGAGTAAGAATCGAGTAATGAAGTTGAGATAAATGATATTTCATTAATTAGTGAGAAACGTTAGAGTATTATCAATTACCGATTAATAATTAATGATTTAGAACGAGAGTACGAGATGAAGAAATTAGTAACCGAATAGAGTCGAGAATCGAGAACGAGAAAGTCGAGAAAGAGATCGACTTAGAAAAAGATAAAATAAGAATAGAGAGACCCGAGTCAAGTAGAAGTCCTCCAGCCGAGACACGCATCTACTTTACGTCTTTCGCATTGAGTCTTATTATTTTATCGATGTCCGATTTATGAAGGACTGAGCGGGACGGATAAGTAGCGAGGACATTCACGAGTAAGCCGCCTAGCTAGTCTTCGGAAGACAGGTGGGCTTTTCTAAAATCAAAACTCCGATGAATGCTATCGTTATTTGATTATTGAATATTATTATTATGATGTGAGTTTTAAATTTAATTGACTTGCCGATTTTATGTGATGTTTGGTATGTTTTATCATCTGCTTGAATAAGATACTATTGTCCTGTGAAAGGCAGGAAACCCACGTGTGGTATATCAATTGTTTGATGGTGACTGTGAGCTTGCTTCGGTTAGGCCGGTCACAGTGTTTAAGAAGGAGACCTACTTCTCGACACAGATGGATGGATGATGTGGCACATGATACATATTGTTTGATGTATATATAATTGTTTGTCAGCGCTGACGTTTCAAGAAAGTAAAATGTTTTTGCATTCACAAGTAAAACTGTTTATATTGCATAAATACTTGTGATGCTACGGCAAGGCAAATTCAATTGATATAGCTCTAAGAGCAAGTTTCAAAGTTTTTGGCACGTGTTCACTGAGTACTTCGTACTCACCCCTGCATGTATTTCTAAACGTACAGGTTAGCGGGATGAGGATGGAGCGGGCAGCTTGGTGGTGTGATGTTTTTGAGTCGAAAGTTAGTCTGGCAATTGCATGTCTTCACACATGTAATTGTTGGGATTGAGTCGAGGTTTCCACTGCTATGCTTTGCAAAATGGGATCTGTTGATTTACTTTGAAACAATACTTTGATATTCTGTTGAGTAAGATTGATGTGCTCGATACAATTTAAAAGTTTTTGTTGGTTCGTGTTTTTGGGAATCTTAAATACTTATGCCATTTCAGTTTGCTATGTAAATTATTACATGCTCGTTTGATGTTTTAGTTGTGACTTGGAAACATTTTCTCTTTTATTATCGCTTTCAGTCAATATTTCTCATGTTTTCCCGAGCATGAATCCCTTATTTGAGTTGAGTTGATGGATGGTTAGTAGTGTTAGTGTTCGTACGTCGCACCTCGGGAGTCGGAGTGTGACACTTTGAGAAGGTTTTCGCTGCTGCGAAACGAGCTGATTGGCTGCCAGTTGATGAGAATAAGTATCCTAAAACTAGCTGAGTTGATTCATATTGTCTTGCATTCGCAACCATCCTCCGTTTTGCAGAGTTTTGAGTAGTGTTTCGATTTACATTGTTTCAGTCATATTAAATTACAAATATGCTGTGAACAATCAGTAACATGGTTAAATTTTATCTCCTTTGTATTTTATTTAATCTTACACAACATTTATCACCAAAGATATAAATAAAGTTGTAAAAGGAAATTAAAAAAGTAAACCCAACAAGTTCTTAAAATGCATCGCAGGCAGACATATAGAATGGACCGAAGAGGAGCTCGACGAAACTGCTGAAACACTTGGATATGGGGCTGTTGAGTGACTAACTTTTATTCTCTGAATATTATTTCTTCTACTCTTACAAATAGAATGTTACTTTCATATTTCAATTATAGTAGACATGTTTGGAGATGTAAAATTTGCATGCTTTGATCTCTTGACTTGTCTTTCACTAGCTGGCTTCTGAGGATAGTGATCATTTGTGTATAAAACAGATATGCTGATCTGAAGAATAATTGAACAGTCGAGTATAAATATAGTCTGGATCGGATGCTTAATGACAAGGTGAGTTACAGCCATGATACTAAAATGCATAATATAAAAATGTTTGATGTGCCTGCATACTTTCTTATTTGATCATCAAATATCATATTAACATTATAATATGATGTGAATTTTACTTATATTAGCAACTAGTGTTTGGCTGTTGTTTCTGTTGGAAACTGCGTAAATTTTGTTGTTGCGCGGATGATATGATGTGCAGGGAAATTTTGCAGTGTGTTAGATTCGAGCATGCAGCTCAATCAAGTTGGCCAATTTATGTAGAAGTTGATCAGACTGAAATGTTGCAAGGTGTGCTAACACAGAATGGAGTTTCTGTTCTTCAGTCTGAGCTAGAGTATTGTGGAACAGGTTGGAACAGATTCGAAAGATTCTTTCCATATTTGAGCGGATTTTGCGGAGATCTTTTCCTTATCCAATATTGACGCGGAAAAGATCATATCTGGTGAAGATATTGTTTGTTCCACATGATAAGCCTCCAAAGGAAGTTTCTATCTACAAGAAAACTAAGGCAAATCATTGAAGATCTTATCTAGGGTTTCTCAAGACCTATATAAGTCGACTTCAACATCATTTGGAGGCTGCCGTTGTTTTAGCTATTTTCATGGTATTCATAGCTAGTATACTTGCGTGAGTGAGTATTTTTATTATTGTTCTTGAGAGTGTTTATTCATAGAAAAACACTTGGGAGAGAGGTGAGCGTTGAGTTGCGACTCAAGTTTAGATTGTTCGAGTGCGTCTTGAACACTCGTTGGTTCATGCGGGTTGGGAAGTGTGTGAGTTAAGAGACTTCATATGGTTGACGAACTATATGTGTAAGAGTCTGTAACTACAACTTACAATAGTGGATTGATTCTCTCTTGGGCAGGAAGCCCCCCAGACGTAGGCTGATTAACCAAACTGGGTTACCACTTTTGTGTGTTCTTGTCTTAGCATACTTATTGCTTTCTGTGCTAATCTATGTGCTAAGTTTTGCGGCAACGAAATACAATTTACATGCATAAATTGTTGGATTAAATATTTCACAGTGTACTTGTAATATATACATGCTCGAATCTGCTCGATTATCAGAGGATCAAGGAGAGATATTCAAGAATTGATAACAGTACTAGAGCTCCCTTCTTTTCGTCATTTAAAAACTTGAGAAACTTTAGGATCATATGTTAGTCGTGTAGATTAACTTGTTATTATCTTGATTCACATTTGAATTAAACAGTCTGGGACGTTGGAGTTGGTTCGTCCTGATATATACGTTTTAGGATTTTGTTTGCTCCATTTTGCAGAGGTAAAATTGATTCTGTCATGGAATTTATAATGTTTGTATATTTTGGATACATATTGTGACAATTCTTGTGGTTTGTTTTGTTTAGGTTGTTGAACAGTTGAAGAATCATGTACAAGTCTTTTGCCGAATCTGTTGTGTGAATATCTATTCAATTTATGAGAAGACTTAACTAAATTTTATAACCACTACTGCCAGGTATGAAACTAAGAAACTTTTAATAATTTCTCCATAGACCAAATCTTGTTATTATAATTAGAGGAGGACTTGCATGCAGTAGGCCGCATGGCCTTGCGACCGAATCCGAGTCGAGTTGACTCGGTCAATTTTTTTTTATTTTTTTTTTTTAATTTCAGTTTTTATTTCGCCTTCGGCTCCGCTTTTACTCTGATTATTAATATAAGGATAATTGTCGAACAACAATTTAGATTTATTCGGCTCGTTCCGAGGCCTTTGGCTCCCCTCGCTCGAATCTTGATCTGGAAATTTTCAAAAAAGAAAATCTGAAAATAAAATAAAATTTAAAAAAAAAATCGCGTCAAAAATAGGGCGTGTGCACCCCACGCGCGGTCACATGGAGTAATTAATATAGGTGTTAATTTGACTAATTAATTTGAAAAATATATAATTTGCATGCTGTTGTGTGAGGCAACGACAGTTGTTATTAGAAAATGCTTCCATTTGCTTGGAATTATTACTGCTGTTCGGATTCAACTCCATATTTTGTGGCAATCCGGAAGCTTAGCCAATCAACCTTGATTTAGTGAACTATTAAAATATCCTATGATACAGGCAAACATATTGGATACTAGCAGCGAAACCCACACTGGGAATTCAGCATCCTATTTTTTCGTGTTCTTGTATACCGCTTTCAACTTCTTTTAGTAGTATATTGTTCTTCAATTTCAGTTTTATGTGTTATAGTTTATGTTTGTACTAATTCTTGTTACAAATATATGGCCATCAAAAATATTAGACATGTTTACCCGAAAATTCAAAGTAGGATTGGGGTTCAAAATAACTAGACCGAAACATAAAATTCAGCTTGATAGAGTTAGTCTTGAGTGAGTTGTACCTATTAATAGCAATATCAGAAATTAATACGTAGGTATAGAGAGAGAATTCAGTCAAATTTACTATAACATGTAAACCAAAAACCCAAAACTCTGTAGGCATTCCATCTCATTCTCACCTACTCAACAAAACTTGAAATTCCAAACAAAAATAAAAGCTAATTAAACCGATGTCAAAAGCTAACAATATCTATCTTCCACATAGAAGTTATCCACACTGCATCAATTTTGCCCATGTCAATTTTGAACATGGGATGCATCTCATTAATTTTTTTTGTTTATTTCAAAACCAGAAACACCACCACCACTACTCGCTAGTCGCCACAATCATTGTCGCTAGCCGTCAAGACCATCGCCATTGCGCACCACTTTCGAGCACAAAATTTCAAAAAAAAATAAATAAATAAAAAAGTAAAACTATCGACGTAAATATTTTGGTTCACTATGTTACACTATCTATCTAATTTTTTAACTTTATTAACTATAATTAAGTTAAAACAAAAAGTGGGTTTGACAATATTAAGTTATAGTAGTATTCATTAAATCTTTCTTGTAGGATGATAGGTTAGAATAGATCATTCTTATTTCTCTGCTCTTACTGATCCATCTCACTCCATATATTTATAGCAACTTTACTTTTTTTTTACGCGTGTGGCTAACCACAATATGACCGAATATCATTACCCTATACATATTTATATATATATATATATATATGAAAATGATCAGGTGAGCTATCTTAGGTGAGAAATGAGAATAAATTTGGACCCTTAATCTTTCTTAATCAATGACTCAGATTTAACGATGCATTATGTTACAGTAATTTATGCATTATGATGTTAATGCATTAAGTTATTGCACTTTATGCATTAGAATATGTATGCATTACATTTCTGCAATATATACATTTCTAATGTGATAAAAATGCATTAAAATGTATCATTCTTACATTCTCATATAAAATTTATTCTCACCAGATCCTTACCCTATATATAGGACAGAGATCATATGAGAATATATCTTATCCTAAGAAATAAGAATAAATCTCCACCGTACATCTATAGTTGATGGATGGTCAGATTTGACCAGGTCAAAGCAAGTCAAACCCGGTCAACCTGTTGACTTTTTTTTCGATTTTTTTTAACGGTCAAGTCATATGCAACACAACATGTATTCATATGCACCACGCTATATAATGAGATGTGAGTGAAAGGCGTGCGCGCAGTGCACGTGCGGTCTCACATGCATGGGAGTGTTACTCATATATATAGAGGAAAGATGTATATATCATAGTACTAGTATATGCTCTGACTTACCATCGAATTCAATAAAGGAACATGGATGTATTGTATATTTACGGGAATGGTTAAGATTTCTTAATTTCATATTTTATAGTAGTGAATACTGTGTCCAACGTATCACAAGTTAAATTAAAAATTCGTAAAACGAGTCAAGATTGGATACAAATTTAGATGTCAATATATCAAGATTTTAAGCCAAACACAGTCAAATTATAAATGTATCATTAAATACGAGCTTAAATCCAATTACGGGTTTTGAACCGTAAAACACTGTCCACAAATTTGCTTCATGTTGAACTCTATAGTCTATACAGTGGCATCCAAGGAATCACACACATGTATCTTCTTTATACACTTAAAATCAAGTTTCGGAAAAAAATTATATTATCGCCTCCATTTCAATTTAGGGTATAAAAACTATTTTAAGAGAATACGACTCGATTTTTTAAGGAAGTATAAATATTGAGTTCAATACATTTGTGTCTATTGAAAAAAACAAATGTCGCTGAATCACACAACAATGAGACCACCAAAAGAAAAAATAAATAAAAAATAAATCAAAGGGTCCGCCCCTGGTTGTATCCATCATCCGGAATAGTCCCATCTTAATACTGTAATAATTTTTCTGAGGTAAAAGTTAAAAACATACTACTTGTTTAGTTAACAAAAATACCCTCACATTCGTTCCCACCAAAAAAATAAAAATAAATAAATAGAGAATTGGGGATAGATACCACGTTTATTTATAATACTCCCAATTATGCCATCTCTAATGATTAAATCTCATCCCTATAGCAAAATGTAGAATTAAAAATGAGTCAGTTTACCTTGATTATCATCAAATGTTGATAATGTTGACGCTTCGGAGAATAGCAGCTTCATCGAGACCGTGAAGTGCATCGATCAAGTGCATCCTCAACGAGGCCGGACCTCCAGCCGAGCCCATACCTACTTCGCTAGCAATGCCAAATACAGATAATGCAGCAGCAGTAGCTTCAAACGGCTGTGATGGATTAACTGCTACGAAAGCAGCAATGAGGGCTGTCACCGCACATCCTGTTGCTGTGATCTTCTGCAGCAAAGGAACCCCGTTTTTAGCCCCAACGAGTTGTTCCCCATCTGTAACTACATCCACAGCTCCGGACACTGCTACTATACTTCCATAGATTTGAGCTAGGGACTTTGCTGCTTCAATAGCATCCGTTGATTCGTGCATACTATCCACGCCCTGTAGATAAGCATAAATGATGATAAAATTTCGAAAGATTTCAAGAATTATAGACATCATAGCTATATACATCTTAGTTTACAATAGACATTTATAATGCACACTCATCTATGTGACTTAAGTCAAACTTTCTAGCATTCCACCAAAATTCGAGCAAGTCCAATGAAACGACTCTTACTTCGTTTCTACAACGAGTGAAGAGTTGATCACATAGCGGCTCGGTGGAAATGTCTGCAATATGTTCATATGTTGGAATATGGTAAATCTGAAGTGTCCAAATCTGCACATTTTCTGGTTTCCACAATATATACTGCTGTTTTAATGATTGATTGACTAGATTTTACCCCCAAAAACTAGTTGTGAAATACTAATCTTACAGCAGGGAAAAACAAATTCTGCCAAGTGCTAAGAATGAAATTTGAATTACTTACTCATAATTAAACTGGAGCCAATAATCAAAGGTATAGAACTATAGTTAAACAGAATGTGCACATAAACAAAGATCAACATAGAAAAAATCAACTACGGAGCAGCATCAGTGATGAATAAGATGAAGATGGAAATATACCAGTTTATAAAACTGGGGATAACAGTGATAGCTTAGTGCTGTAGTACCCTAAATTTTCATCGTATCGTGGCTTTAGAACTGAATATGAACAAAAATCAAGACGGCCCACATTTCTAATTTTAAAGTCCCCTTCGCAGCATTATTATTTATTACATCTTACTATGCATGTGAGTAGAAAAGAATCAGGAGAACAAGACTCAAAGTATACACAATGCAGTCGAGCAACGTCAACAGTTTGTTATGAGGCGCGTCGTGCACTCTGTTTCATTTTGTTAATACAGCTAATTAAGAGAACACACCAGCCTCAAATGGCTTCAAATCATGTCTATGCTGTAATAGATGATTGGTGTTGATTGGAAAGTTCTAGAAGCAAGAAAGTGGAACATGGAGTATAACTAGCACAACAATGTGAACCAGCGACTGATGACTTTAAGGCTAAAGCGTCAAGAAACATCAACTAGTGGCTGATGATCTCTCCAAATTGGAGAAACTGAATCTTGAACATTTACAAAGACAATTTCTTTAAATTTCTTTGAATTTCGAAAAATGTCCTAATTAAATGCGACTTTTAGGATTTTAATTTCAACAGATTAACAAATTAATTACAAAAAATCGTTGTGAAGAATTTACCGGCCTCGCCTACTGCTAAAATAACCATGATTATGATTTCTTTCAAGTCAACATGATTCTTCTTTACGAAGTAAATTCATAAACAGCAGTAGACCAAAATCCATTATGCATCACAATTAGACCTCAACAAAAATCATAAACTCAAATTAATAATAATATATATAGATAATGCTTTTCATGTCATATATTTATTTTTATTTATTATACATAAATACATACCTTAGAATTTTGATCCACAGAGCCCTTAAAAAGCGCCAAAATCTCAGACCCATTACCCCTAACAACGGTCGGCCTCAGCGACAGCAGCTCCAAACAAGCCCTTAACCGGAAACCGGAAGCTCCGGCGGCAACCGGGTCCAGCACCCACGGCCTTTTGGACTCATTGGCGACAGCCGCAGCCATCTTCATCGCCGGTAGCCAGTCCGGCGTGAGGGTTCCTACGTTGATGTAGAGACCATGGGTCTTGGGCGTGAAGTCTGGGATCTCTTCGACAGAGTGTATCATCGCCGGAGACGCGCCGGCGGCGAGCAGAATGTTAGCGACTAAATCCATGGAGACGAAGTTTGTGATGCACTGGATTAGCGGCGGTGAATGTGATTTCCATACGTTTTCCAAGTTGGCCCACGCTAGCCGGGCCCAAGATTCGGACTTGTCGGCGGAGGCGGCGGTTTCGGGTTGTTGTCGTCGGTGATTGAGGGTATTGTCGTCCATGGCGGTGGCGGAATGCTTAGCGCCGCCACAACAAAGAATGTAAGGGATAGTGTCAATTTTTTGATTTATTGTTTTATTTATACTAGTAGTATCTAATTTTGTTTTGTTGGTAATTTATATTTGGCTTTTACCGGGAAAAGAATACACTTTCTCCGTTTAAGTAAAAAGGGATATTTGTCGTCTTAGAAAGTTCTAGTAATAAAAGTGGACGTCTAAGACTGTTCAAACTTTATAAAATGTCTTTGTAGATCGAGCTTATCATATTTATTTAAAAAGTACGATTTACCTATTTTTTATAATTTATAAGTTATTATACAAGGACGGAAGTTTATTCAGTGTGTACCAAAATTAACAGTTACGGATTCCTACGACATAAAAAAAGAACTGAAAATAGATATTTAGGTGGGACACCAGTTTTAATTAAATAGCTAGTTATTATATATTTTAAATCACTTTTAAAAAAATGGGTTGAGCATTTTATGAGTTGGACTTGTTCTTTGTGATGTATCCAATAATGACATGTGTATAAATAATTGGTTGAATGGAGAGTAAAAATTAGTTGAATGTGTTTATGCGTGGGTCATGTTACTAGAAATAGAAGGTGTATCATTTTTGACATTTTTGTGGATGGATCAATGATACTCCTGAGAAACAGCACTTTTTTATCATAGATTGAAAGAAATATTTAAACAATCTTTAATTTTGTACGGTTCATAAATACTATAAAAAGGGGAAATGTAGGGGATTAGAAATCTGTAGGGGTGCACATACCCGGACCGGACCCGTCAAACCAAATCGGAACGAAGGGGTCGGTCCGGGTCGATTCGGGCTTGAAAGATGAGCCGGTCCGGGTCGGTCTTAAAATATAGGACCGATCAATTTTCGGGTCGGTCCGGGATAAGTATATATATATATATTTGGTAATTATGTTCAGTTTCCCTTATCCTCTCTCATTACACTAATCCTAATTCATTTCTCCCTCACGATTTCGCAGCCGCAGCACAGCAGCTCACAAGTTTCACCTCTTGATTTCCCACTCCAGCTCCAGCCTCCAGGCCTCCCTCACCTCAGTCCCTCTCCACGACTCCACCCAGCCCAATTTGTCCTGTCGGCGCCTCCCTCTCCCTTCTCTTCGTTCACACACGCCGCTGCTGCATCCCGTCTCCCGTCGGCCGCCACCTCGTCAGACGTGAGTCCACGGGTAAGTTTTCTCTCTCTCTCTCTCTCTCTCTCTCTCTCTCTCTCTCTCTCTCTCTCTCTCTCTCTCTCTCGTTATCCTCTCTCTTAGTCTCTTACTTCATCTCTTTCTCTGTCAGCCCGAGAGTCCCGCTGCCGCCGCCGCCAGCCCGTCGCCATCTCCACGCCTCCAGCTTGAGCAGCCTCCATTCTCGTGTATTTGAGTTCACGAATTAAGGTAATAAATCTATACCACAAACTCCAAAGTTCACAATGTGTACTTATGTTGAGTACTTATATGTTATATCAATTTTGTTGATTTCATTTCATGATTTGTCTCTTTTCGGATAGTGGTGTAGCTACATGTTGAATTTAGAAGTTGTTGAGAGATTTTCTTGAATCTTAAGAATTGTTGTTGTCACTGTTGTACAATTTCTTTAATTATTAGTTGTGGTTGGATTGGTAATGTGATTTGAAAGAACAAATTACCTTGTATTTGATAGAATTAGAATGCATTATATTAATTTAGTGTAATTAATATGTTTTTTTTCTGGAATTTTGAATGCATATCAGCATATATACGTCATTAGTTTTCACTCTTAATTAGACTATTAGATTCATTTGAGCATCTACAACTATTTCTCTCTCCTTTTCATGTGTAGAAAAGTAGATTTTTTTATTGAATTAGATTTATTTTGGGCAGATTTTTTTTTTTTCAATTTTTTGGCAGATTTTTGGTCAGATTTTGTGTTGTTTCTATGCAGATTTTCAGCTTTCTTAACATCTGATTTTTTATTTGTAGGTGATAAAATGGAGGCAACATCAACTAGTCGAATAGTAGAAACACAAGCTGGAACTCCTCCAATCGATGTCGAGGATGATGCAACAACTGTAAAGAAAATCGGGAAACAACCTTCTGTGGTTTGGCTGCACTTCACCCGATTTACGGATGAAAACGGTGCGCAAAGAGCTTATTGCAACTATTGCAAGCAGGATTACTGTGCCAATACATCAAAAAATGGTACGTCTGCTATGATAAAACACCTTAAGAAATGCAAAAATAAGCCTACAGGAGTCGGTCCTAAACTACAACAATTGTCTTTGCATGCAATTATTAAGGGGGGGGGGGGGAGGATGAGTCTTTAGGTGAGCTTGTGAGCTGGAAATTTGATCAAGAATTGTGTAGGACAAAATTGATTGAGATGATAATTAAGGATGAATTTCCTTTTAAGATTGTTGATGGTGAAGGCTTTAGGGAGTTTGTTAGGACTTTGCAGCCTAAGTTTAGGCTCATCTCTAGGTGGACAATCTCAAGGGACTGTCATCAATTATATTTGGATGAAAAAATTAAGCTTCGTAATTTTTTCGTGGAAAGTGGTCAAAGTGTGTGTATTACTACAGACACTTGTGTTATTAAATGTTTGATTAATTTGAATCTTATGATGTAGGTTTGAGGAAACTTTCTATCAATGACAAGAGTGAGGAGAGTGCAACTCAAACTCAACCGATGAGTTCCCAAACTCAACAAAGTCAAGTGCAAATGACGGGCACCGTTACAACTTTGAATTGAATTTCAAGACTTATGTTTCGTTTTCATGAATTTGTGGTTGGATTATTATGTAATGTATTGATTTTAATTTATGTTTTTATTGTGGATTGAGCATATTTGAACCAAAAAATATGTTTTTTTATGAATTTTTGCATGATTTTAGGTGTTTATATGTTGAAAATGGTGGAAAAAATTTGTTGTCCAGGTTTTTATCTTTTGTCCGGGTTTGACCCGAACCGAACCGAACCCGCTGTCCGGGTTCGGTCCGTGCTCAGTCCGGGTCTGAACCTTTAAGTGGTCCGGGTCGGTCCAGTTTTTAAAAAAATTCCGGGTCATCAGTTCTACCGGGTCGGTCCGGGTCAGACCCGATGCTCACCCCTAGAAATTTGTTTCCCTATAGAATTTTTAAAATTGTGCTTCCAAATTTGCACCTAACACTTTCAATAATACTATTTCAAGTCCCATCTTTTACAAATGCGAAAAGCAAGTCTCCTATCCTATTTGTCATTAATTATTTTATGAAAATTACGGATCGAACTCAATTTGTACAATGAGAATAGGAAGGTTAAAATTTTAAGAAAAATTTAACAAATGTGTAAATATTTTTGTGGTTCCGTCCAATTTGGAAGATTTGTTGAGTGAATTTTTTATTTCATAGTTTTGTTATTTTAATCTTAATTTAGAAATAAAAATAAACATAGCTGCTGGGAGTGGTATAAGGCTACCCGCAATGCTGGAGAAACCCGCGTTGCAAGCCCGGCGCGCTCGAGACCGGCTCGAACACACGAGACCGGCTCGATGCCAGCGCGTGGTTTGCACGCGACATTGTTGCAGAATAAATAAAAAATTAAAAATTCGAACGTTGGCGGTTCAAAGGCTACAAAGCCAATTTATATTTTTTTCTTTTTAATTCTTTTCCTCCACTATAAATTCAACCTCTCATCCCTCATTCATCCCACAAAAAAAATTACAATCTCTTTCTCTCTCAAATTCAACTCTCAAAAAATGTCTTCATCGAGCATGTCATCTTCGTCGGTGGAATATGTCGAGACCGACACCGACGACGAGGTACTGGAGATGATGGCGGACATGGAACGAGCCCTCCGTGCACACTTAGCGGAGCAGAATAAGAAGAAGAAGAGGGAGAGGTCGTTCGTCGACTGCGACCGTGAAGCGGCGTGTACGCTCCTACATGCCGACTACTTCGCCAACAACCCCACCGACGGCGAACACTTTTTCCGACGCCGTTTCCGAATGCATAAACATCTATTCTTGCGCATCTACAAGACGTTGGAAGATAACATCCACTTCTTTATTGAACGTTGCAAGAACGTTAAAATTAGTTGTTCTTAAGACTTTTTAATGTAAATTTTCGTTTCTTTCCCAGACTTATTTTACTTTTGTTTGTCTATGGGTAACTTATCTTCTCCTTGTCTATTTAAATGTGTGACGTGTTCATTATTTTTCACAAGCAATCAACATGATTCAAATAAATTAGTGTCGCTTCATGAAAAAAAATACTATTAATTTATGTGTCGGATCGGAGAAAAATCCACCAAATTCTACTTTTTTCCACCTTTTTTTGCCTCTTTGTTTTTTTGTTTGTCGCTTCTTCTTTGATCAAAATTCGAGCGAGGGGCGCCGAAGGCCTCGGAACGAGTCGAAAAAGTTCAAATTGTTGTCCACTAATTATCCTTACATTAGTAATCGGAGCGAAGGCGGAACCGTAAAATCGGAGCCGAAGACAGAGCCGAAGAAAAAAAAAACTGAAATTAGAAAAAAAAAATGACCGAGTCAACGGATCAATCCGGATTGACCGGATCAACCTGGCCCGGATGCGGTCACATGGACACTGGGACCTGCCGCACAGGAGATGCCTGTTCAACCTAATTAATCTAAGTCGCACGGAATTAAACGTGGTTGTTCTAGATTAGATAAGTTAACCCGAATATCATCTCACAAGGAAGGCTTAACAGGGTGATATTTGTATTACGAAAAGAACAGAAAATAAAACGAAAGCAATAAAATTGATTGTAGTTTTGTTGTTCTAATTCTAATTAATTAAAAGGACAATTAATCTAGGCAGAATTATAAACCCTAGTTCTAAGAACAAAGTAAATCATAAACATAATTCAGATGCAAAATAAAAGAAACTTATGATGATTAATTCGTAGTAGAAGTCTGTCACAAAATCCGTACGAATTGAAAGCAATAAATCTACCCTAAAACTTGGAAGAACAAGAAAACTGGAAAAGAAAATATTCAAACTATGTCTGCAGCGAAAGGAAAAAAAAAAACAACAGTGAAAAACGTAAACAAGGAAATATCTCAGAACCCTATTTATAGGGAAAAGTCTCGCCGCCTCAACACGGACGATCGCCCAGCATGAGCGATCGTTCAACACCACAACTTCACGCAGAAACGGACGAGCGCCAGACTTGGACGATCGCTGGGGGTCGCTCTCTAAAACTCTTCTCTACCATAAGAAAGGATGTTGGACGAACGCCGAAGCCGGACGATCGTCGGGGTGTCTTCTCTGAAGTTCAATCGGTCTCCATCATCATGTGTTGAATGAACGCAAGGCTTGAACGATCGTCGAGATCTTCTCATGCCTAAACATGGACGATCGCCCAAGGTGGACGAGCGTCCACATGTGGCCTCTGTCCTTTTGCGTAGAAAATCCCTCAGTTGGGCGATCGCCCAAAATAATGCTTGATGCCGGACGATCGCCGGACATGAGCCTTGCAAATTTCCATCACACTTCTCTCAAAGTCATAGATATTACGCAAAAATCTGCATTTCCACATGATTCTCGAACCGAAACATTAATGCATTCTAAATGTAAAAACAAAACAAATCATATTGAAAACCAACTGAAATGCACTAAATAAACCATACTAAAAACGACCAAAAACAGGTGAAACAACCCCTCCACACACAAAACCTTGCTTGTCCTCAAGCAAATCTTATTAAAAATTAAAATGAAGAAAGTGAAAACTTGAACTAAATAATTCATATCTCAATAAACTCTCAATCACAAGACAATCTACCACTCATCAATCGACAGCAGTAATCACACAACAAATGAGTAGCCCTCCACACAAGACCTCAATCCACTTAACTTCCAAGTACAAGATCACAGAGAGGAAACAGTGACAACAAAGAGTATCCCAACTTGAACCATTTATTAAACTATACTAAAGAAAATGCGAATTCATGGCAATCTTCACTAGGTATATTCACGGAAAATCCGGCCTCCTAGTGTGGTTTCCCATACCCATTCCTCAAACTTTAAGAACGAATTCAAGTCAATGAGAAAGAGAGGTAGAGCCCTTCACAACACAACAAAATTAAACAGACGAATTAAACAAATGTCAAGTCAAATTGGGTTATATGGCCATAATTCATGAGGTGTAGACATTTAGAGGTCATCTAAAGTATCCTCATGTGGTTTTCCATGCTCATGGTTCCCAGAAGAGCAGAAGCCTCCCAAAGTGACTCAACTTATTAAAACATTAAAAAACCTCTTTTTTTCTTTTTTTTTTCTTCTTTATTTTTTTTTTAAAATTGGGATACCCTTCTAAAACACCACCTCCTAACCTTCACCTATACTCAAAAATTAAGCATCAATAATTCAAGTGTGAATCGCCCCACAATTGACATGCAACAACCGCACCAATCAATTCATAATAAAACCATCTTGATCAATAAAATCTATCAAGACATGAGTTATAAACTTCAACCTCAACTTCTACATCATAATTCCAAATAAAAAAATACCCGAGGACACACAAGATAATTATTCCAACAAACACTCCCCCCCCCCACGAAAAATATGCGACAATGTCCCCATTGTCACCCAAAAAGCCATAAAAGAGGGAGGAAAGAAATCACAATGCAAACCAAAGGAGGGTCGAAATAGAACATAATCACCAACAACCTAACAAAAGAACTAAAGCAACACAAAACAGACACACAAACCATAATATGAACACAAAAGGAACAGCAACAATCACAAAACGAAAAAGAAAAGAGAAAGAAATGCGTACGCAACAACAGTGAGAATCACTGGTGATCAGAAGGGGAATTGGATGGGCCGCCTGGAGGGAAATGCTGAGTAGACGGACCACCGGGAGTAAAATGCCAACGAGCGATTTGGTTCTCCAAGAAATCCAATTGGCGGGTCTGAGAAGCCATTTGTTGTTGTTGTTGAGCCCAATATTGAGCGTTAGTGGCCCAATTCTGAGCTTCCTCTGCTCAATGCGTATTCTGAGTCGCCCAATACTGAGCTTGTGCATCCCATTGTTGATCATTAACCGCCCAACGTTGATCATTCCTCGCCCACCGTTGCTCGTTCTGCTTCCACCTTTGATCTTGACGAGACAATTGGGCATTCTGTAAAATCATCTGCTGCTGTAGATGCCCGAACTGCGACCCCATCTCTCCACGGAAAGAAGCAAAATCCTGCCGAAAAGCTTGGAAATCATAAGGATCAGAGCCAGGAGGAATAGAAGTAGGAGGGACAAAGGCGGAAGGCTGAGAAGCATGCTTAATCTGACGGGGAGATTCATCCTCACTCCCAACTGCGGTGTCAGCGTTATTGTCTCCGTCAGACCCAACATCAGAAGGCACGGGGGTAATGGGTCGAGGCACACGAGTGCCGGAAATCTCGGCGTCACGATGATGTTTCACTGCGGGAGACGCCTCATAGGGAAGAAAAGTTACCAGATCACTAATAATATGCCCGTGCTTCAATTCAGTAAAACCCAAATACTTGCTTTTCAGAAGAGTCTGAGTTGAATGAGGGAAATCCGCAGGAACGGCTTTAAAATGAGAAGCCAGAGCAGTGGCCAGATGAGGCAAAGCAGCTCGATATGTAGATGTACGAACAATATTCTGCAAAGTGGCAAAAATAAAAGGGGCCGGACAAATTTTCCGCTTCTTGACCGCACAATCAAGTAAATAAAGCTCCAGCGTATGCACCTTATTAGCCTCATCACGGCCCTTAACATTATAGACAATAAATTTGTGTAAAATACACAAGATCAGATCACGAATTAAACCACTCGGCAAACCACCTGTATCCCAATTATTAAATCCAGTCAATTCACTCCAAGCTGTAGATTGATCAAATGAATTAGGAACAACTAATTCACCAGAAGACTTGCGAAAACCAAAAACTTTGTGCATAGCAAAATATCCAGCACGATATTTGGTACCCAACAACCGGAATGTAATACCAGTAAGATTATCCTCAAATTCCATGGTGGCAAGAAATTCCAAACACAATGGAGAAAACGAATGCCAACGAATCCATTACTTCCCAATCAATAAAATGCGGCAATGTAACAGATCGGCGTCTGAGACGAAGATACAGTTTACCTTCGGGGACTGAGTAAATAGGAAAAATGGCCTGATACGTTGGTGAAATGTCCTGAGGTGCATCAATATCCATAGCTTCTGTCTATGCATTACGTGAAACAGAGCTACTGGCCTCTCTCGTATTCCCCGTACGCTTTGTACGTGCTATAGAAGGTGGATAAGCCGCACGGTGGACGCTCGTTCAAAATTGAGGCAAAAGGTCGATGGTCGCCCGGTGTGGAGCGAGCGGAATAGAAGAGCGAACGGTCGCCGGAGAGGTAGCGCAAGAGCAGCGCTCGTCGGAGTAAAAGAGATAGATGTACACCCGAATAGAACGAGATACGTCAGGCGCTCGCTGGAGAATCGAGGAAGATGAGCGCTCACCGAGTACTGTCGAGTGCTGTCGAGCAAAGGAAACCGCTGGCGGAGGAAACAAGGGTGACGACAAGGAGCCACCAGCCTGGAGTGAGGCAACTGAGCCGGCGGTCGCCGGGTATGAGGCGAGAACGGAATTGGGAGGTTGCCGGATATGGAAAAGCCAAGGTCGGCGCCCGTCGATAATAAATGAGCAGAAGGGGCGAAGAGACGAGGCTTGCGTGAGGAAAACGATGGGCGCTCGCCGGAGAAGAAAGTGGAGGCAGAGGCGACGCTCGCCGGAAGATGCTGGACGGTCGCCGAAATAGAAGGAACGGCGTGATGGAGTGGAGGCTCGTCGGCCTAAGGAGCAATAGAAAACGGCAAGGAGGCGATGAGGGTGAGATAACTCTTGAGAGTGTGGCGGCTGAACTAAAAATTAGGGCATGAGTATTTATAGGAAGTGGCTTGGACGCTTGTCCACGGTGAACGATCGCCGCACAATGAACCCAAGGTGAGCCCGGCGCACGTCGACTTTGGTCGAGCGTCGCACCATACTCTCTGAAATGCAAACAAGGCCGCACGAGTTGGGCCAGGCGCTCACCCGGCACGGGCGATCGTCACACCTCCCTCTCTGAAAAGTCCGGAACTTTGGAAATAAGCCATGTCGGCGGTTGCCCAGAGCGAGCGATCGTCACCCCTGTGCCACGGAATTATTTATTTATTTATTATTATTATTTTTTATACAGTGGGTTGCCTCCCACGAAGCACTTGTTTAACGTCGTTAGCTCGACAAAAAAAAACGAAACTTCATTCCGAATCCACGAGCCAAATTGACTCCACTTCCTTAACAATATATTCTCCTTCGTAGAACTGTTTTACTCGATGACCGTTGGCTTGGAAAGACTCTTGAGTCTGCTCGTTGAGCAAACGGACAGCTCCAAAGGCTAAAACTTCTTCAATAAGGTACGGACCGGTCCACCGGGACTTCAACTTGCCTGGAAACAATTTCAACCTTGAGTTGAACAAAAGAACCTTCATCCCGGGCTTCAACTCCTTGGACAGAATCCGACTATCATGCAACCTTTTCACTCGATCCTTGTAAATCGTGGCATTGTCATATACCTCATTCCAGAGCTCTTCCAACTCGGACATTTGCAACATTCTTTGCTTCCCTGCGGCCTCAAGATCGAAATTTGTTGCCGGATTGCCTAATACGCCTTGTGCTCGACTTCAACAGGCAAGTGACAATTCTTTCCATACACAAGCCGGTACGGACTCATCCCCAAAATGCTCTTGTACACCGTACGGTACGCCCAAAGTGCATCATTGAGCTTTAAAGACCAATCTTTACGAGACAGCTGCACAGTCTTCTCTAAAATTCCATTGATTTGTCGGTTGCTAGTCTCTGCTTGGCCCGATGTTTGGGGGTGATAGGGAGTAGCCACCTTATGTGTTATTCCATTCTTCTTCATAAGCTTCTCGAAAAGCTTGTTGCAAAAATGCTTCCCTCCATCACTTATTATTGCCTTAGGAAATCCGAACCGACAAAGGATATTTTCCTATACAAACCTTAGCACAACATGAGAGTCACAAGTCCTAGTGGGGATTGCCTCAACCCACTTGGACACATAATCAACAGCTAAGAGAATGTATTCATAGCCAAAGGATTTGGGAAACGGTCCCATGAAATCGATGCCCCACACATCGAAAATCTCCACAACAAGTATATTATTAAGGGACATCTCATTCCTGCGACCGATGGACCCTACCCTTTGGCAACGATCACAGGCAAGATAAAAAGCATGTGCATCCTTAAATAATGAGGGCCAGAATAAACCTGATTGGAGCACCTTGTGTGCCGTTTTCTGTCCTCCAAAGTGGCCTCCACAATGTGTCTCATGGCAAAACTGGAGCACCTTAGCTTGCTCATCATCTGGCACACATCTTCGGATCACATCATCCTTACCAATCTTGAATAAGTAAGGGTCTTCCCAAAAGTATTGCCTGCACACAGATAGAAAACGCTTCCTTTCTTGGGAAGTAAGGTCAAGCCTCAATTCATCACAAGCAAGAAAATTAACAATGTCAGCATACCAAGGAACAATGCCGGCACTCAAAGCTTGCTCAAAAGGAAACGACTCAAGCAAATTATCACAAATCACAGGAGAAGGAAGACTGTCAAGACGAGATAAGTGGTCAGCTACAGCATTCTCACTACCTTTCCTATCCCGAATCTCTAAGTCGAATTCTTGTAATAAAAGCACCCAACGAATGAGTCTTGGCTTAGCCTGAGATTTGGTCAACAAATAACGCAGTGCAGCATGATCACTATGAATGATGACCTTAGACCCTATGATGTATGCACGAAACTTATCTAATGCAAACACAACAGCAAACATTTCTTTTTCTGTAGTGGTATAGTTCACTTGAGCAGAAGTAAGAGTCAGACTCGCATAATAAATGACACGAAGCATTTTATCTATATGTTGACCCAAAACAGCACCAACTGCAGAATTAGATGCATCACACATAATCTCAAAGGGTTCTGACCAAATAGGACCAATAACCACAGGTGCAGTACTCAACTTCTCCTTAAGCAAATTAAAAGCATGAAGGCAAGCATCATCAAAAATAAAAGGCACATCTTGAGAAAGCAGACGACATAGAGGTTGACTGATTTTAGAAAAATCCTTAATGAAATGCCGATAGAAACCGGCATGACCAAGAAAGCTCCTAATTCCTTTGACATCACGAGGTGGAGGTAATCTTTCAATCACATCCACCTTAGCTTTGTCGACCTCTACACCCCTCTTCGAGACAATATGGCCTAACATGTTCCCCCTCCTCACCATAAAATGACTCTTTTCCCAACTAAGAGTCAAACCACTCTCAACACACCTCACTAAGACCCGTTCAATTTTTCTAAGACAATCATTAAAAGATGATCCAAACACAGAGAAGTCATCCATGAAGATCTCAACAAAATCATTGAGCATCTCAGAAAATATAGACATCATACATCTTTGAAAGGTACCTGGTGCGTTGCAGAGTCCGAACGGCATCCTCTTGCAGGCATATGTGCCAAAGGGGCACGTGAAGGCTGTCTTAGCTTGATCCTCGAGCGTAATCGCAATCTGATAGTAGCCAGACAATCCATCTAGGAAACAGTAGAACTCATGCCCCGCCAATCTGTCGAGCATCTGATCAATAAAGGGCAATGGAAAGTGATCCTTCTTGGTGGCCGCATTAAGTTTTCTGAAGTCTATGCACATCCGCCACCCTGTAACAGGTCTCATAGGCACCAACTCCGCATTGTCATTCAAGACCACTGTGATTCCCCCTTTCTTCGAAACTACGTGCACGGGGCTGAGCCATTCACTGTCAGCAATGGGAAAGATGATCCCCTCGGCCAACTGCTTGTAGATCTCCTTCCTCACAACCTCCATTAATACGGGATCGCCTTTGGCCATCCCTCTTCGGAGTAGCTCCTTCTACCAAGTTTATCTGGTGCATACATGTTGCAGGGCTAATCCCCTTAATATCGGACAAACACCATCCAAAAGCGGCCTTGAATTTTGTGAGCACCTCGACCAATGCTTCTTCTTCGGCTGCCTTGAGCTCGGCAGAGATTATGACAGGCTTCTTTCTCCTTTTTCAAGGAACACATACTTCAAGTTAGCCGGCAGGTCCTTAAGCTCAAGCTCGATCTCCTTCTCTTCTTTAGGAGCCCCTACTATCAATGGCTCATCAACAGGTAGATTGGTTGGCAACAAGGCTTCCATAGCTGCTTCCTCTCTGCATCGCTCCTCCAAGTCGGCTGAGCCTTCAAATACCTCCTCAATCTGTTGCTCTTCCATAAGACACACTTCGGCAAGTGTGTCGATAGCATCAATGTAAGAGCAATTATCCATGCTGTTGGCCGACAGAATCCCCTTATTGGCTCGGACATCGTATGAGACTAACTCACCCAAGACTGACATCTTGATCATGCCATTTTTTACGTCAATGAGAGTATTAGTTGTGGCCATAAATGGCCTTTCCAATAACAGAGTGTGCTCTCGTCCATCTTCCTTGACATCTCCAATTTCTAGAACCACAAAATCCACCGACACGATGAGTTTCCCCACTCGAACAAAAATATCTTCAATAACTCCTCGAGGATGACGAACCGACCTATCTGCCAATTGCAAGCACATCCGTGTCGGCTTCAACTCTCCCAATTCCAACCGTTTAAAAACCGAGTAGGGCATAAGATTGATCCCTGCTCCTAAATCCAGCATTCCAGAAGCTTCCTTTCCATTCCCCATAGCTATTTTAATCACGAAGCTCCCAGGATCTCGTTGCTTTTGGGGTAGAGATTGCTGCATAATTGAGTTAGCACTTTCGGATACTAGAACTTGTTCGGGCTCATCAAACTTCCTCTTCTTTGATGCTAACTCCTTGAAAAACTTCACATAGGCAGGCACGTTTCTGATCACATCGAGCAGAGGCAAATTCACATTCACCTTGGATAGCATCTTATAAAAGTTAGAAAACTGCTGGTCTTGCTTCTGATTCCGCAATCTGCTAGGGAAAGGCACTGGCGGGCGATAAGGCTTTTCAGCCTTATGTAGTCGGATGTCTGATTGCTCTTCCTCGACTCTAGGCTGCACTACCTCTGATGGTGCGTCGCTCACCTTATTATCCACCGTTCTTCCACTTCTCAAAACGGTGACAGCTGAAGCTTGATGTGGTTGTTGACCTTGGCTAGGGATTTTTCCAATCTGTTGCTGCTGCTGCATCTGGTTCACAGTACCAGAAACTTGTCCCACAGCCGTCTCAAGACGCTTGATGGTTGCATCTTGAGCTTCTCTCGCCTGTTTGCTTTCTTGCATGAATGCATTGAGATTATCTTCAAACTGGTTCTTTGGAGCAGGTGGTGGCAATGGGCGCTGAAATTGTGATGGTCCCTGCTGGAATTGGCTTGGCTGAGCTGGAGTCTGCCACTGAGAGTTAAAATTTTGCTGCTGCTGTGGGTACCCATGTTGCTGACTAGAAAACTGATTAAATTGTTGGGAAGGGTACTGAGTGAACTGCTGTGGAGGACGGCGATTTTGAAAATTTCCTCCATATCCCTGGCCTTGGTTCTGCTTCCGCCATCCAACGGTATTCTGATTCTGCCATCCCGAGTTCTGTTGTCGCTGATTCTGATTAGACCCTTGGCCCTGATCAAACTGCTGTCGAGGAGGGAACCCCTGTGCCACATACACTTCTGCGTCTCCTTCATAAGTCAACTCCCCCATTCTCTGGCACTCCTCAGGATTATGTCCCAGCTCTCCACAAATGCCACAGGGTTCAGGGATGATTTCACGTCTAACTAGCTCCGATCGAGGTGGAGAAGCCGCAGATTTATTCATTTTCAATTCTTGCAACTCCCTCATCATCCCTGCGAGCTGTTTCTGTAACTCATAATTCGGTGCCACTGCACTGGCGTCAACTCTTCTTCCACGGATCGACTTTTGTTGTGAACTGTCTGCCAAAGTCTGAAAGATCTGGTTGAGTTCCGTGGGAGTCTTCGTGGCAATGTTACCCCCTGCAGTGCTATCCACCATTTACTGAGTAGTCGTAAGTAGTCCATCATAAAAGAATTGGCTGATCATAATAGAGGATAGCTGATGATGTGGACACTGTTGAAGGAGCTCTTGATATCTCTCTCAAGCCTCATGGAAAGGCTCATCAGTTCCTTACGTGAAATTCATAATCTGAGTCCGAATCTCCTGTGTCTTGTGATTTGGGTAAAATTTCAGCATAAATTTTTCACAAGCATCCTTCCAAGAGTTTATAGAATTGGACGGTAGCGATAGAAGCTACGCCCGAGCTCGATCCTTCAATGTGTAAGGCAGACACTTGAGCCTCAATGGATCCTCTGTAAGGTCCGAGAGAGGAAAAGTTTGCACTATCGAACAGAATCAACGAACAAATTGGAGTGCATCTTCATTGGGCATACCGTGGAAGGTTGGAAGTATGCTAGAGTAGTTATGCTTCAAATCATAGTTCCTGACCCCAGTATGAAGGACAATGGCCGACGTCGTGGCCTCAATAACAGGTCGAGAGTATTCTCCCATGAGCTGGTTTTCTTCTGTTGCCATGTTGCTTTGGAAATTCAGCTAAAACTCTTCCTCGGAATCACCAAATAAATTCCCAAACAAAGCGGCTTCTTCAACTTTGTTAGGAAGCTGTTCGGTTACCTCTCTTGCTTGTTCCAGAACTGTGTTTCTCCTGTGTATGTTGTCAATATACGTTGCTAAAGGTTGATTCTGACTTCTGCGACCTCGCATATACAACACTAACAAACAGATTAAACGCACCGGAGGGAGAAAAAAAATAACCAAACAAAATTAAAAATAAAATTGCAACACAAAAATCGCCTAAAGCCCTCCCCGGCAACGGCGCCAAATTTGTTCAACCTAATTAATCTAAGTCGCACGCAATTAAACGTGGTTGTTCTAGATTAGATAAGTTAACCCGAATATCGTCTCACAAGGAAGGCTTAACAGGGTGATATTTGTATTACAAAAAGAATAGAAAATAAAACGAAAGCAATAAAATTGATTGTAGTTTTGTTGTTCTAATTCTAATTAATTAAAAGGACAATTAATCTAGGCAGAATTATAAACCCTAGTTCTAAGAACAAAGTAAATCATAAACATAATTAAGATGCAAAATAAAAGAAACTTACGATGATTAATTCGTAGTAGAAGTCTGTCACAAAATCCGTACGAATTGAAAGCAATAAATCTACCCTAAAACTTGGAAGAACAAGAAAACTGGAAAAGAAAATATTCAAACTATGTCTACGGCGAAAGGAAAAAAAACAACAGTGAAAAACGTAAACAAGGAAATATCTCAGAACCCTATTTATAGGGAAAAGTCTCGCCGCCTCAACACGGACGATCGCCCCAGCATGAGCGATCGTTCAACACCACAACTTCACGCAGAAACGGACGAGCGCCTGACTTGGACGATCGTTGGGGGTCGCTCTCTGAAACTCTTCTCGACCATAAGAAAGGATGCTGGACGAACACCGAAGCCGGACGATCGTCGGGGTGTCCTCTCTGAAGTTCAATTGGTCTCCATCATCATGTGCGGAATAAACGCCAGGCTTGAACGATCGTCGAGATCTTCTCATGCCTAAACATGGACGATCTCCCAAGGTGGACGAGTGTCCACATGTGGCCTTTGTCCTCTTGCGTAGAAAATTCCTCAGTTGGGCGATCGCCCAAAATAATGCTTGATGTCGAACGATCGCGGGACATGAGCCTTGCAAATTTCCATCACACTTCTCTCAAAGTCGTAGATATTACGCAAAAATCTGCATTTCCACACGATTCTCGAACCGAAACATTAATGCATTCTAAATGTAAAAACAAAACAAATCATATTGAAAACCAACCGAAATGCACTAAATAAACCATACTAAAAACGACCAAAAACAGGTGAAACAATGCCCTCTTGTATTCCGGTCAATTTTTGTGTTACCGGCGATATTATATGAATGGATATATGGATACTCTCCTATCATGAGCTTTCGGATCACACTTTAATGATTGGATGTCATGTCACCTGAGATACTAACTAGATTGAGAAAAGTTGACAATACAAAAATGCTTATAAACAAATGGTAACAACCGTTTATTTCTCCAGAAATTTTTATATAGGTGTACATGTACTACACGCACCCCTCACATGATAATATTATAATAATATAAATTATAATATTAAATTATTGTCATGTGAGAGATGTGTGTACTACATGTACATTCACACAAGAATTTCCCCTATTTCTTGGATGTAATCGGACCATCATCTAGAATTCGAACTTTTTATAACATCAAAATATACCTTAAGGAGCATTTGTGAGTCATTGTCAAATTTTACAAGACAAAATTTAGTTTTTCCGTCCACGATAAGTGTAGTTCGTAGGGTTGTAAACGAGTCAAAACTATTCGTGAGCTATTCGGAACTCCACTCGATTAAAGTTCGTTCGAGTTCGTTTAGAGAAGCTCATTTGCTAAATGAGCCGAGCTTGAGCACGACACTATTCGGCTCGTAAGCTCGTGAGCAAGCTCCTTTAGTAATTAAGATTGAAAATATAAATTATTATTATCTAGTCGTGTCTTAAATTTTTATACTCTAATCAATAATAATTGTATGAATATTTAACAAACTTTATTTGTTATAAGAAACAAAACTTAAATTTAGTTAATATAGTATGTTATTGCGAATAAAATGATTAATTTTGAATAAAAATAATGAATATTTAAAATATGAAACTAAATTTTGAAAGTTCGTTTGGGCTCGCTTAAACTCACGAGCCTCAAAATATTCGATAAACAAAGCTCGAGATTCGACTCGATTATAAATGAGCCAAGCTTGAGCACGATAGTATTCGGCTTGGCTCGGTTCGAGTACACCCCTAGTAGTTCGGAAAGAGTGACATAGATTTTAAGAATGAGAGAGTTGGTGGAGAGTGAGTTTGATAATTTTTATTTGTGGAAGGACCACACTTATCGTAGATGATCCAAAAAGAAAATTAGTGTGGTCGGAGGGAGTACTTTATAAAGATGAGTGATTGCAAATTATACTACTTTCTTTAACCCATTAAAATTGTTATCTTACTGTTCGTCACAGAAATTAAGAATAAGAGTAAAAAGATAAAAAGTGGGTAGAATCCATCACTTTTGAAGGATTTAAAAGGGTTAAAACTTTTCTTATTTGAAAGATGACAATATAAGTGAGACACATAAATAAGAAAATGATGATAAAATAAGTGGATCGGAGGAGCAAACTACACAAGATGAAAACTACACTACATCACATGCAAGTGAAATCAAACTCTAGGAGAAATTTGTAGTATATTAATTTTGTCACTTAAACTAAACCTAATATGAACCGACCTTGAAGTTGAAGGGAAGGTATTTTGGTCACTATTGATAAACTCTCTTTGAAAACACAAAAGAATAAGCATTAAATAACCATTACTCCAATTTGAACCACAAATAACCGGGCCAACAACATATAGGCCCAAGAAGTGACCACTAATGGGCCCGCACGTGCAGAGAATAGGCCTACTACCCACCATCATAGCAAGTGTGCTAGATTATCAAAAGGAAAATAATATAATTATGCAGGGTGTTATTTAAGATGAAAGCTCATTTCAAAAAAGAAAAAGATACTCTTCCTATCCATGAAAAAAATCTTTTTAGAAAGAGAGTGATACGAATATTAATAAAAATGTGAAACTGCTTATGAATGGAAAAAAAGTGGTTGATTATGTTGTGAGGTGAAAGAGTCTCACCTTAAGGTAGTTATATATTAATTAATTTTAAAAAAAATTATATATGATATTTTAAGTAAGTAAGTTGAGAAAGTAAGGATATAAAAAAATAATTTGTTATATGGTAGAGCCCAAAAATAAGTAGAAAGATTTTTCTTGAACTGCCCCAAAAAACTATGAAGATTTTTGGTAGATGGATGGAGTTCTTATTATAAGCATAACATGACCCAATTATAGTTAGTACTACTTTCGTCCGTCAACTTGTCCTATTTTGTCATTTCTGGTGTCCGTTTTAACTTGTTCCATTTCCTTTTAAGGAAATAATTAAGAAATTACTTTATTCACTTTATATCACTTCAGCACCACTTTATGTCACTTCAACACTACTTTATATCACTTTATCAATTAAAAAATATATTATATTACTTTATTCACTATACTAATTATACAATTAACATATTAATACTCTTTTTTTTAATCTCTGTGTCGATCCCAAATGGGAAAAGTTGAAACGGACGGAGGAAGTAATTTTTAAGCTTTTAACATAACCAAAAAATTTCCTAAAAGAAAAAGAAGTTTTTAATAAAAAAAAAAATATTTCAATTACTGCAGCTAGAAATCCGGATCCCGATTAGGAGAAATGTTTCTCATCCCCAAATCAATGCTTATAACTAATACTTTAATTATTTTGTCGCCTTTCTTATTAGTTGATCATTTCACGGTCTTCCTTATCGCAGCACACTTTGAAATAGTCTTTTAATTCTTATTAACTTAACTTTAGACGATGATTACAGTAATTTAAAGCACAAGTGACTCAAATATTATGATTAAAAAATCACATATCAAGTGGGTTGTTGTAATTCTGTTTTATGAACACTAGATTTCACGTCTCTATTGTCATATTAATTTCGATCTAGCTCGATTCACATATCAATTTCAAAGGTGGTGAGAAAAATTTGATTCATGATATTCCTTTCGTCCACAAGATTAGATTATACTTTTATATCACTCCCTTTCGTCCATGAATTTTTTTTTTCTAATTTTTCCTTTTTAACCGTTTATAAAAAATCTTCCTACTTATTTTTAAACACTATCCATTTTCAAACAATAGTAGGAGTAACTCGATCGTACCTAAAACTATTGGGATTGTGACATTTGCCACCAATTCCCACCTGTGGGATTTAAATTAGCTATTGATTGATTATTAATTAAAAACGACAAATTCTTAACAAATCTTTTGGAAATTGGAATTTTGAATTACAATTTTATGGCCTACAATAAAAAATTAAAATAAATTAGAAATAGTAAAGTATTGCTCGTAGTTTTGGCAAGAAACCCGTTGTCACCTACTCAGTCTCACATGAATCTTGAGTCTCGCAAAGAGATCACAAGAATTAGTGAGCAAACGATTTTTTTGGGTAAATGCTTTTTCTTATACCCTGAGTTATTAAATTTATTTTTATTTCCTTTAAAAAATTATTTTTATTGAGTTTTCAAAGTATTATTTTTTCAGCAATACGTTACGTCATTGAACCATTCATATATTTGTTGAAATTCTTCAGATTTTATTTTTGCTGTATTAAACCCTCAAATTTTCGTTTTACTAGTATAATTTTTTTTTTTTTTAATTTAGTACAATTCGCATATTAAGATCATCAAAACAAAATAAAGTTCGCGTACTTAATAGAACAAAACCTCACTGTTCGCATTTCCCTTTATTTTAAGATCTAAAGTATATGATTTTTTCCATCAAAAAAGAGTAGAAGAAAAAAAAAATCTAACGATATTTTTTCCGTGCACGTGAGCATCGCATGATTTTGACACATAAAAGTAAATGCAAGGTTTGAGGGCTCTCTCAACAACTCGTGGAAGAACTTGCGTTCAAAATAACTCGTTGATCTTGTAACATTTCTTTTCATTTTGAGTATTAAGAAAAAAATATTAAGAATAAAAGTGGTGTATAGCGTAATATAATTTTTTTTTAAATGAATAAAGTAATACAAAGTGCTTTTAATGTGATATAAATTTATTTTAAAGTAAATAAAGTGATTTTCTAATTATTTGTATAAAAGGAAATGTTACAAAATGAATGAGATAATTTAAAAAGAAATATGTTACTACAAAATAAACGAGATGGAAGAAGTATCATATACTACAAAATAAATAACAAAAATAACAGATGACATTGCTATGAAATATAGCACGTACATATTAGAAAAGTAGATTTCTCCAAATTCCAAATCATAATCATTAATTTACATGATGTAATATTGATTTATTTGTTAATATATGTATCTTGTGAAATAAATAATGAGTAGTACATAAATTTCATAATTTATTTGGACACAAGCCAAATGGTGCGATTTTCCGTTGATAGAGAAGCAAGTCTAGAATCTTGATCTCATGACTTTTCTCTATCTAAACGAAACACAAAAGGCCAAAGAGTTGGTATTTTTCTATTAATCCCACTACAAATATTAAAAACTTTACATAAATTAATCATGTCACAGTAATGTTTGGTGTACTATCACTAAAGTCATGGCACCTAGCCTCCAAATCGGCCATTCGATCGATCATGACATAAACTTTCAAACTTCTTATTTTTTTTTATTGCTTTAGCCTTTAGCTCATAAATTAAGTATTATAAATTTCTCATTAATTTCGCGATTGTATTCCATTTGGAGAATATCGTCAGGGCACATCCCCCGACATAGAACAATGTATATTTTAAGCAGTACCGTAGATGGTGTATATAAAATTTAAAATAACATGAGGCAATATTATTATTTACCTCAGTTATTCTCTCTCTAAATCTAGATAGCACTATAAGACTGAACTTTTAATAACCTAGTTTAATGAGCTAATTGTCTGAAGAGGATCGTAGTTTTGAATATTTTTAAAAAGAAGGTTATATCTTATGGAATTTGATAAAAGGATTATATCTTTTATTTTTTGTATTTATACTCTTATTTCGGGCCAAAAATTAATAATTTGGGCATTTGGTCACACCTCAAGCCCATTGATGACATAGCTGTGATGTGGCGGTGCCATGTCACTTTTTTTTTGTATTATCGATTTTTTTTTTCATTTTTTATTTTTACAGCCTTAAAATAAAAATAAGAACCCTCACACTCGATTCATTCCTAACTTTCTGTAGATCCCCAATTTCAGAGCTCCAATTCTAATCCAATCTTCGGCACTTTTGGCCATTTTTTTGTCATGCCTTTCTCGAATGATGTGAACATATGAAACTATGTGAAGTTTTTCTATTAGTATATAATTTCCTCTTTAGTATGATGAGAATGGAAAACGACATGCTCCAATTATGATAAAAACTAGTAATTAGTTTCATATCACAACATTTATGCTGAAAATAAATTGGTTTTGAGAGCATTGATGCTCAATATTTATTTTTATATTAAGGTTGTAAAAAGAAAAAAAATGAAAAAAAATTGATAATACAAAAAAAAGTGACATTGCGCCTTCAAGTCATCAATGGGCTTGAGGTGTCACCGAAAGCCCAAATTATTATTTTTGGGTCCGAAATAGAAGTATAAATACAAAAAACAAAAGATATAGTCCTCTTTTTCAAATTTTGTAAAATATGATCATCTTTTTAAAAATACTCAAGTTACGATTCTCTCTTGACAATTAACTCTAGTTTAATTAGCTACTATTGAGATCTTGGATCGGGTAAAAATGTTTGGAGCGTGCCAAACGATTCGGTTTCATACAACGGATGGACGACTTAATTCGATATGTTACAAAATATAGTTGAGCAACAAAAAATCTAAAACTCAAATCATCAGATACGAAAACATGCTAATATCCAATCATCCATAAATTGCGTATCTAACAACGTTTAAAACTATGTCAAAATAAATAAATGAAAGTAATTTTGTTGAAAAATGAAATAAAAAATGATTCATAATTATACCAAACAACGAAAATAATGAGGAACGAATGTATTCGTATCACTTTTTCTTTTTTTATAAGGAGAGCCCGTAAATCTCGCTCCTAACTAGTAGAAATAATTATTTTCTTCACCTATCAAAATAATATTAACAAAATAAGACCTCGTAATTTTGTCTTTTAAATTTAAATTTATTATAGTATCACTCAGATCTACTTTGATCCAATCTTCAAAAAATGTGCAGAGAGCCGACCTAATCTTTAAAATACTCGAAATATATACATCACGGCCTCAATCCTCGCGTTCTCCATTCACAACAAAATCGTCATTTCATGTTCATCTTTTTAACTATCCCCCTCCGTCTAAGGGTATAATCGAGTCAAGTCAAACTGAAAAATCTCTTCTTCAAGTTTGACTCGTTTGGTTAAACGAGCATCTCATTTAAATATTGAACGAGTTTGGTTAAACGAGCATCTCATTTAAATATTGAATGAGCTTTTATTCATTCAAGAGTTGAATCGAGCCTAAACCGGTTTCTTAAATTTAAACTTACATTTTATTTATTAATTGTTTTTAATACAATAATAAATATATTTATTATTTTCTTGTGAATAAATAAAATTAGTTAGAAAGTATTTAATTCAAATATTATTAATTATAGTAATTAATACTAATTCAATTTATTAAAAATAAATTACTTAACGAGTTTTCTCCAAAGAGATAACTAAGTCAGAATTACTGTCATTTTCAAGCTCAACTTGTTTAGCTAAACGAGTTTCTCGATAATATATCGAATGAGCTTTTATGAAGTCGAGTGTCGAATAACTCACGAATAGATTGATTCATTTATAGCCTTGCCCCCGTCCACAATATCCTTGTCACATTATGGACGACACAAAACTCGATGAATGATTTTCTATTCTAAAAAAAAAACCAACTCAAACACGAAATAAATGTTGAGTCAATCATCAAGTAGGGTACCACCAAGCGAGATCGAGACCGGGCCCTTGTCAATTTTAGAAAAAATGGTGGTGGTAGTAGATATGTTGTGAGTGGAGTAAATGTTCTACTATAAAATTAAGAAAATAATGTGTTGTGTGAACTTTACTGCTAGACGTGATAAAATATCATGCACGAGGAAAAGTAAATTATGTTAAAGATATCGTGTGCAGTCATGTGCGTTTTTATTTTCCAAATACATTTCGTAAATCAATAGTATGAATCAGGTTAGATACATGCATGGATTGCTAACACTGATAAACTATGTTAAGTTGATTAATATTTTTTAATCCTGTGTTTAAAGTTAAAACAACTTATGATTTAAAACAGTGAGTATTATAACAACTAGTACTCCCTTGGTCTTGCCATTACAAACTAGTACTAACACTAATGCTATACGATGCTGCATGCACATAATCCAATCAGTTTATAAAATTTTCTCTTAAATTTTTATTATATGATTATTGGATACATTCTTTAAATTTATGATGTTTTTAACAATAAAAATAATTAACTTCATTCATATAATATGTATACAACACTAGCGAAAAACTAAGCTCGATGAAATCTGAAATCAAAATCTCTCAAATATGTACATTTGCAATCCCAATTCCGAATGAATTAAAATCCTTGATGGTGAGGGAATTGCTTGTTAGAAACTGGGTACTTGAACGTGTATAATAATGAATATTTGAACTTTATAGCAGAAGTTGAACAACGAACAAAACAGGAAAATTATAACGAAAGTGGAGAACAAATTTCGGAAAACGAGATCGTTCGAAGCTAGAGCTTCTGCCCGCAAGAGGAGAATACGCCCCGGTAGTGCTCACTGAAAGGCGGCTCGTCCCCAAAGGTTAAAATGATCTTAATGTCTCGGTTGTAGTAGCACCACAAACAAAACTGAGCTCCGGCGAACTGGACTGGAACGAAGACTGAACTTGAAGATGATATGCTATGCTTTGAGAAAATGCAGAGATTGCTTTTGCTCTTGTATCCTGCAATGCTGAAATGCCTCTATTTAAAGGCTAGTCTCACCATGAGGCAATCAACACACAATTAAGTGTAATAAACAACCAATATGGTTGTTACAAATGTTATGGCATGAATAGTCATTATCCTCATATTCAGGAAGTTACACCTTGATCATGATCAAGATTTGAAGGTTACAATATTAAACTCTATTTTGACAGTTTCAAAGACTAGAAACTGCAAAAAAAACTCGCAGACAAAAAGTCTCTTGTGTGCTGGATCAAATCGCTTGCTGTTTGGGCTACAGTTTGGAACAAGATCATTGGGTATGCCTTCTAGAATTCTGAATCAAACCGTCTACAGTTTGGACTACGGTTTGAAACAGGACCTGAGAACTCTATCAACACACGATGTTAACATATCATTTCTCGCTCACATTAAATGGATTTGAGAACATGAATACACTACGATCTACTCAACACGTAGAATAATTTGTAACCATTCAACCATTTAATTCTCGACAAATTAAATATTCAACTACCAAATTATAATGGATAAATCCATTAATTCCAAAAATCCCCTGCATGAGTGAGAAAATCTTATGCAAATGTATGCAGATGCAAAGTTCAGTCCTCAAGAGACAATATTGCATTTGGCTAGGTGGTTTGTGGCCTTAAACCTATTCATAGTCAACATCATTGAGTATACCGGCGGCATAGTGGTCATAAATACCTTGAACTAGTCATCCTTGATGTATACTGATACAATAATATTGACACAATGTTATCTCAATTCCGTCCGTTCTAACGTCTTGTGTCCTTTTCGGTCTTGGACACCCATTTGGATTCATAAGTGTATCAATTGAAGCGGCCCTCACTTTACACTTATATAGGTGATTCTTATTCCCAAGTACCCTACTATACTTGACCTCTCTGAGGTATCCAAGAATCATTAAAAGTCATAAGACTTAACCTCACCGCATGTAGGTAAACAAACACTCACTGTTATCAAAGAATGGGTATGTTTGAGTGTTGAACATACAGATTCTTATAACTTCGTTGTCCCATTGAACCAAGCTCTTGGGATCCTCCAATCTACAAAGTTGAATTTCCGCTATAATCATCATTAAATTGTGGTTTAACACCCATTGCCTCTAACAGTTTGTACATTTGATCTCGATTAATGCTTTTCATCAGCAGATCTGCTAGATTATCTATTGACCTCACGTAGTCAATCGAGATAACCCCACTCAAGATCAAATGTCTTACGGTGTTATGTCGTCGACGAATATGTCGGGACTTACTGTTATAAAACATATTTTGTGCCCGTCCAATAGCAGATTATCACAGTGTATCAACACATACAGCATATGCCTCGTCCAACATGGAATATCCTCGAGGAAATTCTTAAGTCATTCAGCTTCTTCACCAACTTTATCTAAAGCTATGAATTCAGATTCCATGGTAGACCTTGCCTGTTTCTTGGACTTCCAAGACACAACACCACCGCCAATAGTGAACACGTATCCACTCGTGAAAAAAGAGTCTTTGGAGTCAGATATCCAATTAGCATCATTATACCCTTCAAGTACAGCAAGCTCTCTTGAATAATGAATCACAAAGTTTTGAGTATATTTCAAATAATCCAGTACACGTTCGAGGGCCCTCTAATATTCTTTACTTGGATTAGCGGTGTAGCTACTCAACTTGTGACCCGAGCATGCTATATCAGGTCGGGTACAATTTGACAAATACATCAAACTCCCAATTATTTTAGCATATTCATCTTGACCCATAGGTTCACCCTTATGCTCACTTAGATGAACATTTGGTTCCCAAGAAGTCTTAGCAATGGGTTTATCAAAAGCCTTGAATCTCCTTAACACTTTCTCAACATAGTGAGATTGCGTCAAAGCAATTCCGTTGGGCGTTCTTAGAATCTTAATTCCAAGAATAACGTCAGTCAAACCCATATCTTTCATGCTAAAATTCATACTTAGCATTCTCTTCGTTTCACTAATCATACTAGAGTTGCTACCCATTATCAACATGTCATCTACATAAAGACAAACGATAACGTAATAGTCACCCGTTTTCTTAATATAGACACATTTCTCACTCTCGTTGATCTTGAAACCATTTGACAACATTACTTCATCAAATTTTAAGTGTCACCGCAAAGGTACTTGTGTCAATCCATATAAAGACCGTTGTAGTTTGCATACCATGTGCTCTTTCTCAGGTACTACAAACCCTTCCGGTTGCTTCATATAGATTTCATCATCTAACTCCCCATACAAGAATGCAATCTTAACATCAATCTCGAGATTGTCCAAAGCAGCAATAGTAAGAAACACCCTAATAGAAGTAAGCCTTGTCACGGACGAGTAGGTATCCAAGAAATCATAACCAGTTTTTTGTCTAAAGCCTTGAACTACAAGTCGGGCCTTATATTTATCAATAGTACTGTTAGACTTGTACTTCTTCTTTAGGATCCACTTGCATCCTAAAGCCTTACAACCCGGTGGCAGTTCAACTAACACCCAAGTATGATTCAGCATAATAGACTCAATCTCGATGTCTATTGCCTCTTTCCACAAAGTCGCATCCAGACTAGATAAGGCTTCTTTTACGGATACTGGTTCACTGTTTAACATTAAAACGACGTAGTCCAGTCCATAAATCTTTACTTTCCGTACTCTAGTACCGCATCTAGGTTCTATATTTAGGTCGTTTTCTATTCGGTCGTCCAAAGAACACCGGATTAGAACTTGATGCTTCATTTCCATCTATGGTTTGTGAACCCATTGGCTCATCTACAAGTTTAGAACTTGTCGCTTCATCCTTAACTCTCTTGCTAGAGTTAGGGTCAATCTTATCCTTATTGGGATAGATATTCTCAAAGAACATAGCATTCCTAGGTTCCATCGTTGTACCCACATGAATATCGGGTATCTTCAATTTGTGTACTACAAACCAATAAGCGTTGCTGTTCAGTGCATACCCGATAAAGATACAATCTACCGTTTTACGTCTAATTGTAACTTGTTTAGGCAAATGCACTTCTACCTTAGCTAAACACCCTACACTTTGAGGTATTTATACGAAAGTTTCCTTCCTTTCCAATGCTCATAGGGAGTCACGTCCTTCCCTTTGAGAGGAATTTTGTTCAAGATATAGTTAGTTATTAAAACAGCTTCCCTCCTCATATTCTAGGTAATCCCGAACTAATCAACAAGGCATTCATCATCTCTTTGAAAGTTCGATTCTTACGTTCAGCAACGCCATTTGATTGTGGTGAATAAGGAGTAGTAGTTTGATGGATTATACTACTTTCGTTGCATAATTCAACAAACGAAGCAACATACTCTCCACCTCTATCTCTTCGAACCATCTTGATTCGACAACCAAGTTGATTTTCAGCTTCAATTTTGAAGCTTCTAAAAGCTTCAATAGCCTCATCTTTACTTCTTAACAAGTAAAGGTAACAGTACCTTGTGCAATCGTCAATAAAAGTAATAAAATACCTTTTACCACCTCTAGTTTGCTCAAATTTCAAATCACATACATCGATGTGAATTAGTTCTAGAGGTTTAGTGCTTCGTTTAACCGATTTAAACGGTAACTTTGCCATTTTAGCTTCAACACAGACTTCACACTTGTCTTGTGTCTTAGATAAATCAATCTTTAACAAGTCCATGTTAGCAAGTCTTTTTATAGCATTTAGATTTAAGTGACCAAGTCTACAATGCCATAAATCAAAACATTCAAGTAGTAGCTTTATTAATAGCAACTGCCTTTGAAGTCTTACAAGTACGAACACTAAGTTTGAACATATCATCGACAATATGACCTTGTCAGATAGCCTTGCCAAACTTGCGTATGATTACAAAATTACTACGAATGTCTATCTTAAATTTAGCTCTAACTAATTTGACACCAGATACTAAGTTCTTGCGGATTGCCGGAGCATGCAGCACATCCTTCATAGTTATTGCCATGCCTGAAGTGAGTTGAATAACAACACTTCCAACTCCATGAACCGAAGATGTACGAGCACTTGCCTCGGTGATGAAGCGGTCTTGAACCTCTTTGTATGTATAGAATAAGTCCCGATTCACACAGATGTGTACAGTCATACCCATATCAAGAAACCAAGTAACAGGGTTAGGGTCCGAGACATGATTTACCTCGGTGATCATAGCAACAAGATCATCTTTGTCCCACAAATCGAAGTTCTTCTCGACATGGTTGACCTTACCTTTTCCCTTGTTCCTCTTCGGCTTACGACAGTTTTTTGCCATATGGTCGGGCTTATCACAGTTGTAGCACGTTCCAGTGAATCTAGTCGGAGGTGCCACTTCTTTTCCTTTGCCTTTGGCGGGACGTGGACGCTTCTTAGAAGGTCCGCCCCCACCTTTGATCAGATTAGCCTTAGCCTCCATTGGAGCCTTTGTCCTCAAGTCTTGATCACAGACTTGAGATTCAGTTTGGAGCTTAGCAACCAAAGTTTCAAGGGTCATTTTCTTTCACTTATGCTTAAGGTATCCCTTGAATTCCTTCCAACTTGGCGGTAGCTTGTCCACCAAGAGTGCCACAGTATAAGCCTCGGGCAGAGGCATTCCCTCAGAATGAACATCATGTATAAGAGTTTGGAACTCTTGTACTTGGGGCATCATTGAACGATTTTCCATCATTTGGAATTCGGTGAGCCTCGTCACAATGAACTTCTTCATGCTAGCAGGGTTAACACGGTACTTCAACTCAAGAGCATCCCCAATTTCTTTGGCAGTCTCCTTGATGTTGAACACATTGAACAAGCCATCATTAAGCCCGTTCAACAACATATTCCGACACGGATAGTCGGAATGCACCCAAGTATCTAGTTAATATGAACTTGAACATCTTTCTCGTCCTCAGCAGGGATAGGAAGCCTGTCTTCACGCAGGAAGCTTGCAAGTCCCATTGTGGTGATGTAAAACGTCATCTTTTGAGACCAATGTTTAAAGTCAGTGCCCGAAAAAACAAGAGGTTTCTCGGCAATAGGCATGAGTTGGGCAGCAGGCTGGATAAGAACCATAGTAGAGCTCAAGGAGCCAATGGTGCCCGATTGAGTGGAAGGAGTGGTGGCAGAACCAATGCTCAGATTGGCCGACATTTTCCAGCAAAGGTTTAGGATTCAACCTCAGTTTTGACAAACACACGAACAAGTAACTTTCGGTTATTCTCATCTTGCGATTGTTAGGAATCGGGTACTTGAACATGCATAACAATGAATATTTGAACTTTATAGCAGAAGTTGAACAACGAACAGAATAAGAAAATTATAGCGAAACTGAAGAACAAATTTAGGAAAACGAGATCGTCCGAAGCTAGAGCTTCTGCTCGCAAGACGAGAATATGCCTCGATAGTGCTCACGGAAAGGCGGCTCGTCCCCAAAGGTTAAAACAATCTTAATGTCTTGGTTGTAGTAGCACCACAAACAAAACCGAACTCCGGCAAATTGGACTGGAACGAAGACTGAACTTGAAGATGATATGCTATACTTTGAGAGAATGCAGAGATTGCTTTTGCTCTTGTATCATGCAATGCTGAAATGCCTCTATTTAAAGGCAAGTCTCACCATGGGGCAATCAACAATTAAGTGTAATAAACAACCAATATGGTTGTTACAAATGTTATAGCATGAATAGCCATTATCCTCATATTCAATTTGGGAAGTTACACCTTGACCATGATTAAGATTTGAAGGTTACAATATTAAACTCTATTTTGACAGTTTCAAATACTAGAAACTGTAAAAAAAACTCGCAGACAAAAAGTCTCTTGTGTGCTGGATCAAACCGCTTTTGGTTTGGGCTACTGTTCGGAACAGGATCATTGGGTATACCTTCTAGAAACTGCAAAAAAAAAACTCGCAGATAAAAAGTCTCTTGTGTGCTGGACCAAACTGCTTACGGTTTGGGCTAGAGTTCGGAACAAGATCATTGGATATGCCTTCTAAAATTCTGAATCAAACCGTCTACAGTTTGGACTACGGTTTGAAACAGAATCAGAGAAATCCATCAACACATGATGTTAGCATATCATTTCTCACTCACATTAAATAGATTTGAGAAGATGAATACACTACGATCTACTCAATAGGTAGAACAATTTGTAACCATTCAACCATTTAATTCTCGACAAATTAAATATTCAACTACCAAATTATAATGGATAAATGAATTAATTTCAACATTGCTTAACTTATTTGAAATTCGAAAAAAAAGTAAAAATTCTAAGAAATTTAAATTCTTCAATATCTAACCCAAGCGACTTTTACCATGACTTGAAATTCAACAGATATACCAATATACAATTTATGTTTCACTCTTTTTCTTCTTCCTTTTCTTGAAATGATGAAGTGTCACTCTTATCCCTATAATAAAATATTTCAAAAATATCACGATTTGGAATCTATGTAAAAAAGTTTATACCCGACACATGTGCCGGGTTGACCCGAGAGTACGGATCCTTAATTTTGCATTTAGAGTCGAGGTGATCAAATTACATAAGTTCAATTGTCGAACTTAACATAACCTTTCCAAATTCTAATTGCAATTTTTCTTATTCTAAAAAAGTGTTTTAATTGTAATGTTTTTAAAAGCATTTTTAGTTAAAGGAGGGGGTTGAAATCCATATCAGGGGTCTCTCATGCAAAGAAGATGAATACCAATGGATGGTCTCGAAAACGAATAATTGGTGTATGGGGGATACACAAGTAGGGATTTTTAAATTTAAAAACCTTATCTCTTTACGAACTGTTGAGTTCGGGCTCTACAACAGAAAAGGTTAGTTGGAGTTGATCACTCAGTTATGTACATAGTTGACTTCTTTGACTGAGGGTCAGCTGTGTAATCCTAACTGAGGTTTTAAGAGAGTTTTGCTATGCGGAAGTTGGTGGATTTTAAACTCATTACTTAAACTGAAATCCTTTGAGGGGAAGGTCAAGTTCCCAAACACTTAGTGCAATTTTACAAAATTATTTATACAAAATCAGCTGGTTAGTAAACTAAAAGTAAATACTGAAATAAAGAGCAAAATATTTTTACGTGGCTCGGAGATTGACCTCCTACGTCCACGACTTCCTTTTCCAGAAAGTAATTCACTAGATAAGCTTACGTATACTTATCAAACGTTCCGTTTGGTTTACGGGTACCAAACAACCTAACCAATTCGATTACAGTTCGAACAAGACCTTATAACACTTTTGCGGGCAAGTGTACAACCTAGTCTTAGATTGTGGGTTCTAAGGGACCTAGAGCTCTTTGATTGCAGGTTTAAAGAAAAGACCTAAAGGGTGGGGTTGGGGTTTTTCCAACTATGAAGCCTTCTACACTGAGAGTAGTGAAGGCTTCTTCCTAAGGCTTAGAGACTCAAGAAACTAAGATTCTATACTCAATCAAAGAATAATAATTTTGAGATACTAGAGGGAAGAACATGAGGAGGAATGAGCTCTCTACTTCTACTGGTTCTTCAGCTCACTTGTTCTTGCTTGGCGACAGAGATTCTGCTTGAATTCTTTTTCTGCTTCTTTGAGCATGTATATTCTCTTACTCTCGCATTGGGGAGACCTCTATTTATAGAGAGTGAGGTAAACTAGTCGTTGGAAAGAGTTGTTTGACCTCTGTCAAAAGGTATGACACTCTACCTACTCCACTACAATCTTTCCTAAAATGGTAACTGCAACCATCGCTTGTTGCGCGTCTTCGTGGTCGGTTCATTTATGGAAAATTATAGGCTGTCTTGTACTTTCGAGTAGATCTGAATTTGAAATTCAACTCTTCTTCTTTCACCATCTTCAAAGTCTTCTCTTCTTGGCTTTGCAACGTCTGACTTCGACACAACTACTCAACATGCATGAACTGCATAGTTTAGTCATGGAGTAAGTCAAGTTGTGGTCTGACTGACCAACTGCCTTCTCAGTCTAGCTGACTTCTTCTGCTTGAACCTGTAAAGATAAAATCCCTACGCTCAAACAATGAGCTCTAGCTAAGTTTAGACTGATGGCTTCATCTACTCGGTTGGAATCAGTTGGGTTCACCGTAATTGCTATAGCACTCGAGCTGTCGTAGTAGATGAGAACTTGTTCGGTCTCCACTTCATAAATTCTGAGTTGCTGCTTCAACCAGAGGATTTGCATGCAACAACTGCCTGCTGCCATGTACTCTGATTCAGTTGTTGAAATGGCGACACACACCTGCTTCTTTGAGAATCAAGATACTAACTTGCTTCCCATGAACTGACAATATCCTGAAGTAGATTTCCTATTAGCTCTATCTCCAGCTAGATCCGTATCTGAGTAGACGGTCAGTTCGATGTTATCATCAGTTGGGTACCACAGTCTCGTATGAACTGTCCCTTTCAGGTACTTGATGATATTCTCCACTACTTGCATGTGAGCTTCTTATAGCTTAACCTAGAATATTGCACAAACTCCCGCTGCATAGGAGATGTCTGTTCGACTAGCAGTTAAGCGATTCAATGATCCCTCTATATTTCTTCGCATCGAATAGCTTTCCCTCTGTGCCAGGTTCGATCTTCCAATTTGTGTTTATTGGGATCTTCGTAGTTTTGCTTGACTCTAATCCAAACTTAGTAATCATCTTATTTGTATACTTGGACTGATTGATGAAGATTCCTTCTGGCGACTGTTTGACTTGCAGTCCAAGGATATAGTTCATCTCTCCCATCATGACATCTCGAACTTTTCCTTCATGAGTTGGGAGAACTTCTCACATAGAGCTTTAGACTTGGATACAAAGATAATGTCGTCGACATAGATTTGCATCACCAGGATGTCTTCTCCAACTTTGATGGTGAAAAGGGTTTTGTCGAGTGAGCCTCGGATGAATCCGGACTCTAGGAGAAAGCCGCATAGAGTATCATACCATGCACATGGAGCTTATTTCAGTCTATATATGGCATTCTTCAACTTGTAGACTTTACCATCAGCGGTCTCGAAACCAGAAGGTTGTTTCGCATAGACATCTTCTTTGATATCGCCATTCAGAAATGCGCACTTCACATCCATTTGATAGACCTTGAACTTGTGGTAAGCGACATAGGCTAGGAAGATTTGAATTGCTTCAAGACGAGCAACTGGAGTGAATGAGTCTTCAAAATCTATTCCTTCTTGTTGGTAGTACCCTTGAGCTACCAATCTAGCCTTGTTTCTGACAATGTATCTAATAACGTCTCTTTTGTTCTTGAATATCCAATTCTGGCCGATCACCTTTACTCCTGAAGGTCTTTCAACAAGTTCCCAAATGCAGTTTCTGAGGAACTCGTTCAGTTTGTCTTGCATGACCTGAGTCCAATGGATACAACCTAAAGCTTCCAAAATGTCCCAAAATGGTAACTGCAACCATCGCTTTTTGCGCATCTCCGTGGTCGGTCCATTAATGAAAAATTACAGGTTGTCTTGTACTTTCGAGTAGATTTGAATTTGAAATTCAACTCTTCTTCTTTCACCATCTTCAAAGTTTTCTCTTATTGGCTTTGTGACGTCTGACTTTGACAAAACTACTCGACATGCATGAGCTGCATGGTTCAGTCATGGAGTAATTAAGTCGAGTTATGGTCCGACTGACCAACTACCTTCTCAGTCTGGCTGACTTCTTCTGCTTGAACCTGTAAAGATAAAATTCCTATGCTCAAACAATGAGTTATAGCTAAGTTCAAACTGATGGCTTCATCTACTCGGTTGGAGTCAGTTGGATTTTGAGATAAATCAAAACTTTTACTAATTTTTCCAACACTAATTGAACAACATAAATAGTTTCATAAAAATATTATATTAAATCTGAGATTTAATTATATTATATATCTTTATTTATTAATACTTCCATTTCGTAAAACTCAATCTCAAAATCTTGTTGATATAAACAAAGAATAATTCCATTCTCCAAATATAGAACATATAATATCACCACCACCAAAAGGGAAAAAAAAGGTAATGATATCTACTTATAGTCCAGTGCAATTTATTTATTTCAAAATACACGACTCTATCCTATTCAATATAACTTATGAAATATTTTTTTTGGATTGTCCGTGACCTTTTTCTTTTATAAAAAAAAATATAGAACATTCACAACAGTGGTGGAGATTGCCTTAGGGTGAAGTATATTTTTTAATATTTGGTGGGTCCCAATGAATCAATGATTGATAGCCTTAGAATGCAAATGATTTACAATAGTAGAGTTTTAAGCCCTAGAATTGAATACTTTTTTATTATTGTACATTACAGAATAAAACATGTCACGCGTCAAAGCATAGTGATGGTCCCGATATAAGTTCTGGTGTATGGGGGAGGGGGAATACACCAGTAAAGAATTTTAAGAAACAACCCCCGAAAAATTATCACAACTGAGTTATACGACTCAGCTGGAATCACAACTGAGTAAGGATACTCAGCTGGAAGTGTAGTGCTGTGCGGAATGTGGTGGATAAAAATAACTCGTATAAAATAACTCACGCTCAGATGCAAGGTTGGTCAATGACCAAATCAGTTGAGAATGTAAGAATGCATTTTTGAGTGCTGGTTAGTTGGTTAGTTGGATATGCAATAAATAACTGAACAGAAAACACAAACACACAAAGATTTACGTGGTTCGGAGAGAACTCCTACGTCCACGGGGAGTTGTGAGTCCACACAACTCAGTCCAAATTCTTTAGGACTGGAACCACAAAGCTTACGCGGGCTTTGCAACCGTTAAGATAAGTTTGCGAGTACTTATCAACCTTACAGATAAGTTTACGGGTACTTATCAACCTATCTACTCAACTTCGGGAAGAGTAGGATCCTAACAACCTTTTTAGTTGTGTGAAAAAGGGTGGGGTTTCCAACTGCTAGCTCGAACAAGAAAGTGAGCTAGGATCTAAGCTTGAACAAATGAAGACTCAAACTAGGATAAAAAACACCAAGACAAATTCTAACACTCTATGAACCCTCAACTAGTGATGTTCTTAGAGATTGAATGCAGTTTAGCTTGTGTGCAGTTTTTCGTTCTTTCGCTCGTTTAGACTCTTATCGCACTTCTTGGTATCTTGGTGAATGAATGAAGGCCTCTATTTATAGGCGGAGAGAATCAACTAGCCGTTGGATGAACCGTTGATCTCTGTTCTGTGAAAATGATGGCTTGTCTCTCATCTCTGCAGATTTTCTCGATTTAGCTACTGTGAACTTCTGCTTTCCATCTGAGACAGCCTTGTGTTGGGCCAAATGAGGTAATGACAGAACGTCAAACCTTCACGTGACTTCCTTTTTGAAATTCAAATCTTCAACCTTTGACTTTCAACCTTGTTTAGTCGGTTGAGAAGTTTTGGTCTTCATCCGAGTGGTCTTCAGCTGATGTTCCATCTGATCGATATCTTCATCTGACCTTCTGTCTGAATAGGAACAGTTGAACCCTCAGCTGCCTTGAACTTAATGTTGTCGATCTTATCAGTTCGAGTCCTGCAACTGATGTTCTGTATCTTGAATGCTCAATTGTCTTTCACATCTGATGTTCTATCTCTTGAACGCTCAGTTGTCTTTCTTACATCTTCCCCCTTGAACTCTCAGTTGTCTTTCTTACATCTGATGTTCTATCCGAGTAAAGCCTTTTTACCATCTTCAGCTGGAGTCCTGTAAAGATAAAATTTGAACAATGCTCAAACAGCGAGCCTAAATGCTAACATTAGGATATGGCAATATCTACTCGGTTGGGGTCAGTTGGTTTTGGAATCAATCAAAACTTTAATAAATTTCCCAACGCATGGCATCGCGTCTCGCAGGCGAGAGAGCGAACGGAAATCAACCCTCGTCTCCGCCTTGCGTAGGGCTCCAATGACTTTTGCTCGCCATTCCTCCCTCCGCCGGCGCCAGCGCCCTACCTCCGCCCGCCATAGTGGATGCTCTAAGCTAAAAGACACTTTATTACTAGTAGTGGGTATCGTTGTGAGTGGAGTAGATGTTGTATTATAAATGTGAGTCGAGTAGTGTAAAATATAAGAGGCAAATTTAGAAGTAGTCATTCTCCCCTTGAGATTTTAAATTCTAGCCCTTCCCGTTTTTTCTTTAAATTTTCGCCATTTATGACTTTTATACCCTTTCTTTACATTACTATCTACAATTTTATTCCAGTAACAATAATAAGTAAATGTTACCATCATTCTTTATTATCGTTTCATCCTAATTCATCTAGGGTAAAATTTCTCTCTCCATTATTGCTTCCGATATTCTGTGTCGGCGCTACAAATCCCGTTTTTGCTTCCAATTTTTTTGCCGTGGCTGCGATTCCTCTTTCGAGAGAGTCACCGCCAAATTCTAAGGTAATTAAAGTTGTCGAGAGAGTCACCGCCGTGGCTGCAAATCCCGTCAAGGGTTCTTATTTCCATTTTTTTGATTTCGATTTTTGGTAGGTTCGTTTGCAAATCTGTTTGGTTGAAGATTAATTTTGTTTTTTTCTTTTCAAACATCTTCGGTAGTTCTGTTATTTTCTCCGACTTGCTATGTTTGATTTTTTTTAGATTTACCTGCTCTCTTCGATTTTATTTTCAGATCTGGTTTTTTAACTGCGATTACTCCTATTTGCCATTATAGATTTGGTTTCGGAGTCGTTTTCGCTTTTTGTTGTCTTACAAGTGATGGTTCAATTTATCTCCGATTATCTCTCTTTCAGTTTAGGGTACCCTGTTCATATAGATATGGATGATGTAAGTCAAGATCCTTCGAGTTTGTTGCTATCGACAGAGACAACTGTGATTGGGGGGCCAAGTCTAGGTTCACAAGAGTTGGAGTTACCGGTATGTGTTCCTGTACATGTTCTTGTATAATTTTAGTCAATTCACAATATAAGTAACCCAATTTAGTGAAGAACGAAAAGGCTGTCGTAGAATTTTAGGTGAAATTGTCAGATTTATGCATACACCACACGCATTTGTAGCTTTTGTGAAGTAACCAAATTTCAAAACTACGATTCAATATGAAATGGGAAACATTTGTGAATGCACAGTAAAGTTAAGCATCAATGTTGTTGAGTAACAAAAATGAGAGAATCATTTTTGTGAAACAACAAAATTTTCATAATTTTGTGTTGAATGATGTATATTTTTTTTTGTGAAAGAACAAAATAGTCATAACTTTAGTTAAGTAACAAAAAGAGTGAAGTAACAAAATTAGTTACTTCACAAAATAATTGAAGTAACAAAAGTAGTTAGCTCACAAAATAATTGTAGTAACTAAATAACCAAATAAGTGCAGTAACAAAAATAGTGAAATAACTATATATGTACAGTAAAAAAATTGGTAAAGTAACTAAATATTTGAAGAAATAAAATTAGTGAAGTCACTAAATAAGTGAAGTAACAACATTTTTTACTTCACAAAATCGTTAAAGTCAATAAGTAAGTGAAGTAACAAAATGAGTTACTTCACAAAATTAGTGAAGTCAGTAAATAAGTGAAGTAACAATTTTAATTACTTCCAAAAATAATTGAAGTCACTAAATAAGTGAAGTAATAAAATTAGTCACTTCACAAAATTAGTGAAGTCACTAAATAAGTTAAGTAACAAATTTAGTTACTTCACAAAATCAGTGAATTCACTAAATAAGTGAAGTAACAAAATTAGTTACCTCACAAAATAATTGAAGTCACTTAATTAGTTAGTTCACAAAACAATTGAAGTAACTAAATAATTGAAGTAACAAAATTAGTGAAGTAACTAAATATTTGAAGAAAGTAAAGTAGTGAAGTCACTAAATAAGTGAAGTAACAAAATTAGTTACTTCACAAAATTAATGAAGTCACTTAAGTAGTGAATTAACTAATATTGATACTTCACTTATTTAGTGTAGTGAGTTGGAAAGTTTCAATATATTTCCATATCCTGGTGGTGCTCATTTGTTTGTTAATAAGGTTTTGTTATTTTACTAATTAATACCATTATTTTTTTTATTTCTTTAACATTTAAATTTGAACCTTATGCAGCCCTGATGGAAGTATAAAAGACCATCATTACAAGATGCAAGTTATAAAATTAACCATTATTGTAAGGAGGAGGTGTTAGGAAGCATTAGAACAACTTTGAATCAACATGGGGCAGAGTTGTTTGCTAGATTTGAGAATTGTTGCTTTGGAAAATTTTATGATTTTCCTGGGAAGCTAGGAAAATCAATGAGCACGATCCATGAACTAATGACCTATCAAGTAGAGTATAGAAAGGAGCAGTCATACAAAGTTCGAGAGCTGACTTTTTGGGTGAATGGTAAAATGGTTAAATTCAGAAAAGAAGAATTTTCATTAGTGACAGGGTTGAATTTTGGGGCCTCAGATTTTGATCCCCATAAAGATCAGGTGGTGATCCTACATGATTTAATGTATGCCAATTGGTACGTTAATGCCAACGTAAGCCATTCTCAGTTGTTTGATGACTTCAAGAATAACAGGTTTGACACTGCTGATGAGTACTTGAAAGTTGCGAAGATATTGTTTGTGTATAATGTTATTCTAGGAGTACCGAAGACACAAAAGATATCTGACTGGATCTGGCTTTTAGTTAAAGATGAAGAAGCATGGGAATCATTCCCTTGGGGTAGCTTCTCTTTCCAATTCTTAATCTACAATCTTAATGGCATAAAGACAAATCGGAAGGGTGAAACGAAGAATCGATGTTATCATCTTAATGGCTTTGTGACTGCCTTTCTGGTACGTATACTTTCACTACAACATGTCTTATTTTCATTTCAACCTGTCTTATTTTCATTACAATATATTTTTTTTTGGAAGGGATGGATATTCTGTGCCTTCTCTGAAGTAGGGATTGAGTCAGGTTTGAGAAACGAAGAGTGTATACCACGAATGCTAAGATATGAATACGTGTCGGGGCTTCGAGAAATTATGGATTTGATAGTCTCAGTAAGTTTTTCATTACATAATTGTACTTGTAATATTGTTACTAATAACATCTTATCTCATGTGACAACTAGGTAGAAGAAACATTGAAGTCGTCCGATGAGGAGTTGGATGCATTGTATTGGGGGATAGTTGAAGGGGATAATGAACAATTCAAAGTATACTTTCTGAAGTATGTTGTTGTTGTGCCGGAGCTTGGACCATCTGACAATGAAGAACAAGGTAATGGGGGGGCAGAATGAAAGAGTAATCCGAGTTCGAGTGAACTAGGGGTGAGGCGGCCATAGAAGAGAATGTCTATCACTTGAAGACGCAACTAATTTGATAACATCAGTTCTGATGAGTGATGAAGTGGTGAAGCACTTTGCCAATGCCACAGTGACTTTGCTAATTGATAGAATGGGTGGAGTATCACTTGCAATGGTAATAATGGTTTTGATAGCATTTTAAATGTCAACACATTTATAAAGTAACATAATATTTTGTGTCCGTATATTACAGGAACCAAGAAGCACAAACAGTGCATGGCAAAGCAATGATGAAGGAGATGTGAGCAGAAGATCCGAAGAGAACCAGACTTTGGGGGATGGAGCAATTGTAGACAATCTTGAAGAACTGGTATAGTATTAATTTAGTTTGTTTTTTTTTAAGGTCTTTATTTTACAAGTAATTAAATGCGTGTATGTTTGTATATATTAGGTGAAAAACACAGAAGAAATGAACATGCAAACAACACAACCAAATTTCTTCAGCAGAATTATGGAAGAAGCAGAAAGGGTAAAACTAGTGAGAAAGATTCATTTTGTTAATCTATATCTGAATGACATAAAATAATATGTAATATAAAAGTTTTTGTTATATAGGTTGTGAAAGAGTCTGTTGAATGTGGTCCATCGCAAAATGTTATTCCAAGAAAGTCTTGTGAAATAGAGAAGGGTAATTATGAAAGGGAAAAGACTCCTGATCTTCCGCAAAAGGTGTATATGAGAAGTTGGATTATTAATTTCATCTGTCCTAAAATGCTTAAGTGGTGAAACTGATTAATAAAAAATATTTGTTATGAATTATGCCACAGGTAGCTGTAGATGGTCTAGTTCAAACTCCTAAGCATGTGGTTGAGGCTTTAGATGATCAAGAAACGATTGCAAGAGCAGTGCAAACAGCAATTGGTGACAAGGTATTTGCTTGTGACTTCACTTAATAAGATTTGTGACTTAACATTAGTTTCATGTATATGTTTTTGATCAGTACTTTTTTGGGGAATTAATTATGAAGTATCAAAGTCAGTTAATTAATAATAAAATTGAAGTAATAAAATTAGTGAAATAACTGAATAAGTGAAGTTAACAAAATTAGTTACTGCACAAAATAAATGAAGTATCTAAATAACTGAAGTACCAAAATTAGTGAGATAACTAAATAAGTGAAGTAATAAAATCAGTTAAGTAACTAAATATTTGAAGAAACATCATTAGTGAAGTCACTAAATAAGTGAAGTAACAAAATTAGTGAAGTCACTAAATAAGTGAAGTAACAAATTTAGTTAATTCCCAAAATAATTGAAGTCACTAAGTGAGTGAAGTGACAAAATTAGTTACTTCAGAAAATAATTGAAGTAACAAAATTAGTTACTTCACAAATTAATTGAAGTAAGTAAATAACTGAAGTAACAAAATAAGTGAATTAACTAAATATTTGAAGAAACAAAATTAGTGAAGTCACTAAGTAAGTGAAATAAGGTGTGCAGTTACTAATTTGGTCTTACTAATAATAAGGTGTGCATAAAAAAAAGTAAAGTAATTAATATAGTGAATTAAGAAAATCAGTGAAATAACAATATAACTGAAGTAACAAAAAACAGTCAATTAACAAAATATGTGAAGTACCAAAATTAGAGAATTAACAAAATCAGTTAAGTAATAAGATGTGCAGTTACTTCATTTTAGTCCACTTAGAATACCATATTGTGATTTGGTCTTACTATTTTTATTTCTTTTTAATTTGGTATGATAGGATATTGAGCAATCGTTTCAAACTCCAATTCAAAATAAAGATTTCGAAAATGATGACCCTGACTTCTTGAATGAATTGGAGAATTCAACTCATGAAGTAACACAGTTGGATAAGGATAATAAGTTGGAAGAGAGTAAAAGAAGGAAAGGTAAAGGGGTAGTTGAAGAGAAAATGGAAGAAAATGTGCCAGCATCGAAGAAGCTTCAAGCTTCTGCAATGGAATTGGAAGAAGAAATCAAAAGGCCGAAGAAGATGGACTGGACTTTGGTGCGTACTCGAAGAAAAGCAGCTGTTTTATGAAGCCCATTCCTGGATAATGATAAGCGTGGAGGCGATTACTTCTTGTTCAAAAAGAGCAATGCTACGTAAGTGATTTTATCAGAAGCTTAATTTATAAAATCTGATTTAACACGTATTATGGATATTATAGTTATTTCCGAAGTCATTTTTTTCAATTATGTAGGAGAAATGTTGGATTGGCATATCCCGTTGCTGCTCATTGGTTTCTTAACATAGAAGATGAAAAAGAGGAGATGAATACAGGGCAAATGGAAGCATACTTATGCTGCTTGCACAGCTTCCAAATTTTCACAAAGGTTAAACAAAAAAATAATCGTGTAGGGATCATAACTCCACGCTTCCTGATAAGTTTAAAAGATGGATTCTATAGTTTAGTTATTAAATCAGTTGTAAATTAATCCATTGGTTTTGTTTTGATATATGTGAAGGTACACATGTACGAAATTTGGCAATACTACCACAGTGCAGAGTATTTATCTCAATTCGACAAGGATGTTCCTAAGGGAATATCATTTTTCCATTTGTATGAGCTGGCAGAATACGTGCACGTGATCAGTCCAGGATGGAAAAATCAGAAGGAGTGGTCGGAATATGATGGGGTAACATTTTATTTGTACTTAAATAATTCAGTAGAGCTTTGGATCATAATATATACTTCCAACAGTTTCTTCAATATGGATTTATTTTTTGAAATGGAGGTTATTACTGTCTACAATGGTGTATATGGCTGGTGTGTGGTCGAGATGGATTTTCCTACAAACAGCATCCTACTTTATGACACAAAGGCGCACACGTACGACTCAATAGATTTCAGTGACACAACCAAAGTAATGGTGCCCTTGTCTCGGATGGTACCACAAGTGCTGCTGTATAGTGGTTTTTATGATGAACGACCCGAATGCCCTCAGAAGCCACAATGGAGTATCAGTCATGTGGACCGTGGAACAATTAAGCTGAAGAATATATATAAATTCCCGACAGGATTTTACGCCTTGAAGACAGTGGATGCAATCCTTGAGAACGTTGTACCAACAAGTTTTCTGAAGAAAGATATCAAACAGTACAGGAAGGGTATTGCTTTTGCGATTGTAATACCCCAGAAATTTCGTACTGACTTAAAATTTTAAAGTTATTAATAAAAATGGCTTTGCACGCCTAAGTTCATGAATTTGAATTCTAAAACTAACGGTGAAATCCGTTTCCGAAAATAAATTACGGAAGTCAGTTAGATGACTACTGTATTTAGGGTTATCGCGTACGATAACTTTTTAGTTCTGGAACTCAGATCGGAAAACCGTCTGATTTTTACATTCACGAAATTGTGATACGAACTCGCTCGAGAAAGTTCGTTTTTATGATTTTCCGGACGAAACTCGGACTGTGACGTCCCAAGTTTTTGTCGGAAATTAGTTATTAAATATTACTTTCCGAATAAGTTAAATATATCGGAATTTATGGTAGAATCGGTTTTTGACGATAATGTGCCGATATACATTTTTCGTTTATCGATTTCCGTAACGTCGTATCGCGCCGGAAAATCGCGTATTTTTCCTAAATTTTTCTCCCATGGCCGACTTCTACCCTCTCTTATTCCCTTGATATTTCATTTTTCTATAATATAAACTTTACACCTAATGTCCTTTTCCTTCTAACTTTACACCTAAGGTTTAATCAAATATCTAAGACTAAGTAGTCATCACAATCCTTCCTTCTCCACCACTCCAAACCGCCACCACTCTCACAATTCATCATCTCCATTTTCTTCTCACCATTGTTGGAGTTCAAGCTTTGGACAAGAGAAGTTTCACAAGTTCATCATCCAACCATCGAATCCTATTTCTCCTTTCATTAAAGCTTAAGGTAATCTTCTCCTCTACACTTCCATCCAATTAGATTTCCAATCTTTTAATTTTCATGCTATGACCGAAAATCTTAGATTAATTAGGATAATGATTTAAGTCTTAAATCATGCAATTTAATGGATAGAAACTAATCTCTATAGTTTAATTGATGGAAAAATTCAAGAACCCTAATTACTAGAGGTGACCGAAATTTAGGGCAATTAGCTAGGATGTTCTAATTCTTAAATTAAATGATAAAGGAGCTTTAGGAGTAGTTAATCGATGAATTAAACGAGAAGAAATGAAAAGCCCTATGATTCTAAGGGTGACCGAATTTTAAGTCTAGGGTTTCAAGGTTTGATTTTGATTTGGTGATGTATTAGTGTTAGTAATTGGTTACTACTTGATGTAGTAGTATTAGAATTGATATTAGTGGTTTGAATTGAAGAAGAAATCACCTTTCCTATTAGTGTGTTGAAACCGAAATTGGGTAAGAAATTGGGGTTCCATGTAGCTTGTTTTCTAATGATGAATTAATGATGAATTAGTATTCCTAATGATGTTAGTTGATAATAGAAATTATTTGGAATTAATCTAAAATATATTGTGTTAATGTAAGAGACAAAGGTTCGATTATTAGTTGAGTTTGAGTAATGATATGAGGTGATGATATAGATAATAATGAATCTCGATAGATGAGGATTGATAACGTAGAATTTGATCGAAATCCGATAACTTTGGAAAATCCGTAAGAGACGAACATGTGAACGTAAATAAAAATCGAGAAGTCGAGTAAGGATTCTAACTAGATAATAATACTTACTATGAAATAAGGGACAACTTTGTAGTTGACGACATGAGCATTCGGATTATTATATGACGAGTTGTAGTTATAATCGAGAAATAGAAACGTGATTTGTTAACTTGTTTGGTATAGTACTTGATAGTTGAAAGCCGATGTTTAGAACGTTGTGCTAATAGACGAACGATGGAAAGGAGTCCTTCATGTATGGGAGTACGTGTTGACTGCCTTGAAGTGTTAAAATCGCGAAAACATAGGTTCGATAACATAGAACGAACCTAGGAAGTCATACGATGATTCTATCGAGCAACTAGGGTTAGCCGCGGCAGTTTTGCGACCTTTCCCGGAAACTGTAATATCTCGTAGCTCGTTTATCGGATTTGAGATCCGTAAATTGGAGCGTAAACTAGACTTCCATGGCTTTCTAACGGTACAGGGCTCTTCTCCTGTTTCCAGATACTCTGTTCTGGGCAGTCCCATAACTACTGCATTGCGCAGTGAATTTTCAGAACTTAGTTTCCTAAGTTGTTTTCTTCTCAACTTAGTTTCTTTCGATCTTTTAACTCGTAATGAGTTAACGACTCTATTTTACTGACCTAAGAGTCAAGTACAGAGTTTGAGTGTTAAAACAAGATATGATCGTATCTCGTTTCCGATTAAATAAAAGAAATTAGTTAAGCGTGCAAATGCCTAAAAGTTGAAACGTAAAAGACTAAATCGAACTTGTTTTCGATTTCCGTTTTCTTTTGTCGTCTCAACGAATCATCAAGGTTATATTTCATGTACGATGAAGGAGGAAGTCAGCACAAGAAAAGGACGGAAGACTAAAGACGGGAAGCTCGTTTATTAGTAGTTCTGTAAAACGAGGTGGGCTTTTATCTATAACAAATAAAATGTGGGTTTTTCCACAACTCGAAAGTGAGCTTTATGAGCTTTGATAACTGTGTTTTCAAAGTGATATCAGGCATAAATGAAATGTTTTATGTTTATGTGAGTTCTCTTGTACCATCTGAGTTAGCCGTCATGCTTTCCAGAATTGTATGTTAACCATTTAGGTGTTAACTACTTAACGATCGGCTCTGAGTTAGTCAATTAGGTGCTTTCTAGAGTTAGTGCACTGTAGCCTGTGGTGTATGTGGTATCCTGTTGAGGGGAAACCAGCCACGGTGATAATGACTGGTCAAGATTTGAACGTAACATCTATGGAAAAATGCTCGCGCGAGCTACTACTTTTTGAATGAGATAAAAATGTTTAATAGGCACGGGCTCTTTTAAATAAAAACCCTGTTCCGCTATAAAATGAGACGCCTGATTTTCAATACTTATGATTATATTTTGGGCAACGTGCCCACTAAGTACTATCGTACTTAGCCCTGCATATGTTTCTAAATGTGCAGGTTGAAGCGATGAGAGCGGAGGAGGGTTGAGTTAGGAGTTGAAGTCGTCTTTAGGAGAAGACTTGTATTATGTCTCACTTTTCCGCTGCTAAACTTTGATCACTTTTGATGTTATGTAATTATACTACTGTAGTCTAAGTTCTGTTAATAACTTAGATTTCTTTTTGAATACTTTGTCGAGTGATCTTCCGAGATCAACTCTTTTCTTATATATATTATAATCGAGGTCTTGTTCATGGAAATATTGTAGTCATGTATGTATGTTTATTCAGTCAGTCCCCTTCTTCCCCGCTTCTTTAATCCAATCCCGGTCGCACCCCGACTTCTGCCGTCCCTCGAGATTTGGGGCTTTGACAGCGATATACACGTTCAGCACAAAAGGATCGACCGTAAAAAAACTCGAATCATAGACTCTGATTGAAGAAGTACATTATGTTTGGATGAAACTGAATTAAATTTGTTTTTGTCGAACAAACTATTTGCTAACTGTTGCAACATGGTATGCGTAGTATATTGTGTAATTGGTAGTAGAACTTATGACTTTTAGTCGCTTTTGGTAAAAGTTCGTTAAATATATTTAAGTAACAGAATGTTTGTTCGAAAATTTGTGAAGTAACATTTTAGAATTTTAAGATTTTAAGAAACAATTGTTACTTCACAAATATAGTAAAGTAACATGTTAAGTATTAATTGTATCACAAAAGAATTTAGTGAAGTAACAATTAAGAATTAAGGAATATGGTTCAGTCACAAATGTGAAGTAACAATTCACACTTAACAAGTATAGTTAAGTAAAAAATAGTAAGTAACAATTGTGAATTCACAAAAATGGTAATACTTCAAAAATAAGTAATAAGGATCATATTTAATGCTAGAATGAAAATAGTAAAAAAATATCAACATAATGAATTGACAATATTAACAACGTAACTAAGAAAAAAGAATTCGCAAATCTAAGATGACAATTGTTACTTAAGAACTATAGCTAAGTTAGATGTTAAGTATCAATTGTGAACTAAAAAATTTAGTTAAGTAACAAATGTGCAATAACATTAGTGAAATAACGAAATATAAATGAAGATCAAAATAAATTAATTAATTATTTAATATTAGTAAAGTAACAAAATTAGGGTAAATATCAATAACGAATGTACATTACTACACATATTAGTAGGAAAAAAAAACTCACAATATTAAAAATAAAATTGAACAAAGTATGGTAATAAATAGTGAAGTAACAAAAAAAATAATGTGAATGAACAATAAAAAAAAAAATGAAATCACAAACATGAAGTAATTAACAAACTCCAAAATCATATTTAAATAGTAGCAACCAAGTTATAAAGTAAGTCCACAGTACAAGATCATTTTGAAAGTCCTACAAATGGATAAACAATGTAATAAACTAAAGCAAACATAATAACAGTTAGGGAAACTATTAAGATAAGTTTGAAAAAATGTTAATTCTCAAAAAATAGACATCTGTTCTTGATGTGATCGGTGCTGCGACAAATGCTACAGGCCCTCGGCTTTCTTTTGACGGTTGCTTTAGAAGACGACCTCTTAGAAATCTTCATAACTGCATCACATGTAGTACTATAATGATCAGTTTGTTTGCACCATGTGCAAACTCGAGAGGTTGACCTAGAAGACTCACTTGACGAGCGGATTCTCTTTGTCTTTAGGCGACAAGCTTGTCTCGGATTACATGGAACACGAACAACACGATCAACAACATGTGTAGGCAATTTCCACTCATCTTTGTCTGGAATAGGATTAACATCGGCAGCATACATATCAGCCCAATTTTTAGTGGTGAAATATGGCGAAATATAGGATATTGGCTCATGTTTTGAAGTGCTGTAAATGAGAAAAAAAGATTATTATAAAAGAAATAAAATTTTAACAACTGAACATATTTGTATAATATGTAAAGGTTTGAATGCAAACCTGATAGCTGCAGATGCATGAGCACATGGGATCAAATCCAAATCAAACTCTCTACAAGAGCATGTATTCTCAATAAGATCAATCATGAAACTCTTTCCTGATGTTTTGACATAGAAGCGAGTGGTATTTATTGCTTTAACAAGCATATTATATCCACTTTCAATTAAAAGCTCCAGCTCACCTGCTATCCTAGGTGATAGTTCATGCTTCTGAGATAATGCGTTTTGACGCGTCTCAACAAACCAACCACAAACTATGGACCGAACACACTCCAAAAGAGTTGTAACAGGTAATGTTCTTGCCCAACGTAAGGTAGAATTTATATTTTCACAAGCATTAGATGTCATGACCCCATAACGTCGTACTGGATAATAACTATTAGCCACCTAATAGGATCAATCTCAGACAATCTCTTGTAAGCTGGCGGAGAGATCTCTTCTAAGACAGACATTAGTTTGTGAAAATCATCTTTCCTATAGCAAGTGGCAGCTCTCTGAAATGCTTTGACCACAGTGTTTCCATATTTGGCTAAATTTTTCTGAATATGAAAACAACATAGAGCATGCGTGACACCGTGGTACACGGTTTCAACCGCCTTACTAATGCTAAGATGTTGATCAGATACTATCAACAAATCGTCGGGTTGAACAAAACTCTTCTTCAATTCAGACAAGAACCAAATCCATGAACGGTCATTCTCCTTATCACCAATACCAAATGTAATAGGAAATATTTGTTCATTTGCATCCTTCGATGCAGCTACAAACATTACACCTTTGTATTTACCTTTCAAGTGTGTAGCATCTTCACAAATCACAAGACGACATGCTGTGGCAAACCCAGAAATTGAAGCACTTAACGCCATAAATGCATACTCAAAGACATTATTATCATCTGTTTGGAGTGAAACATGAGAACCAGGGTTGCAAGTTTCAACCATATGTAAAAAACCAGGCAACAATAAAAATGATGCATCAGAATCACCATATATCAACTGATGGCACGATTGCGAGCAGCCCATGCTCTCCCATATGAAATCTGGCACAAAATAGAACATGGAATTTCACAAAATTTGGGTGAAAAAGCAAAAACAAAATTGATACTTCCCCAAAAAATAATTGGTCAAAGTACAATGAAACAACAAAAACTAGTTGACATACCTTGAAACCAAATTCAGTTTGGAGGTAATGAACCATCTCCTTAGGGCGTAATACAACACCCTGAACCATAAGCCATGGAGCAAAGAAAGCACCAATTACACTAGAACACATGGTTCTATGTTTATGAACTCTCAAATAAATTGCACAAGTATGTGAGGCCTGAAAATGTGTGATTCTCCAAAAGGCATCAACCATAGGCATTTGGGAGCGAAGATGAAATTGACAACGATCATGGTATTTGCACTTGACATAATATATCTTTTTACTAGAACGCTCAACTACAAACTCATACTTATTTGTCAAATGATAAAGACCAATCTCATACATCAAACTTGGTTTAGACTCAAAGGTGGCACCTAAACCAAGTTGATGACTGCAGTATTTCAGTTCAAAATCACCCTCAACCGACACATCGCATTGACCAACCTTGGATGAGATAAAGTGGGACTGATTCTTGGAAAATGGATTGGTAAACATAGAATGCAAACCATAAATACTTTGAGGCGGGGCAGATTGAGAGATTGGAGATACAAACCTAGGGTTGTTTAGAAGTGGATGAAACATGGGCTCAGGTTCAGCATCAGAATAAATTGGATCGTACTCATAATTCCCTTCGTCATCAAGACTGTCAGTACTATCAGAATCGAATGGGTCATATTCATCATCATACTCATCATTTTCATCTTCAGAGTTTTCATGTTCATCAACATATGACTCACCCATAGACGACTTGTTTGCATTATTTCTTCCTAAATTTGGCAAGTCTGATGCAGGTGGCTGAATAGGTGACTGAACAACTACATAAAATCTTCTCACTCCACTGTCTAAAGCATATCTCAATTCAGTATCGTTACTTACATTAAAACGTACAGTACCTAAATCACCAAGCGGAGACCCAACAAGACAAGATATTAAATATGAACCTACACCTTGATATGAGCCTATGTTTACACGAATTTTATCTAGTAATACATTAAAGAGAAGTTCATCATTGGGTAAAAGCACCAATAACTTATCACCTCCTTGGTATGAGTCATTCAACCAAATACCCCCAAAATGTAGAAGAACAGTGGTAACATTCATCTGGGGAAAAAAACAAAAAATAAAATTTAATGTAAAATTACAACAATTGCAGACGTAACAATACTTTAATTGGTGATAAAACAGAAATAGAACTTAATATTTTGAATTTACCCTAATATTTTCATCCTATTTTTTGATAGTATCCTAGGAGCATACCTTAATATTCTCAGTCGAACGGTCGGAAAGAAGACAGAGATCTGGAGATTAGAAAAGCATCACTACTACAAGCACGTGTTTATATAGGCAGATCTTCAAATTTGAAGCGACGATAGGAGAAAAGAAGTAAGAATAGTGTAAAGCTTTACCTTTCTATTTTTTTTGGTTTCCTTACCAATATAATGACTGCGACTCTGATCCCGCTAATTAAAATTTAATTAATAAATTTGCAAAATATTTAATTTCATTTTATTAAACCAAAAAGGTGTCTGACTAAAAGTTAAGTAACAAAGTCAGTGAATTCAAAAATTAGTGAAGTAACAAATTAAATAAAGTAACAAAAAAAAAAGAGAACTAACATAATCACTGAAGTAACAGAAATTGTGAAGTAACAAAATTAGTGTAACAAATTCATTGCAGCAATAAAATTAGTGAAGTCACGAAGTCAGTGAAGTAACAAATTCATTGCAGTAACAAAAATTCTAAAGCCACAAAGTCTTAAAGTCAGTGAAGTGACAATTTTTTCTGATGTATAAAAATTGGTTTATTTATGTATAAAAGTCATTAACATCATTGAAACCACAAATAATAACTTATTATGTAAGAAACAATCTTAGTAGTACGTCACGAACAATTTATATTAATTTCTTCTTACAAAACATCAACCAATTTGTTAAGTAACAAGTTTTTAAATGAGAAAGCACAAAATTTTTAATAAACAAAAGATTCTCATTAATAAAGGACTAAATACACGGGAAAATGTCTCATATAAAAGGACAGAGCATTGAGTACATGATAAATAAAACATTAACAATTACACTACACTAAGAAAGCAAAAGATGGCCACAACTACAATACTGTCAATTTTTACAAATTCACAAAACAGAACTACAAAGCAACAATTATAAGAGTAATTATCAAAGCACCAATACCATAGTCCTTCCACCGTGACTTTTTCTTCAACTCATAAATTTCACCTCTCATCGAAAAATCATTCAAAGTTAGCTGAGTATTTTCTTCGTCAAGCTCAACGTGTCTCGTACGTAATAATCAAACTCAAGAGCACGAACTTTCTCTTGCAGATCATCCCTCTCTTTGCGATATTGGGCAACTATCGTAGAAGCAATGCTTTCGGATAGAACCATCTTCCTATAAGCATCCCGGAGATGACCTAAGTGATCTTTATACATATCACGATCATGACGAAGTTGTTTGATGTATTCACGTTGAACGTCAGTGACATTGGGATCAATCCAATCATAGAATTCACACACATCCTTCTGCAAGATTTTAACATAAAATACAACGCATAAATAAATACAATAATAATTTGCTTAAAAGTAAACAGTAAACTTCTAAACCATAAAATGTACCTCAATATTTGGACAACTAAAATAACTCCTCGTAGGATCATCATCGGAATAAGACGTATTAACAATTGCTTTCAAACCATGTTTGCAAGTCATGTCAGCCATGATTCCTCTCTACTAAATGGGCACAAAAAATGGGAAGAAACCAAAAAACATTGTTGTATTAACATATTAAGAGCAGTGACAAAAAAAAATAAATGCAGTCACCAAAAAAACATTGTGCAATCACCAAATAAATTTAAATTAATGAATTTGCAAAATAATTAATTTCATTTTATTAAATCGAAAAGGTGTCTAACCAAAAGTTAAATAACAAGTCAGCGAATTCCAAAATTAGTGCAGTAACAAAATAACTAAAGTAACAAAATCACTCAAATTCCAAAATTGGTGAAGTATCAAAATCAATAAAGTAACACAAAAATGAGAACTAACATAATCACTGAAGTAAGAAAAAGTGTGAAGTAACAAATTCATTGCAGCAATAAAATTAGTGAAGTCACCAAGTCAGTGAAGTAACAAACAGAGATAATATCGATCTGAATTGTCAAAATTGAAGAACATTCTTCTTCAAAAAAAATGATATCACATAATACGTAACAACAAAAACCAAACAAAGTCCAAGGGGTTACATTTGCCTAGCCTAAAAATGTTAAAGCACATATAAAGGTATTATTTTGTGCATTCACAAATAGCCAACATATCTACAACAAAGAAAATTTTTAACAAAAAAAACGGCCATTCATGAGTTGGAAAAAAAAGGGAAAAATCGCATGAACACAAATCAGTCAATACCAACGGAATAATAAAAACAAATGTGTAAAAATATGTATACAAAAACCAAAACATGAAGCAATTTACAGCAATTTACAGAAGAAACGAGTAAAAAGAAAAAGAAGAAGCCTTCACCGGAAAATACAAAAAAATACCTGCAATTAAGGAAAGATCGAGTAAAAAATTGTCGAAGAACAGTTGTTAAGAACGGTGCTTCAATGGAAAATGGACGAAGAGGAAATCAGCATAAATTTTGAAGAGAGGAAAGAAGAATAATGTTGGGAAATTTAGTAAAGTTTTGATTGATTCCAAAACCAACTGACCCCAACCGAATAGATGTTGCCATATCCTAATGTTAGTATTTAGGCTCGCTGTTTGAGCAATGTTCAGAATTTATCTTTACAGGACTCCAGCTGAAGACGACAACATAGCTATACTCGGATAGAACTACAGATGGAAACTCGGATGGAACATCAGATGTAAGAAAACAACTGAGCATCGAAGCCAACCGTTCGGATATAGAACATCGGATGAAAGAAAACATCTGAGTAATCAACTGTTTGTCAGATGTGACAATCCACCTGATCACATGGAACATCAGTTGCAGGACTCAATCTGATAAATCGACAACATGAAGTTCAAGGCAGCTGAGGGTTCAACTGTTCCTCTTCAGACAGAATGTCAGATGAAGGTAGCGATCAGATGGAACATCAGCTGAAGACCACTCGGATGAAGATCAAACGTCTCAACCGACTAACCAATGTTGAAAGACAAAGGTTGAAATTTGAATTTCAAATAGGAAGTCACGTGAAGGTTTGACGTTCTGTCATTACCTCATTTGGCCCAACACAAGGTTGTCTCAGAAGGAAAGCAGAAGTTCACTGTTGCCAAATCGGGAAAATCTGCAGAGATGAGAGACAAGCCATCGCTTTCACAGAACAGAGATCAACGGCTCTTTTAACGACTAGTTGATTCTCACCGCCTATAAATAGAGGCATTCATTCATTCATTCATCAAGATAAGAGACAGAAGAGCGAAAGAACGACGATATACTGCGCACAAGCTAAACTGCAATTATTCTCTTTCTAAGAACATCACCAGCTGAGAGTTCATAGAGAGTTAGAATCTGTCTTGGTGTTTTCGATCTTAGTTTGAGTCTTCCTTTGTTCAAGCTTAGATCCTAGCTCACTTCTTTGTTAAAGCTAGTAGTTGGAAAACCCACCCTCATACACATCCCCTAAAAAGGTTGTTAGGATCCTGCTCTTCCCGAAATTGAGTAGAAAGGTTGATAAGTACCCGCAAACTTATCTGTACGGTTGCAAAGCCCGCGTAAGCTTTGGGGTAGCTGTCCTAAAGAATTTGGACTGAGTTGTGTGGACTCACAACTCCCCATGGACGTAGGAGTTCTCTCCGAACCACGTAATTCCTTTGTGCTTTTGTGTTTTCTGTTCAGTTACTTTCTGCATATCTAACTGTCCAACTAACCAGCACTCAAAACTGCATCTTTACATTTCAACTGATTTGGTTGTTGACCGACTTTGCATCTGAGCGTGAGTTATTTTATACGAGTTATTTTTGTATCCACCACATTCCGCACAGCACCACTCTTCCAGCTGAGTTTTCTTACTCAGTCGTGATTCCAGCTGAGTCTTCTTACTTAGTTGTGGTATTTTTCGGGGGTTGTTTTTTTTTTTTAATTTCTATCTGGTGTATTTCCCCCCCCCCCCAATACACCAGAACTCGTATTAGGACCATCAAATAAGTAAGGGAAAATAGAAGCAACAAGAGAGAGAAGACAGAGAGAAAGTGGAAGTCAGTAAAAGAAAAAACGCAAAATAAAGTAACGAAAGAGAAGTGTGAGAATTGGAAAGAGAAGGGTATAAAAGTCCAAAAATTGAAAAAAGGCTAGAATTTGAAAAAATAAAGCTAATGGCTAAAATTTATAAACATAAGGGGAGAATGGCTAGAAATGGGGTTTTTCTCAAAATATAAAGTAAATACTCTATATGTCCATGATATGCTTTCCACTTTTGTCATTTAGATCTATCGACGATATAGTTATCACTTTCATTTATTATAATAGGGTCCACATAATACATTATACAGTAAAACCTCTATAAAGGAATATCTTTGGGACTGCAAAAAGAATGCCAAAATAGGAGGTTATTCCTAAATAGAGGTAAAAAAATGAGAAGTTCTTCCCATGTTGGGACCATAAAATTTTATATTAAATAGGAGTTTATTCCTATATAAAGTATTCCTTTATAGAGGTTCTACTGTATTTAACCTTATATTTTCTTCTACTCCACTCACATTTATAATGAGACTCTTACTCCATTCACAACAATACTCACTGATATCCACTAATACTCACCACTTTTTTAAAATCCGTGTCGTCTACAATATGACAACGATATCATGGACGGAGGGAGTATAATGTATTAATGGCCCTTTCTACTATAAATGAAAGTGATAATCATACCGTGAATGGACCTAAATAATAAAAGTAGCGACGATATCATGGACAGAGGAAATAGTACTACTTTATTAACTAAAAAAAATATTTTATCGACTAAAAAATACTCCCTCCGTTCACGAAATGATGCCATGTTTCATCCCTTATTTGTGTTCACCAAATGATGTCTAGTTTCGTTATTTTTACTAACATACCCTCGTTACTTTATTAACATCATTAGCTCTTGTCATTGATGATCCACTTCACATCAACTTTATTTTTATTTTTTTGTCATCTCTACAATTTTATTCCTACTTTTTGATCAATACCACCTCTTTTTTGTCATTACTACTATTTTTTTATTATTATCTCACTACCCATACTTTATAACTTTTACCTCACTTAAAACTTTAATAGTTTTCTTAATCTCCATACCGAACATCAAATTGTGCATCATTCCGGAAATGGAGGGAGTACTTTATTTACACTTATCATATTCAATACTCATTCTTCTTAATCTTCTTCGTGTAGAAATGACCTAAGTCTTACATGACCTCTCATGTTGGTCTAGTGAACAATTTAAATAATTAATATTTCAGAAAACAGTAAAAATTTCCAATCCATTCAAAAATTTTAAAAATAAACAAAAAGGAAAAATCTGCGCCTCGTTTAATTTAATTTAATTCTCCTCGAAAACAATATCATCACTCTTTTCTATCACCAAAACAAGAGAGGAAAGAAAGAGGAGTTTCCTCTCTCTCTCTCTCTCCCCACAAACCTAAGATTTCCTTCTCTCTCTTCACCCAGAACTCTCCAAGGGAAAGATTCGATTAAATTATATATGGAGATTCTGGGCGCGGTGGATGCGTGTTTTATGGTCGGCGATGACCTCTTCGATTTCACTCTTGACGGCGAAGCTAAAGAAGACTACGACCTAAAAAGTTCTTATTCTTCTACTTCTTCCTTGACGGCGGCTGTAGCGGCGGCGTTTGGTGATGAGTCGCTAAGCGGTTCGTTTCCCGTAAGTTTAATTAGCTGTATTTGTACTGTCCCTAACAGCTAAAACCTGTGTTGCTCTGTTGTTTTTGAGTTGACTCGGACTAGTTGGCTCGTTACCACGTTTCGAGTTTCGACTGCCGGCTTTCCTATGTGATTAAATTTAAATCGGGATTTTTTATGTGTACAAATATGCCCCTGAGAGAACGTGGTGATGGTGGAGAAGCGGCAAGGGTATTTTCGAGATATATATATATATATATATATATATGTATATATATGTAAATTGATAAAATTAGTTAATTTAAGTTGGCTGATTGATTAAAGTCCTTTTGCTTTTTGGTAATGGCAGTATAAACCGATGATGAAAGTCTTCTTTGAATAATTGTAAAATCAAATTGAATAATGGAGGTGTACTGTTTTTCCAATAATTGAAGAGACGAAATTCTCCTCGTGAATTATTCTATGCGTTTGTCCACTTGCGCAAAAATTTATTGGAATATTTTTGACTTTATTGGTGCCATTATGCAATTATTTATTATTATTATTATTATTATTATTATTATTATTATTATTATTATTATTATTAATAATTCGTATTATTATTGTTAAGTACAGTTGGTTGTAACTCGGTCCAAGCTGAGTCAACTCATCACGAGTTCATTGCATGCGACAGCGAGTTATTGCCGAATTATTCTTATTCATGAGAAGCATAGTCTAATTTTTTGGTCCTGCCGAGTTTTGCAATTTTTGCTTCTGGGCTTAGGTGATTGACGATTTTGTATTATGAGTAACCCCTGTGTTGACTCAGCGAGTCAACTCAACTCAACAGCCGGACGTGTCTTTGCTGGTTCATTAATTTGTACTTTGATGTCTCAGGCGTTTGAGGAAGAATTGGAATGGCTATCGAACAAGGACGAGTTTCCGGCGGTGGAGACTTGCTTCGGCATTTTGGCCGATAACCCCGAGCTCTTGTTGAGTCACCACAGCCCTAGCTCCGTGCTCGAGAACAGTAGCAGCAGCAACAACAGCGACGGAAGCGGCAATGGCAGCACCTCTGCGAGCTGCTGCGGCAGTCTCAAAATCCCTGCCCGTCCTCGGAGCAAGGGCCGGAGAAGGAGACCAAGGGTGAGTTATGGTGAATTGCCCGATCAGGCAATGTGGTTGAGCCAAGTAACCATCAAGAACGAACAAGAGTCGTCGACGACAAACGGTGGTGCTCGCATGGGGCGGAGGTGCTTGCATTGCCAATCGGACAAGACGCCGCAGTGGCGGGCTGGTCCCATGGGGCCGAAGACGCTGTGCAACGCTTGTGGCGTGCGGTATAAGTCGGGGCGGCTGCTGCCGGAGTACCGGCCAGCAAACAGCCCGACGTTCTCGACGAAATTGCACTCGAATTCGCACAGAAGGGTTGTCGAGATGAGAAGGCAGACGTTAGGAGGTGGAAGTATTCTAGGTTGATTAGCTAGTTTCTTTAGCTAGCTATTGCAAGTTTGTTGGGTTTTGTTTACTTAATTAGAGTAGCTAAATTAGATTAATTAGGTTTTTATGGAAGTAGTTTTAATATTGTTGTAATGGATTTAGATGGCTAGTGTTGCGTTTCCATCCCATGAGGGAGTTTTGGCTTAGATGTGTTTGAATGGTTAGAATTTAATTTTGCTCAAGAAATGGTTTTCGTTTGCACTAATTTATTCTAAAATCCTAAATGTCTTAATTTTTGTTGTGTTTTATTCTAGGGAAAAAGTAAATATAAATTTTAATTTTGGCATGTGCATGAATGAATTATTCATATCTTTGCAAATTGAAACATGTAACATACAGAAGGGTTGATTAATCCATATAAATGAAGAAGGGTCAATATTATACTTTTGCATCTTACTTAATTGTTTCTAAGTCCCAAACGTTTTAGCGAACTTTGGTATTGCACCAATTTTTAAAATTATAGTATTAAAAATCAAAACGTTTCAATTTGTCTCAGTTTAACTACACCGATCAATTTTTCCCAATTTAAAATCTACGTGGCACTCCCCGTTGCCAAGTTGTACACACCGAATGACGAACGAGAACGAAGTCATTTTCAATTAATCCAAACACACCTAAAACGACGTCGTTTCTCCTCATTTAATCGACCTCTCCCAATTTTTTCCTCTTTCACTCATTTCATTAGGGCAAATCGAGTAAAGGTGATAAATCTGCAAATCGAGAGAGAGAGAGAGATGAAGTAAAGGCGATAAATTTGCAAGAGGGGTGTATGGGTTAGTGTCGGCCCATCTTTAGATCATCGATTAGTGTTGCATTGCTTTTGATTTCAGTTTGTAGGATGAATATTTTGAATGGGAGCGAAAATGGTTGGGCATGAGCAACTCGTAGCGTCGATTTTGAAGAATGCGAAAATGGTTGGGCATGAGAAATTGATGTATGATTTTCAAGGTAAATGTGCATAGAATGAAGAGCTTTGCCAAGCTTCAATGAATCAGGTGCATTATTTGAGAAATTTGGAAAAGAAGCATGAGAGATTAGCTGCAGATTTTGAGGAGTTGATGCATGATTTTCAATTCTAATACGTTGAGGGTAATGGGCTTCACGAGCTGCATGAAAGAATGAATGTTGATTATGAGAGAATGAAGGTGATTATGAGCAGTTGATGCATGATTTTCATATTGGAAACACTGTCGTTCTCGTTCACCATCCGGTGTGTACAACGTGGCAACGAGGAGTGCCACGTAGATTTTAAATTGGGAGAAATTGATTTGCATGATTAAATTGAGACAAATTGAAACGTTTTGATTTTTAATACTACAAAATTAAAAATTGGTGCAATACGAGAATTCGCTGGAACGTTTGGAATTTACAGACAATTAACCCTATTTAAAAATAGTACTACACACTATCGACTTTTAATATTAGTACCAATGTATATTTTTTGTTGGAAAAATTAGTAAAGGTTTTGATTTATCCCAAAACCCAACTGACCCCAACTGAGTAGATGAAGCCATCAGTCTGAACTTAGCTAGAGCTCACTGTTTGAGCGTAGGGATTTTATCTTTACACGATGAAGCAGAAGAAGTTAGCCAGACTGAAAAGACAGTTGGTCAGTCAGACCACAACTCGACTGACTCCATGACTGAACCATGCAGCTCATGCATGTTGAGAAGTTGTGTCGAAGTAAGACGTCCTAAAAGTCAGAAGAGAAGACTTAGAAGACGTTGAAGAAGGAAAAGTTGAATTTCAAATTCAAATCTACTCAATAGTGCAAGACAACCTATAGCTTTTCATAAATGGACCGATCACGAGGACTTGCATAAAGCAAGGGTTACAGTTACCATTTTAGGAAAGATTGCAGTGGAGTAGGTGAAGTGCCATGCTTTATGGCAGATGTCTAACGACTCTTTCCAACGGCTAATTGATCTCCCTCTCAATAAATAGAGGTCTCCACAATGCGAGAGTAAGAGAGCACACACACGCAAAGAAGCAGAAGAAGAATTCAAGCAGAATCTCCCTCGCCAAGCAAGAACAAGTGAGCTGAAGAGCCAGTAGAAGTTGAGAGTCCATTTCTCCTCCTATTCTTCCATCTAGCCTCTCAGAATTCTCATTCTTTGATCGAGTCTAGAATCCTAGGTTCTTACATACTTTCTAAGCAGACTCTCTCTTAAAGATTTGTATCTCTAAGCCTTAGGAAGAAGCATCCACTTTTATAAGTGTAGAAGGCTTCATAGTTGGCAAAATACCCAACCCCCAAACCCCAAATCTTTCTTTAAACCCGTAATAAAAGAAACTAGGTCCCTTAGAACCCGTAATTTAAGTTAAGATGTACACTTGCCTGCAAAAAGTATTGTAAGGTCTTGTTCGAACCCGTAATCGAACTGGTTAGGTTGTTTGATACCCGTAAACCAAACGGAACGTTTGATAAACACGCGCAAGCTTATCTAGTGGATTACTTCCCCGAAAAGGAAGTCATGGACGTAGGAGGTCAATCTCTGAACCACATAAGTATTGTGTTCTTTATTTCCAGTATTTTCATTTAGTTTTCTAACCAACTGACCCTGCAAACAAAATTGTGTTTAAGAGAAAATTGCACTAAGTATTTGTGAACTTGATCTTCCCATATTTCAAAGATTTCAGTTTAAGTTACGAGCTTTAATTCCACTAACTTCTGCATTGCTTAACTCTTTGAAACCTCAGTTTGATTACACAACTGACCCTCAGTTAAAGAAGTCAGTTGTGCTCCTAACTGTGTGATCAACTCCAACTGACTTACTCAGTCGTTGAGCAAACTAAATTGAACAGTTTTAATTAAATGAAAAGATTTTCAAGAAAAATCGCTCCTGGTGTATTCCCCCCACCCCATACACCAGTTACTCGTTACCGAGACCATCATTTTGTGAAGGTTATTACAATTATGTATGAATATTTAATTGAATAAAGCACTACACTACCATATAGATAGGACCTCTACGCCACACAAATGTGGGACCACTATATCACCACACAGGATGGGACTATTACACCACCAAATAAGGTGTGAAATCTACACCGCGCTCAGGTGGAATTGAATCCAAAACCTCTTGCTATCGAAAGACTTGTGGTGTGTACCAATGTATATTTCATTGTTAAATCTTGATCGAGACAAATTATCCGGTATATGTCAAATAATCTGTGCATAGCTTATGCTAGATACAATACAGTAATTTAGATCTCTCATACTAACATTTTTTTAAGGAACTGCAACTGACTAAGAATCTTTTCTCATACTACTATCATATAGTAAAGGGATTAATACACAATTAGCCTGTGAGATAATAAGATATTTTAACGTAAATAAATATCATTAATAAATAACTTTTTGATAAATAGTAGTATCAATTTAAGTGCATTGATTATTTTTTGAACAAATTAATAAAATGCATGAATGAGATTTGCACAAACGTAACATTTCGATCACAAAATCGTAGTAGTATTTCTTACAAGTAGGCCACCCATGTGGCACGAGAATCCAAAAAATCATGGCACGATATTTATTGAGAGGCTCTTAATTATTTTAATATTTCATAATTATTAGCAATGAGATCTGGTACCATGTCATACTTGATGTGCTTTGCACTTACACCGTGCAATTGTTTAAAGATGGGAATACTAATTTGAATTATAATTCAATTAAAACTTATTTCGTCGGTCAAATTTAAAAATATTATCATATCAATGTATGTCATCTTAATAATGTACTTAGTAATTTGATCAAGTGCATCCACACTAACGTACAAATATATCGTTAGTACTATATAATAAACTCAGAATAAAAATTACCTACTGCTATCCCCTATCGTATGTTGCATGTACTCGAAATATGTATTGAAATAGAGAAGGGTAAAATGGTAAAACCTCTTGGCCAAGAAATGTATGTAGTAGTTCTTGTTTTTGGCAGCATGCATGTGTGAGAATCTCATATCTAAGAAAAGGTAGACATCACATATGTATTGGGAAAATTGGGTACATAAATTGTGCTGTATACTTTCTCCATTCATGTCTTGTTTAGTTGTTTTGTTTCCTTCCAAGGTTGTCATGTCTTAATTTATACAAAGATTATATATGTATATATAAGAGGCATTTCTTGTGGTTCTTATTTCATACATGAATTTTCTCCATATTTCATCTACTTGTAATCATTAGGGAATTTGTAGTGCGATGTTCGGATCATTTTTTATTCTGTGTAGATTTAATCCATGACACCAATAATTTAAATTTTAGTATACTTTTCATTTTACCGAAATTGATGCCGACATGGCAACAAATAAATACAACCATGTCGGCATAATTAGGTCAGTGAATTACAAAATTAACATTTATATTATGGTGTATCGACTTTAAACTTAATACTATGTAAAATTTAAATAAACCAAGAATTATGCATTTTATGATAATTTCCCTTTTCTTTTTCGGTTCTTCCGGTTCTATGGAGCTCAAACCCAAAAGTGAAAACGAAAAAGAATTCTCCTTTACATGCATATTATTGTATGTGTAAGTGAAATTTATATAATGTATAAAGAAAATAATGGCGTTTAAGTTTTGGAATTTGTCAATGCAGGTACAAAATTCGGTCCTTCATGGCTATTTCTTTTTGGTGGATCGACTCTCCTAATGGATCTTTTTCAACTCGGTGTACAAAGCTTCGCACACTGCTGATTCGTAAACACTTAACATCTCTTTCCTTTCAAAGGTGTGGTGAAAAACAATCCCCATTAAAGTGTCTGCTTGCTTTTTTTTATTTTTTTTATTTTTTTAGAACAATATTATATGGAAATTTAAATACTGTGTGACGGTGGACTCGAACCCGTGACTTTTGGCCCGAGTATTAACCACACTACCACTAGACTAACACACGCACACAAAGTGTCTGCTTTTTGTTGGAAGATAGGATTCCGACAAGAGAAAATTTATTGAAAAGGAACATCTTGCTTGGTGATCACGGTCCAATTACTTGCTTTTTTTTTGCTCCGGAGGTATTGAATCTACATCTCACTTGATGATGGAATGTCATATTGCTGTTTAAGTTTGGTCAAGGGTGAGATTTTGGTAAAAGTCTTCTCCAATTAGCCCATCTAGTTTGGTTAATCATTTTGATCTTTTCATTTTGGATGGTCATGGAAGGAAGAAAAAAAGTTCTTAATCTTATTTGGCAATGCACTGTGTGGAGAATTTGAAAGACAATAAATGATCTAATTTTTAATGAGGTTGCTCCGGATATTAATGAAATCGTGGAAGGTATAAAGATCAATTCTTCGAAATGCATGGTTGCGTGCACATTTCCCTTGTTCGTCTTGCTATTCCTTAGTTGATTGGTGCGTACACTCAAGAGATTGTTTTCCTTCAAAAATGTAATTTGCTTCTTCATTGTGAAAATTTGTATTGTGTACGGGTTGAGTACCCCTTATGGTCTTGTTTTATCCATATATTCATGTCTTGACTTTTTTTATCAAAAAAATAGGAAAAAAAAAAAAAAAATCCTTCAATAGGCTGCGAGAGGCGTGGGCAAAGATTTTAATTTGGGACCAGGTACTAGATAGTAGTAGTAGTCACTTTCTTATGTATAGAGACAATTACAACTTTTTACATAAAATTGACTATAAATTAAAAGTTACCACCTTTCGGCCAATGTGGCAATAACCACCCATTAATCTCTATCTTGTTTTTTAAAACAAGCACCCATTAATCTAAAGTTCGCAATTTGTTTTTTGAAAAGAAACTAAAGTTTCCAAATTATATGTCGGACACTACGTCACGACGGAATGATGAGTTTCAATTTCCAGGTGGGAGGAAATCAATTAAATATTGGATCGACATTGTTTAACGTATTATATATAAAGTATTCTTTTCAATTTTCATTTCATTTGTGGTGTAGTGTTATTTTAAACACATCTTCCACTGAAACAAAAGTTAATATTTGAAAAAAAAAAAATGAAGGTTAATATTTGTAATCGATAATGATGTAGCTTTATACGATTTTGTTGTGTTGAAAATTTGGGATCACATTCATTTTTACTGTATGCACAATTTATTGTTAAATACGTATGACATAGAAAATAGTAATTAAAAATTTAATATTCTTAAAACAGTATGCATGAGAATACTGTCGACCCGTATCTGAAAGAAAATATAAATTAAGAAAATTGAGTGTGACGTAGAGGTCCTAGGGGTCCATTTGACAACTCTAGTGTGACGTAATCAGTGGCGGAGAAGCATGCGTCCTAGGGGTCCTAATTTTAAAAAGAAGTAAGAACCCGTGTGGTATTCATATATCAGTATATAAAATATCAGTGGGTATGAGTATTAGATATCAGGTATGAGTATCAGATTGATATTTGATATTCGGGTTTGATATGTTGAAGATATCGATAAAATTCAAGTGGGAAGAAAAGTAGAGATATGAGTCATATACTAGCAAAACTTGGTATATGAAAATATTGAAAATTAACATATCAAGTATATCAAGTATATCAATTTGATACCCATATACTAATATACCAAACACAGAGTAGGGATATGAGTCATATTGATACCCATACCCGATATACGTATATGGATAAACGAGCCCTAAGGGTATATTACTAATTTTCTAATATTAATTAAATCTATACCTATTATAAAAGAGCGGATTCTTACAAAATTTGATTTACCTAATATGTCCCTCTATTATATTTATTTTAAGGGTAATAGTGTAATTTTATATATAAAATTTATCATAAACCTAATAACTTAATAATAGTCCTACTCCTACTATAAATCAACTTATGAATTAATTACTAATATATTTTTTTGTAGTTGTTTGAAGAATGACGAAGAGCTTAGGCTATATCATTGGTTCACAATTTATTTATTTTGTTAGAATTTATTGTAGAATATATTTTGTGCTTATTTCTACCTCGTGTTTTTATTTATATAGATAGATGTAAAGTTTAATGTATGGTAATTAAGAGTTACAAATATAATATTATTTTTTATTAGTAATTATTGTTAAGTTTATCACACATATAATATTAAATTACACAAGAATTTTGCTAAATTTTGTTAGGTTTATCAATGTAGTTGTACATTAATTTTTGGTAATATTTTTATTATATTTTACGGTAAAATGAAGTTCACGCTTGATCCATTTATAAAAATGAGTCTACTTTTGAAATAGTTTTTATGGGAATTAAAACTCAAATTTTGGCCCACCCAAAACACAAATTTGGTTATTTTTTTGAATTTAAAACAAAGATACCCTTAATAAAGGTGCGCAGTCGGTTCGCGGGTCGCGGACGGGTATCAGGGTTGGAATATTTTTGGTACAAATTTAGTCTTATTAGTCTCAAATGCATCAACTTTAGTTCAAAATTTTCTGGTATATTTGGTACGATTTTAGTCTTATTAGTGTCAATTGTTACAAGTTTGGTACGTACAATTGGGACGAACGATCTATTTAGTGCCACTTGTGCCAAATTATGGTCGTGGTACAGTTGGTATGAACGGAGTCTATTTGTACCAAAAGTACCAAGTCGCGAACATCAAACTCGAATACACGCATCGGAAAAAACTCTAACAAACGACGGCGAGGCTTCACCACCACAACTAACAGAGTCGCAATATCAAGGTGACCTCAATGGTGGTGTCGAAAATAAAAAACAACCCACGACGGCGTCAGAAAACGTGGATAACATCCCAGTGACAAAAAAAGCCCTAGAAATTAAATCATGGTCCGACTTTCCCCAAAATTCGAGCGATTTGGACGAAAATTGGGATAAAGTTGATCGGAATTAACTTCCTAAGGTGATTAATGGAATAGAAAAATATTTAAATCACTAGAAATGGAGCAATCGTTTGATGGAAAATTTTCTTGTGCGAGTCGTTTGTACCAAATGTACCAACAGTACCATAATCCTGATACCCGTTCGCGAACCGACCCATGACCCACGCCCGACACACACACCCTCCTCATTAAGGATAAATTAGTCCCAAAGTGCAAATGTTGGCCAAAATTTGTGTTTATAAAAAGGGTGGGCCGAAATTTGGGTTTTAATCCCCATTCTAGCTTTATGGATATATATTCTCTATGAAAATTGTATTTATGTTTAATTGTACTCCATCGGTCCACGAAATAGTTGTCACATTGTGGACGACATAAGTTTTAAGAAAATGGTAGGTAGTAGTGAGTATTATTGTGAGTGGAGTAAGGGTCCCACAATAAATGTAAGTGGAGTAGCAAAAGTGGCAACCATTTCGTGGACAAACTTAAGTAGCAAAAATAGCAACCATTTTATGGACGGAGAGAGTATAAAATAGCTTTATAAGAGAGAGAGAGAGAGAGGGATGAGACTGGTACCTACAACTGATTAATTATAATGGATGTTTGAGAAAGAGGGAAAGTGATAGGGTGGGGATGGTGGGTGGTGGTTCCAATTTCGAAAGTCATGTGTGTTATACAAATGAAGTTCACATATTTTTTCAACAGTTCTTTTTTTGTGATATGGGAGAGTGGGGAGCGATGAAATTTGAATCCGAGATCGTACCACGTAGGTGTCCACTTAAGGACATTTTTTCATCAATTAACACTATAATAATTGAAGTCATTATCGTATAATTACCTTTAAAATTTAAAAAATGCAAATATACAAGATAATAGCAACTTAACCATATTGTAACCGAAAATATATTAGATGTACTTTTGTTTCTTCTAAAATCACTTAATTAATTACAGATAACTCTTATTCTATGGGTCGGATTTCCCCACTAAATTTTTAATGAGGTTTGGCTCTAAGGTATAAACATGTTATACATAAACAATCTAATAAAGAAAGGTGGATGGAGTATCATAATAGGCGATTTTGTCAATATCATTCAATTTTTATAATAGTACATAAGATGGTAAAATTGGTTCATTTTTTTTTCTACCGTGTACACATGCTTACTAATATTTCACTAAAGTTAATAATCAATAACTAATAATATTATAATTTTAAAAAATATAGCTTCAAATTATAATTAGATGAGAAATTATACGTGCAACGCATGTAATTCCCTACTAGTATATGAAAAATCATGAATTCATAATCGATCTATCCTTAAATTATTAATTCTTGAAAGGTTTCTCCCTCAAAGTCTCATCGCGATATAAAACTGAATGAGCGAGGAACTGTAATTTCTTTTCCAACAATGGCAACCGCATATCCGGAATATATGATTTCGAATTTCTTTTAAATGAGCTACACTCCCATGCGGCAGGTCTTAAGTAGTACGACCGCGCGTGGCTCGTCCACACCACGCGCAACGCGTGTTGTGCACGCGCCCGTATATATATATATATATATATATATATATATATATATATATATATATATATATATTAATTTTTTTCCCAAACACTCCGATTTTACGGCTTCGCTTTCGCTCCAATTACTAATATAAGGATACGTTGGACAACAATTTAGATTTTTCGGCTCGCTCCTAGGCCTTCGGCTTTCCTAGCTCGAATCTTGGCCAAAGAAGAAGCGGCAAATAAAAACACGAAGAGACAAACAAAAAAAGAAGGGGAAAAAAATTTGGAATTTAATATATATATATATATATATATATATATATATATATATATATAATATAATATAGGCGCGTGCATAACACGTGCCAAGCGCAGTCACTTGTTATACGACGCTGCTGCACAGAAGTATTTGCCCTTTTAAATTAGAGGTTCGACTGAGCTTAATAGCTCATTCAAATAGTTTATAAGCTAATAAATCCTTAATAGTGAACAACTTATATATTGTTTTAAGGAGACTCTTAGTTCAACCCTTTGTAGAACGATTTAAATTTAGTATTTATTCCTTCAGAAAAATTTGAGGGTTCTTGCAGTAAAGTTGAAGCAAATTAAACTCTAATTTTTTTTTACTTATGTGATTTGAATTTGCTGCATGATTTAGGTTGTGCAGATCTATATGTTTTAACATTTCTAAGTTGGAATGGCTTTTGAATTGGATTTGCAAATTGGGTTTGTAAATTTGGGCTACACGATTTAGTTGAATTGGATTTTTTGAACATTTCTAAATTTTGTATTAATTTGCGATTGTCAATTATTTACTTATAGAAGTTGTCGGGCTGCTGTATATGTTTAATTGTGATATTTAGAAGATTTATGCATTATAAGCTTTATGATGAAAGTGTGATACCTCGTTTTAGTATTATTTGAGTGTTCATTGAGGATAAAATGAATTTTGATGTAGTAGCTAAAAATCACTTGTTTGCTTAATCAATTCCAAGTACACCATGGGGCAGTACGGATTTTTAATAAAACTTAGTAAAATATGTCTAGTGAAGAAAGCGTACTACATTGTTGTGGGAATCGTCCACGCCGTTTGTTGATGTTGCCACGTGGTCGAATTACTTTTTGGGTTCAAAATAAAATTAAAGTTTTATTAAATATTATATTATTATTTTATTCGAATCATGGTTTAATCTCACCCATGTAAGGTTAGTTTTGAAGATTTGGTCAAATGTTAGTGGTCTCTACATGAAACACCATGGCCAGATCTGGTATACTATGGCTGCAGACTCCGAATTCGCCGGAATGTAGTTTGACGGTGTTTTTTTCCTCCGGCCGGCCAGCATTTCGGTCTTCCAGAATTAACTATCCTTGAATTTACGGAAGGCGATATTTTAATTTTCAATCAACGCACATAATAGATTCACATTTGGTCAAGTTTTTGTGTCACAACCCCAAATCCCGAGGGACGGCAAAGCCGGGGTGCGACTAGGAGTTGGATTAAAGAAGCGGGGAAGAAGGAGGATGAATAAGAATAAACGAATAAACAGACATTAATAACAGAATAAACTACTATGAACAAGACTTCGTTATATAATAAAGGAGTCGACCTCGAAGGATCGCTTGACAAAGATGTTCTCGAAAGAAACTAAGTTAAAGTATGAACTTAGACTTAAAAAGATATATACATCAACACAAAAGAGTTTGGAGTTTGGCAGCGGAAAAACGTAGAACTTAGACTCTGATCTTCTTTCCTAAAACCATTCTACTCAACCTCCGCCGCTCCCGTCACTCAACCTGCACATTTTATAAAATATATGTAGGGCTAAGTATAAACATACTTAGTGGGCACATTGCCGAAAACATATCATAAGTATAGATAAATCAGGCATCTTGATAAATAGCGCATCGGGGTTTTTCAACAAATACCCGAGCCTACTAAACATTTTCTTTCACTTTCACAATATAGCTTGGCCAAGCCTTTTACTTGATGTTACGTTCAAACTTGCCCAACTTCTGTTTCAACGTCGGGGAAGAGTTAACTTCTTATGCGCACGTTCTATTCACCGTGGTTGGCTACCCCTCAACAGGGTACCACACACACCGGCTATCGTGTACACTTTAACTCTGGAAAGCAGTCGGCTAACTCAGAGTCCGATCGATTTGTTAACCCCTTTTGGCTAACTCAGTAAGGCACAAGAGAACTCACATAAAACAAATATTTTCATGCCTTGATACTCACTTTAAAACACAGTTTATAAAGCGATATGTAAACATTTTCGAGCATCGCTCATTTGATTTGATATATAGAAAAGCCCACCTTAAAGTTTACAGAACTATAATATGAGCTTCCGTCTCTGGTCTTCCGTCATATCCTCAAAGCTGACTTCCCCCTTTTATCGTAAATAAACAAACTTAAATAACTTGGTCGCAATGATAAAAGAAACAGGAAATCGAATCGGTTTTAGTCTTTTAGGCCTTTGCACTTTACTACTTTCTTTTGATTAACTAATAAACGAGACTCGATCAATTCTCGTTCAGAAACTGACTCGGCTCATTACTCGACACTTAGGTCAATAGATAATGGATGTCGATAACTTATAACGACTTAAAAGTTCACAAGGAACGAAGTTGAAAAGAATTCAACTTAAGAAATTAAGTTTTGAAATCTTTCTGCACAAGTCAGTGATTATGGAACTCACACAGAACAGAGCATATTAAAACAGGGGATGAAATTTATACCAAAAGAAATCCACGGATGTCTAGTTTACTCTCCAATTTACGGATCTCGATTTTGTTAAGCGAGCTAAAAGTTATGACAGTTTCCGTGAAACGTCGCAAAACAGTCGTGCGAAACCCTAATGCTCGACAAAACTCGACGCACGATTCCCTAGGTTCGATTAATGCTATTCCACTTTTATTTTCACGAAAATTTCATCTCAATGCAGTCAACATGCAATATTCCTTAATCGGGTTCACATTCACGTCCTTTGATTAAACACACGACGAGCATTTCCATGTCATTTTAAAGTAACCAATTACTAAACCAAATCAAATTTCAATTTCTATTTCATTCTTCGACTTCTCGTTTATTAACTAAAACTCAAAACATCTCGTATCTCGAATGAAAATATCGTCAACTACAATATCTTTCGTCAAATGACAACAATCATTATTATTAAATTGGTTTTCCTTATTCGACTTTTCTCTCGGCTTTTAATCTTGTTTCTCCATCTCTTATCAAAATTCGAACCTTCTTAGAATTCATTCAAATTTTACGGTTACTATCATTAACTAAAAAGATTATCATAGGTTCGAATCACAAACCTAAATCATTATCTATTCTCGACTTATTGACGATTTTTCGTCTCTTAGCAAAATTCCGACGTTCTTCGATTTCGTTCAAATTTTACAACAACGATCATCATCTATCTAGCATCATTAATATGAAAACCATATACTCAAAACATTAACGAGTCTTGACTTATCGATGGAATTCCGTCTCTTACGTTTTTCAATTTATTTTTAGAAAAAATCCAATTAATTATATATTCATCCTACAACATACTACATACCATTTCCATTAACAAATCATGCATATCATATCATCTACTACACCAAATCATGCATTCTTCATCTCTTACACTTTTATTTTTATTTTTAGAAAATTCTAAATTAATTCATGTAGTTATCTAACATCATGTAGAACAAGAATCTATCAAACAATCATCAAGAAAATCGAGCTACGAAAAACCCCTAAATCCTTAGAAATTTTCGGTAATGACATAGAGATTAGGAGGGATGATTTCTTTGATTTCAATCCATAAAAATCTAATTATAAGCATACTATAACATGTATTAATCAAAGGATCATCATGCTTCTTCATTCCATTTTTTTCGAAAAAAATTATGTTGATGGAATGAAGTTTTTGTTCGGTTCATAACGAAGACGAAGTTCTTACCTTGCGAAATATGAACTCGAAAATAAAATCAATCGGTAGACGAGAGACTTGTGATCTTGAGAAGAGCTTGAAGATGAACTTTAATGGAGGAAAAATGAGAGAGAATGGGAGAGAGAGAGAGAGGGAAAATGACGGATGGAATGGGGAGAGAGGGAGGGAGATGACTCATGCTATACTATTCCATAAAGGTATAAAAATCTAACAACAAAGGTGATGACTCGTTAAGGGGCGTTTGAATGCGTTTTAATTAACTGAAATATCCCATTTCCGGGTTTAGAACGACGTTATAAAAGTCGAGAAATAAATTCTTAGTTGGTTACGTATTTGACGAAATCTAATTCGACCGTTAGATTAGAAATAAATCACATACTCGGAAAACCTAATTTGTTTTTCAAAATCCGATAAAAAGTCGGGATAAGACAGTCTAAAATTCGGCCGGAAAAATCATAAAAACTGACTTTCTCCGGTGAACTTGTATTGAAGAAAAAGTGAAGGTAAATTCTGACGGTTTTTCAATCTGAGTTTTCGGACGAAAATTCTATCGGACGCGAAAACCCTAATACAGTAGTCGTTCGACCGACTTCTGGAATTTATTTTCTGAAACGGATTTCACCGTCAGTCTTGGAATCAAAAATCCTTAACTTAGACGTGCAAAACCTTAATTATTAATTAAATTTTTATTTTATCGACGGAATAAACATCCGGGGTATTACATTTTGTACCCCTTAAATATAGGTTTAAATCATATTTCGTCTCTCTCGAAGTCTTCGACTGCAAGTGCGTTGTTACTCCTGAATCGGAGCCCATATTCCGAAACCAACCGACGAATCAACGAGTGATTAACATCGCTGATTCAAGTTTGAGGAGGAATCAACAGTTCATTAGAACAAAGTCCAAGTAAGTGTTGGGAAATTTAAGTAAAGTTTTGATTGATTCCAAAACCAACTGACCCCAACCGAGTAGATCTTGCCAGATCCTAATGTTAGTATTTAGGCTCGCTGTTTGAGCAATGTTCAGATTTTATCTTTACAGGACTCCAGCTGAAGACGGCAACATGGGTTCACTCGGATAGAAATTCACATGGCTTTACTCGGATAGAACATAAGATGTGAAGAAAGACAACTGAGCGTTCAAGCCAACTGTTCTGATATAGAACATCAGTTGTAAGAAACACAACTGAGCATTCAAGCCAACTGTTCAAATGGAACATCAGTTGCAAGACTCAATCCGATAGATCGACAACATGAAGTTCAAGGCAGCTGAGGGTTCAATTGTTCATCTTCAAACAGAAGGTCAGATGAAGGTAGCGTCCAGATGGAACATCAGCTGAAGACCACTCGGATGAAGATCAAACCTCTCAACCGACCAACCAATGTTGAAAGACAAAGGGTGAAATTTGAAATTCAAAAAGGAAGTCACGTGAAGGTTTGACGTTCTGTCATTACCTCATTTGGCCTAACACAAGGTTGTTTCAGATGGAAAGCAGAAGTTCACAGTTGCCAAATCGGGAAAATCTGCAGAGATGAGAGACAAGCCATCGCTTTCACAGAACAGAGATCAGCGGCTCATCCAACGGCTAGTTGATTCTCTCCGCCTATAAATAGAGGCCTTCATTCATTCATCAAGACAGATAAGTGCTAGAAAAGTCTAAAGAGCAAAAGAACGACGATATCCTGCACACAAGCAAAACTGCATTTAATCTCTAAGAACGTCACCAGTTGAGAGTTCATAGAGTGTTAGAATCTGTCTTGGTGTTTTTGATCTTAGTTTGAGTCTTCATTTGTTCAAGCTTAGATCCTAGCTCACTTTTTTGTTCGAGCTAGTAGTTGGAAAACCCACCCTTATACACATCCCCTAAAAAGGTTGTTAGGATCCTGCTCTTCCCGAAATTGAGTAGAAAGGTTGATAAGTACCCGTAAACTTATCTATAAGGTTGATAAGTACCCGCAAACTTATCTGAACGTTTGCAAAGCCTGCGTAAGGTTTGCGGTAGCTGTCCTAAAGAATTTGGATTGAGTTGTGTGGACTCACAACTCCCCGTGGACGTAGGAGTTCTCTCCGAACCACGTAAATCCTTTGTGTGTTTGTGTTTTCTGTTCAGTTACTTATTGCATATCCAATTGACCAACTAACCAGCACTCAAAACTGCATTTTTACATTTTCAACTGATTTGGTTATTGACCGACCTTGCATCTGAGCGTGAGTTATTTTATACGAGTTATTGTTGTTTCCACCATATTCCGCACAGCACCACTCTTACAGTTGAGTTTTCCTACTCAGTTGTGATTCCAGCTGAGTCCTTTTACTCAGTTGTGGTTTTTATCAGGGGGTTGTTTTTAAAATTCCTATCTGGTGTATTTCCCTCCCCCCCATACACCAGAACTCGTATCGGGACCATCAAGTGGTATCAGAGCAGTGGTTCAAAAGACCGCTGTCTCTGTTTCACGAGGTGTGAATCGAGGTGTTTTTCTTCAGTGGTCAACTGAATAGATCTTTTTCACGCTAGTGCATATCTGCTTGCATTTGTTGTCTGTTTGTTGTGTGCAGATGGATGTTAAAGACAAGATTGTTGTCATGTTCTTGGTTGTGAACTATACATCCTGGAAGACTCGGATGAAGAAGATTCTACTGTCCAAGCATCATCGAATGCAACAAGTAATTACATCCGGAACGATCACCATCATGGAAAAAGTCATTCGCACTCCTACAAATCTCAATGATGGGGATGCAACTGAGGTGATGGTTGAGAAAAAGCCAGAAGATTTCACTCCTGAGGAAGCAAAAGTGAGCCAGCTGGATATCTGGGCTCAGAGCACTATCATGTCCACAGTTGGACAAGACTATCTTCCATGGATAGAAGTGTGCAACACAGCTAAGGAGATGTGGGACATTTTGGCATCTCTTAGTGAAGGGAGTGACGAAACGAAGGAGAACAAGTTCTCCCATGCTTGTCAAGATTTTGACAACTTCTGTTTAAAAGAGGATGAAACCATTGATCAGTTGGAGCTTCGGTTCATGGATATCATCCGAAGGATTCAGTCTATCCGACGAGGAAAATATACATTGAGAGAGATCAATCTCAAAGTATTACAAGCCCTACCAGCTGAGTGGGACACCTTCACCAACATTCATAAAAGCCGAGCTGATCTTGGAGAGATGGGAACTGACAGACTGTTCTCAATTCTGAAAGAAAACGAGTACAAGGTGAACCGACGAAGATCAACTCAGTCCTCGGTGCAGACGACTCGACATGAGGATGTTGGTTCAACAACAAAGACAGTAGTACTTCGAGCTGACTATTCCAAGCCGCGAACATCAAGGGCAACAAGATCTGCGGACACAGCTTCGAAGGAGCCGAGCAGAGAAGAGCTGCAACAGAGTATCGCCGCCTTGTCAAAGAAGCTAGCTGACATGGATACTCGATTCGAAAAATACAAACGGTTCTATAAATCCAATCGAACTCGAGATAACTCAAAGCCTGTGACCAACAGTTGCTTTGAATGTGGCAAATAGGGACACTTTAAAGCTGATTGTCCAGATCTTTCAAAGAAAGATAGAGAAGCGTTGAGGGCCAAGCAAAATGCAAAGAACAAGGCCATGGATGTAGAAGAAGCAGCTGATGACATGGACATCTTTACCGACACCGAAGATAAGGACGAGCTGACTTCTACCAACAATGCTATCGGACATGATCAATGTCTCATGGCATTTGGAACCGACCAGGATGATGCTAAGGTACATTCTAGTCCAGTTAATTTAAATTCTTCCAATGCTACTAACATGTAGGAAACAGTAGATGAAGAGTTGGAACCCTCTTGGGGTGACTTCCTAGAACTCAGTGAGGAATTGCATCAGCAATCGGTTGAGTTTAAGAATCTTCAAGAACAGTTTGCCAGACTTGAAGAATCCTTAACCGAAAAGGATGATCTGATCAAAAATCAAACCGAAGAGATTGATGATCTCAAAAGTCAACTGAATATGGCCAACCTAACTAAGGCTCCAACCGATGAGGAGTTGAAGGAGCAGATCAAGGAACAACATGAACAGTTGAACAAGCAAGAGGCACAGATCGATCAGCTGATGAAGATGTCAGATGCACAGACCGAGCATATAGTTGTTCTCCTCAAGGATTTGCAAACTGAGAAGGACAACCTGATAAAGCTATATCAATCATCCAAAATCATTGAGAATCTCATCAGTTACCAAAGACAAATGGATGACGTGTCTGGACTCGGTTACGACATGGTCAAGGACTCTGGAATTCCACCCTCAACCTTTGTCAAGGCTGTGGATGTCACGGTTGCCAAACCAAATACGGTTGAGTCTGCAACTCCCCAACTTAATCCAACCTCCATGTCACAACAAGCACAACCAGCTAAGGGAACTGCAGCTGAGAAATGAAAAGAAGCTGTGGGTGGAGAACTGAAGAATCCATCGGTTGGGATAATAACCGAGGGGGAATGTTCCAGGACTCAGAAGAGGAACCAGAGACGTCGAAGATACAATCAGAACCAACCTCAGAACTGACCTCAAAACCGACCTTAGAACCGATCTCAGAATCGACCTCTGAACCGACCTCAGAACCGACCTCAGAACTGACCTCAGAAGGGATGGAATCAATAGAACCAACAGGGATTCAACCATCAGAATCAACATCGGCTCCATCATCAGAACAACCAGAGGTTCAATCAGAGTCAACCAATGTGGAACAGTTCCAACAGCTGGAGATATTCATGTCAGAACATGAATCAACAACAGGACATGAACAGCTGTCGTCAACAGCCAGGAAAATGGAATCAGACTCAGCCACAAAGATTCCAAAATGGCGTTCGACCTCATCTGCAAAACCAAAAGGGTCAGAAACGTCAACAAAACAGGGGGAACATCTCTCCTCCTAAAGCCCACAATGGGAGAAATCAATCTCCTCCCAAGAAACAGAACGTCAATAATAACAACAAGCCTAAGGATGACCGAGGTGTTGTTATAGTTGATGGAGAAGGAAAGATAATTTGGAATGACAAATCTATCCGAATCTACAGGGAAAAGCGACCCACAGTTTAAGGGGGAACTGGTTCTAACCCTCCAGGACCCAACTAAAATTGGGGACCTAAGCGTGTTTCTCTGTGCAGGAGCAGGAGGAACAGCTGAGGAAGAATAAAGCATCACATACCATGTGGGTGATGGACAGTGGATGCTCGAAACACATGACAAATCTGAAGGATTTGCTTGAAAGTTTCGTGGAGAAGGAAGGACCATCAATTACCTTTGGTGACAACTCAAAAGGTCACACCAAAGGCTACGGTACCCTTGAAACCAATCTCGTGTCTATTCCCAATGTTTCATATGTTGATGGATTGAAGCATATTTTGCTCTCCATCAGCCAATTTTGTGATAATGGTTTCTCTGTCAAGTTTGATGCGCAGGGCTGCAGGGTCAAAAATATCAGAACAAAGCAAGTCATATTGTTGGAAAATCGATCTCCAACCGGGAATGTCTATTATGCAGATTAGAATAGTAGTCCTCCCGACATCTGTCTTTTATCTAAGAGCAGTTCAGATGTGAGCTGGCTGTGGCACAAAAGGCTCAACCATCTGAATTTCAAGATAATGAACCGACTTGCGAGACAGGAACATGCAAAGGGTATTCCGAACCTTGTGTTTTCACCAACACATATCTGCAGTTCGTGTCAGCTGGGAAAGCTCGCTAGATCCTCCTTTCGGTTGAAAACAATTCCCTCAACCGATCGAGTATTGCAGATGATCCATATGGATCTCTTTGGACCTGTTACTCCCAAGAGCATGAATGGTAACGAATATACACTTGTTGTTACTGATGACTTCTCTAGGTACACGTGGACCATTTTCATGCGTCACAAGAGTGAAACCCGAGATGAGCTACCCAAGCTGATGGATCAGATATCTAACCAACAAGAGATGAAAATCATCTGCATCCGATCAGACCGTGGAACCGAGTTCCTAAATGAAACCATCATCGAATACTGCGAGAAGCATGGAATCACTCATCAAACATCGGCTGCCCGCACTCCACAACAAAATGGAGTAGCCGAACGAAGGAACCGAACACTGAAGGATGCTGCTACATCCATGTTGACAAGCTCAGCTCTGCCAAAGAGATTTTGGGCTGAGGCAATCAACACAACATGCTACACCCAGAACCGGTCTCTTCTGACCAAGCGGTTGGGAAACACTCCATATGAACTATGGAGACGCAGGAAGCCTGATATTTCATATTTTCACGTTTTTGGTTCTAAGTGTTATATTCACAACAATGGGAAGACTCAGTTGAAAACTTTTGACGCCAAGGCTTCGAAAGGCATATTTCTCGGATATGCCGCTCGGATCAAGGCTTATAGAGTTTTTAACAACAGTTCTCGTGTTGTGGAGATAACACCTCATGATAGTTTTGATGAATCTACTTTTGAGTGCAGGGAACAGGCTAAAGGACAACAAGCAGATCCACATGTTCCACCAGCTCTCACCAGATCGCAGGTTCTAAGGCAGAAGAATCTAGCTGAACCATTGATATGGGTAACTGAGGATGATGATCCTTGTTCCTCTGAAGATGAATGTGAGGACCCCAGCTCATCTCAAGGGGGAACTCCAACTGATGTTACTCCAACTGCATCAGCATCCGAAGCCCAACCGAGCTCGGTTCGAAATATTATCCATGTTGAGGATCCATACTCAACAGCAGATAAATCACCAGTTCTGAAGATCCCAGCATCTTCCACGGCTCAGTATCCCATCAGTTGAAATCACGGAACAACGACTGTTGGAAGAAGAAGGAAGACACAACAAGAGATGGTATGAAGATCATTCCAAGGACAACATCATCGGAGATCCAGCCAAAGGTGTGAGTACTAGAAGCAGAGTTGCAAATCCAGACTCAGCTGAGAAAGATTCCAGCACTTACGCTCAATATGCTGAGGAGTTGGCAGTTCTTAAGAAGTTCGAACAAGCCGGAGATGTTGCCATGATCTCATATTTCGTAGCTGATGTGCCAGAACCGAAGAATGTTGTGGAAGCTCTCAATTGTGTTCATTGGACAACAGCCATGCAAGAAGAGCTTAATGAATTTCTACGCAACTGTGTATGGGAGTTGGTAGAAAGACCAAATGGTGTTAAAGTTATTGGATTAAAGTGGATTTTCAAGAACAAGAGAGACGCCATTGGATTCATCGTGAGAAACAAGGCAAGGTTGGTAGATCAGGGATATTGCCAACAAGAAGGAATTGATTTCGAGGATTCTTTCGCGCCAGTTGCAAGGTTGGAAGCCATCAGAATATTTCTAGCCTATGCCGCATTTCACAAATTCAAGGTTTATCAGATGGATGTGAAGTGTGCCTTCCTCAACGGTGATATTAAGGAAGACGTTTATGTTGAACAGCCTTCCGGTTTTGAGACTGGTGATGGAAGAGTGTATAAGTTGAAGAAAGCTATCTATGGTTTGAAGCAAGCACCTAGGGCTTGGTATGACACTCTCTGTGGTTTTCTTCTGAACTCGGGGTTCAAACGAGGGTCAGTTGACAAAATACTGTTCACCATAAAAGTTGGAGAAGACATACTTGTTGTGCAAATCTATGTTGATGACATCATATTGGGTTCCAAGTCGGAGGAGCTGTGCGAGAAATTATCAACTCTCATGAAGGAGAAATTCGAGATGTCGATGATGGGCGAGATTAATTATTTTCTTGGACTACAAGTGAAGCAGTCAACAAAAGGGATTTTCATTAATCAGTCCAAATATACAAAGGAGCTCATCGCAAAGTTCGGTTTGCAGTCAAGTAAAACCACAAGGATCCCGATGAATACTAACTGGAAGATTGAACCCGGATCTGAGGGAAAACTCGTGGATGCCAGTAAGTATAGAGGGATTATTGGTTCTTTGCTATATCTAACCGCCAGTCGGCCAGATATATCTTACGCGGTTGGAGTGTGTGCTCGGTTCCAAGTTCAGCCGAGGGAAGCACACATGTTTGTAGCAAAGAACATCATTAAGTATCTGAAGGGCACTGTTAATGTTGGGTTGTGGTACCCAATTGACGACAATATAGAACTGTCCGGATACTCAGATGCGGATCTAGCCGGAGATCGGTTGGACATGAAGTCTACATCTGGACATTGTCAGTTCATGGGAAGCAAGCTAGTTTCATGGTTTTCAAAGAAACAAGCATGTGTTGCCATTCTACAACCGAGTCAGAGTATATGGCTGCAGGTAGTTGTTGCATGCAAGTGTTGTGGCTCAAGCAGTAACTGAGAGATTATGAAGTAGCAATTGGACAGGTTCTCATCCATTGTGATAGCTCAAGTGCCATTGCTATCTCTTTGAATCCTGTTCACCATTCTCGGACGAAGCACATTGACATCCGACATCATTTTATCCGAGATCATATTGAGAAGAAGGATGTATCTGTGGAGAAGATTCCAACTGAGATTCAGAGAGCAGATATCTTCACCAAACCTCTAGCCGAAGCACGATTCAAGATGTTATGTGATCTCCTTGGATTGTTGGATCCATCAGATGAGGAATCAGCTGAGGTGAAGAGATAGATATCCATCTGAGGGGGAAGCTCAGATGAAGGGGGAATCTCAGATACGGATCGCTAACTGAAGACATCAGACGTCAGCTGAACAGAAGAACTCGAGTCAGCTGATGGTATGCCGCAACATTGGAACACAGCTGATTCCGACATCAGCTGGCAGGTACACAGCTGATTCCGACATCAGCTGGCAGGTACACAGCTGATTCCGACATCAGCTGGCAGGCATCATTTATGGCTGAAGGTGTTTGTGTCTTAAATGAGAATGTTTGAAATAAATTCAAACATTCCTGAGCATGTCAGTTAGATTAAAATAGCCATCATAGCGCATTTAATGTAAAGTACGGCTGAACATCAATAGCCTTACTTTATAGTGCGACTGGGCTGACATAAAAACAGTTCACCTTCTCACTCGCGCGTATTGGAACTCGAAAGTTGACGTCAGTCAAAGCTAGTCAACAGTCGCGAGATCTCAACCGTTGATGGATTCGCGCCATTCAACCTTGGCCGTCGATTTCAATCGACCCACTAACCTATAAAAGGCGGAAAATCAGGAAGTGATTTCTTACCTTCTACATTTGTGTTTATCTGCAGTAACTGTTCATCTTCGTCTCTGATTCTGTCTCACCATTTCTGCTAAGTTCTTTCTCTCTATATATATACTTCACTGCAACTCTTAATGGCACCGAAAGCTTCATCACAAGGAAAGAAGATGGCATCCTATGGACCTGCTCTAGTCCCTTCATCATACGAGGAATCTTTTGATATGATGTTATCCAAGATCCACTTCGAGCAGATTCTGTCAGAAGACGCACTGGACTCGCCGGTGTTATCTCCTCTTGCCGATCTTCTCAGGGAGAATGGTCTTCTTGAGTGGGCGACGCTCTTCCCCACTCACCTTCTCAGGCGTCAAGTCGGAGAATTCTACTTGAACCTGAAATCTCCTATCGACAGCCGAGATGGCCTCGTTTCAGAAATCTCCAGTCGACAGCGCGACGTCCCCGCCACAACGATCCGCCGTGTCACCGTCCCTATACCGGTTTCCGAGTTGCTAAGCTCGATAATTCCACCAAATTTGACTGCCACGGACACCGTCGAGAACATCACTGATGCAGATGCAGATCAATTTCTGGAGAATGCTCTCATCTCCCCAGAAAAATTGAGGAGCAACATGCAGCAAACGAAGTTGAAACCCGAGCATCGACTTCTGTTCGATATTGTATCCAAGGTTATCTTCGGATACAGCGGAGTTTTTGGAGATATCAGCCGACCAAAGCTCAAGCAGCTGATTGTTTTAGAGCACAAGCACAAGCACAACATCAACTGGTTCAAGTTCTTCGAACACCAGTTGATAATGGAGAAGCAGAAGATTACAGAAACCACAACTGACTCTGGAGAGAAGTTGTTGAGTGTTAAGGGAACTCTCAACTTCGGAGTCAAAATCTCTGCCCTGATCCTTCTCGCCACGAAGGATCAGAACATGGTGTGGGAAGGCTGTGAGGAGACACCAGTTAAGAGGCAGATGCTATTCCCAACAGCCAAGAAGGCTCTGGATGTGATTCGGAGTGTTTATACTCCCAAAGATAAAAGGGAAGCTGTGAAACCAGCTGAGGAGAAAGATACAGCTGAGGAACTGCCTCCAGCTGCCGGCCGCACTTCAAAATCAACAGCTGCTCGCCGACTCAGAGATGAGTCAGATAAGGAGAAAGAGGAAGAGCCAGCTAAGAAGAAGTTGAGGCTTCGTTTCAAGAAGTCAGTTGCAAAACCAGCTGAGGAGGAACCATCTGAGTCGAGTCACTTAGTTGACAAGGACGCTTTCGAGATTGTTCCTCGTGAAAGTGAAACAAGAAAAGAGAACTCTCCCCATCGAGATGAGATGGAAGGGGTGGAGACCGATCCGGAAGATGAGCCGAACATCTCCTCGGATGAAGCTTCTTCTTCATCCAAGGAATACGACGATGTTCCAACCTCCCCCACGGCAGGACCTGATGCCGTACAGCCCAAAGAGATTCTCGCAACTGATATTCAGTCAGAAATTCCGAGCTCTCCGCTCGATGCCAACATTGAGACCACTTCTTTGGCCAATGTTGAGGAAACCCTTGAACCAATTCTATATGAAAATCTCTCTCCCTCCCCCATCGACGAAGAAGCTGACCGTCGAGCTGTCGTGCTGGAACATGAATGCAAGTTGGCCTACTGCTTTCAGAAGCTGATCGGAATGTTCCCCGAGGTGCGCGACATGCCCACCTTTGCCACACTCGGAACTGATCTGCTATATCAATTCAACATCATATTCAGCCACTGGTATGTCAAGGAAGATACCATCCGAATACATAGCTGGAACCAGCTCAAGGCCGATGAGTCGTGTATAAGGGATTATTTCAACTACACCAACCTTGAAGTTGCGTACAACAACAAGGTTGCACTGCTGACTCATCGACTGGATCTCAGCAAGGCAGCAGGAAGAGACACAAGGGAGACAGCGGAACAAGATTGTGTCGCCTTCCTTGACAACATGCTGGCCAAATCTGCAGATTTCATCGATGACCTTGACGCAGCCGCCGCAGCAGCTGAAATCTATTATTGTCGGAGGAGACAAAATGGCTAAAGACATGGAGCAAGCAAAGGAGTATGGAGTTTCCTACAACTCCATAGCCGAGATTGCAGCTGAGTTCGATGCTGAACTCGACGGTATTACAATCGAAGAGTGTATTGCTACTGCCAAAGCTATGGATGTTCCAGAAAAGGATTACATGAATCCTGAATGGATCAAGAAGTTCGCAGCCAACCAAGCTTCAAGAGTCAACAAGTTTGAAGAAGAGCTTGCCAAGGTTACCAATAACTTGGACAAAAATATTGCCTCTCGATGCTGACGACGCATAAAAAAACATCAAGTGAAGGCTGAAGCAAGAATGAAGCAGTAGAGACTGCCTTGAAAGATCAAGCTCCAAGGACGCTTCAAGCATGTGATAAGTGGATGCCAACTGAATGGAATGATGATTGGGAATCATTCAAACAAGAGTTTGTGAATGATTTCTATTACAGAAAGGTGTTCGCTACTGAGGATCCAAGGAGAGCGTTCAAAGAAGCCCTGACTGAGCTACACTCTGGGGATCCGGGCATGTTCAGCCAGTTCAAACGTGCAATGATTGATGCAAAGCTGGATATGAACACAGTCCCTGTCCCTCAGAAAGTTACATATCTCCCTCCATTCATTCCAGACACAAGAAATCCTAACCGACAGAAGATTGCAGCTGAGGCAAGAATAGTCTATCAGGAACATGGAGTGGATATCTGGAAGGAGTCAGATGCCAAGAGAGATATTTTTGTCAGGATTTTTGGAAAGTATAGGCTGAAGTATTAGCCAAGTTAGAGTTTTTGAGCAACTGATGTATTTTGATTTTTGTGCATATCTGTGTAAACATCAGTTGTAATGAAAACTTTCATCATATATCCGATTCACCTTGATGTACAATTTTCCAGTTGTCCAAGCTCTGAATCGCAAAGTTATTTCAATACCATGTTATAACTGTGCTAACCCTTTGATGTTTAATCTTATAGACTGTCTAGAATTTCAGCTGAGATTTTAGATAGGTCAGTAGGGTTTAGATCAGTAGGGTTTTGGCATCATCAAAAAGGGGGAAATTGTTGGGGAATTTAAGTAAAGTTTTGATTGATTCCAAAACCAACTGACCCCAACCGAGTAGATGTTGCCAAATCCTAATGTTAGTATTTAGGCTCGCTGTTTGAGCAATGTTCAGATTTTATCTTTACAGGACTCCAGCTGAAGACGGCAACATGGGTTCATTCGGATAGAAATTCACATGGCTTTACTCGGATAGAACATCAGATGTGAAGAAAGACAACTGAGCGTTCAAGCCAATTGTTCTGATATAGAACATCAGTTGTAAGAAAGACAACTGAGCATTCAAGCAAACTGTTCAAATGGAACATCAGTTGGAAGACTCAATCCGATAGATCGACAACATGAAGTTCAAGGCAGCTGAGGGTTCAATTGTTTCTCTTCAGACAGAAGGTCAGATGAAGGTAGCGTTCAGATGGAACATCAGCTGAAGACCTCTCGGATGAAGATCAAACCTCTCAACCGACCAACCAATGTTGAAAGACAAAGGTTGGAATTTGAAATTCAAAAAGGAAGTCACGTGAAGGTTTGACGTTCTGTCATTACCTCATTTGGCCCAACACAAGGTTGTCTCAGATGGAAAGCAGAAGTTCACAGTTGCCAAATCGGGAAAATCTGCAGAGATGAGAGACAAGCCATCGCTTTCACAGAACAGAGATCAACGGCTCATCCAACGGCTAGTTGATTCTCTCCGCCTATAAATAGAGGCCTTCATTCATTCATCAAGACAGACAAGTGCTAAAAAAGTCTAAAGAGCAAAAGAACGACGATATCCTGAACACAAGCAAAACTGCATTTAATCTCTAAGAACATCACCAGTTGAGAGTTCATAGAGTGTTAGAATCTGTCTTGGTGTTTTTGATCTTAGTTTGAGTCTTCATTTGTTCAAGCTTAGATCCTAGCTCACTTTTTTGTTCGAGCTAGTAGTTGGAAAACCTACCCTTATACACATCCCCTAAAAAGGTTGTTAGGATCCTGCTCTTCCCGAAATAGAGTAGAAAGGTTGATAAGTACCCGTAAACTTATATGTAAGGTTGATAAGTACCCGCAAACTTATCTGAACGGTTGCAAAGCCCGTGTAAGCTTTGTGGTAGCTTTCCTAAAGAATTTGGACTGAGTTGTGTGGACTCACAACTCCCCGTGGACGTAGGAGTTCATTCCGAACCACGTAAATCCTTTGTGTTTGTGTTTTCTGTTCAGTTACTTATTGCATATCCATTTGACCAACTAACTAGCACTCAAAACTGCATTTTTACATTTTCAATTGATTTGGTTATTGACCGACCTTGCATCTAAGCGTGAGTTATTTTATATGAGTTATTGTTGTTTCCACCACATTCCGCACAGCACCACTCTTACAGCTGAGTTTTCCTACTCAGTTGTGATTCCAGCTGAGTCATTTTACTCAGTTGTGGTTTTTATTAGGGGGTTGTTTTTAAAATTCCTATCTGGTGTATTCCCCCCCATACACCAGAACTCGTATCGGGACCATCAATAAGTATCAGTCTATCTTGGTTATGCATGATTTTACAGTATATTGGCAATCTGGATTGGGGGTTTTGGTTTTCACGAAGGGATTAATACTGTATTTGTTTGCATTTTTTATTTTATGTTTGATATTTGCATTAAATGTCTAGGGCATAATTATTTTTGTCGTAAATAATCCGGTTCACAGAGTTGATGGATACCGAACTTGATTTGGATGTGGCTTTGGGTTTAGAAGATCCACCTCCCAAATATAATTATAATGATTACGCGGCGAAATCGAAGGAGAATGAATGTGATTTGTTGAATGTGGCTTTGGGTTTAGAAGACCCACCTCCGACATTTAATTATCTTGATTACGCCTTGAATGTGAATGAATGTGGTGTAGTCGGGGAGACGGAATGGTTGAACAATTTAGATGCTGCTAAGGGAATTAGATGGTAATGATCAAAGTCAGTAGCAGAAAGATGGAAATGTTAATGTAGATGAATCGGCTAAGTTGGTGACAGAGGATATCGATGGTGATAAGGAGACTCTAGTGAAGGAGGAGAAGAACGATGATGGTGATTAAAAGGTTCCAATTAAGGAGGAGAAGAACGATGATGATGGTGAGAGGTTCCAATTAAGAAGGATTAAAAAGATGCAAAAATGGGTGAAGGTGATGATGGCAATGACCCTGAATTCTTCTTGTTTACACATACAGAACTTGAGGAGAAATTGGAGGTCGGCACATATTTCTCTGATTTGGAGCAAGTTTATCTGTTATATGTGAATACAGTAGTTCCAAAAGGATTTAGTGTGTGTAAAGGTGAACAACGGTATTTTGAAAGGAGTACAGAAAATATTAGGTAGAAGGAATTCATGTGTTCAGCTACTGGACTGCCTAATTATCGAAGCGCTAAACATAAGCTTGTTGTCTACAAAAAACTGGTTATCCGTTCCAATTGTAAAGCGAAGTTAATTATGTCAAGGGACGATCTTGGATCATTTGTTGTTACTGTGTTTAAAAAGGATCACAATCACGAGCTGGTAACTTCTGATCAAAATTTCTTGTTGCGATCTAGTCGTCACATGAATTATGTGAAGAAGTCTGTTTTGGAAGCTCTTAATTCTGTTGGTATAGGTCTTACTGCTGCTTTCAATTTCATGGCAAAAGAAAGTGAAGGTGTTCTGAATGTTGGCTTCACCAAGACGGATGCATATCATCACATAGACAATGTGAAATTGAAGACGAGAGTTGAGGATGGAGATGCCAAAATGCTATATGAATACTTCACCAACAAAACGAATGCAAATCCATCTTTTTTGGAATTACCAAATGGAAGATGATGGCTGACTTCTGAACATTTTCTTCATGGATAATAGATGCGCGGTTGATTACGATGCATTTGGTGATGTGTGCTCATTTAGTTGGTATAATCCATCACACGAGCAACGTCATGTTTGGCATGGCTCTAATGTCAGATGAGACCATAGGAAGCTTCAAGTGGTTGTTTGAGACTTTTGAAGTCCATGCATGGGAAACAACCTAAGGTGATATTTACTGATCAGTGTCGGGCCATGATGAATGCGATAGATGAAGTTTTTCTAAATTCAAAACATCAGCTTTGTCAGTGGCATATCGTAAAAAATTGCGCATCGAATTTTGGTAAATTGAATGGAAATAAGAAGTTTAAACAATTATGGTACATATGCAAGAATGTTGTAGAGACTGAGTAAAAGTTTAATGCTGTTTAGAAGGATATGATGGAAAGTTATGAAATTGAGAATAAAAGTTGGTATGATGCAATGTTTAATCTTCGTGAACAGTGGGCGTCTTGCTTCTCCAGGGGAATTTTTCCAGCCGGTTTACTGGCTACCTCTAGGAGTGAGGTAATAAATAAAGTTCTGAAGAATGTTGTACACTCCACTGTGTCGTTGAGCTTATTCGTGATACAATACGAACAAATTCTGAATACCTGGCGCAGCACGGAGCGTGCAGAGGATACATATGCCATATGGAGGCCCTGGCAGACAGTCTCCAATTGCGGATTTCTAATGAAAGCTGCCACTGATTTCACGCGCAACATCTATAAGATATTTGAGTATGACCTTGCGAATTGTATCACATTGTATGTTGATCCAAAATCTGCAGTGTCGTTACCTAACGGGTTCCTGTAGTACACTGCAAAAACCCGAGAATCTTCTTCTGTTGAGCGTAAAGTAGTCTTGAACACTTTGACGAAAGAAGCCAGTTGTGATTGCGGGAGGTGGGAAAGTGAGGGATAGATTTGCAGTCACATTCTTAGGGTATTTGTGATTGAAAACGTGACTGATATTCTGGATTCAATGATATTTCACCGTTGGACTATAAGAGCGAAAGATATGTCGACCTTATCTCTAGGAAAGTGTTGTCGAGGAAAGTGCAGTCATGAGGCACATGACATTTGCTGATCAATTTATGCGACATATGTGTGAGACTGTTTCGATGGCCATGCAACACCAACCTCTATGACAAAAACTCGTCGAACGAATGAAGGAAATTAGTGAAGAATTTCGTGAAATTGTGTCGACATATCTTGATGGCGAACCTGTGGCGAATCAGACCCCTATAGTCATTCCACTCTTTCGCAATCCACAAAATATTGCCCCAAGGGGTTTTGCAAATGTTAGGAACAATCCTCTTGTGTCAAAAGATCACGACAAGAGAGGTCCCATATCCAGTCCATGTATTTTTTGTATATGTCTTATACATCATCACAAGTTTTCCAATATTTTCGCTCATTTTATTTGATGTTGGCAACAAGGAAATCAAAAAGGAAATCAAGAATCAATACTAGTCGCACCATAAATTTCATGTCAACGCAGAAGGAAGAAAATTATGTGCCATTGACACTATGATGCACTCCATAAAATTTTGTATTTCATTAAACTTTTTTTCTTAATTCAGTTTGTACCATTATGAAAACTTTGTTTTCTTAAACTTTATTTTTTCTTAATTCAGTTTGTACCATTTTGTATTCGATAAACTTTTTAAATGTTCTTTTTTCTTTAAAAAATTTCCATCTTTTTGCCTAATGCTATTTGGTCTCACAACATTTCCTTTCTGTATGTATTTTGATATTTGGTAAATCATAGTGCAGCATTGGATGATGAAAATACTACACTATATTTTCGAAAAAAAAATATGAATACAAAAAAGATATTAAAATTCTGATACATGAAAGTTGATTAAAATTAGAAAAGCTTAACTACCGTGAAAAAATAAGGATTGAAATTTGATTAGGATAGATATAGTTGGTTTAGAAATAACAACTGGATAAGATGAACAAATATAATATATTAAGAAAATTTTTTTATTTAATTTTGGTAATTAGAAAAGATAAGGATTGGAGGAGGGTTTAGTACCATTTTTTGCTGAAAGACTCACACGATTTTGAATTAACCATAATGTTTTATCCATTCCCCCATTGTCCCTATAAAGAGTACTCGATCATTCATTAATCCTTTCCATAAAAAAATTGTCAAACACGTTAGAAAAAGAATGGATTCACTCTTGATGTTCCTCGTCCCCTGCGCTCCCTGGCACTACAAAGAAGATGACGCTCTCATCGAATCTCTGCACCGTCGCATTGGTCAGTTCTCCTTCACCAACAGAAGGCTTGTCAATAATGAATTGTATACAATATCAGAAGAGATTCATTATGATACCAACATTTCTCCGTTGAAGACTGGCACAGATATCACGATGAGGATGATTTATCTTCATGGCTGACTCCGTCTATTTGAAGCATTTATATCGCTTTCTGGGATAACATACAACGCCGAGACTATGGACGTCACTACCTTCCGTCCATACGTGTGGGCATGCCCCTCTGTAAGAATGGAAACTTTCTGTCATTACTATAACATGTGTTTAATACACTAGCATATAATATGTGGATGGCATCTTCATGCAAGAAGATACCCTCTTTAACTACTTCTGACACAATGATTTGGTGAAGCGTGATGAACTCCGTACCATCTTCTTCGATCACAGATTAAACAAATGTATTAATTCGAATTAAGTATAGAAAACTAATGTATTAATTCATCTGGTAAATGTGACTATAAAATTAGGTGTGTTAGAATTGTGTGTTTTATTTTTATATGTTAACTGAAGATTGTGACCCTTTTTATAAAAAAAATTGAAGTTTTTGTCGTAGGTAATAAACTATGACTACTTTGAATGTTCAATGGTCAAGTTTAACTTATTGTTTGGGAATTTTAAAATTACTAGGGCCAATATCGATTATGTATGGCCAATTTACATTGCTGGCGATTTTCATATTCTTGATGAATAACTAAATAGTCGCAGTCAAACATTAGGGTTGAAAATTGACCGTTCCATCTATTATATATGGTCTACCAGATCTACTCTTTCTTCATTTAGTAGCAAAGTAGGGTTTCATTCCTTCGGCTGTCAACATCCACACACATAGATAGGGGAGGCATCATGGAAAGATCCACTACAACCTTTCGTTCGCGTCGCGTTCTTGTGAAGGTCAAAATATCCCAAGTAAATGGCAGGAGAAGTTTGCATGTTACTGGATTGTCAGAAAATATTCCTTTGATAAATTTATTTTCGATAAATTTGTTTTTGATCAATTTGTTTTTGATAATAATGTTTAGCCACACATAGAGCCAGTAATTCATTAGTTTCTGATACGAGAGACCACCTAGTTCAAGCGTCTATTTACCGTGGTGGCCGAGAAGACGGAAACCCCGATCGGATATTATACGTTCGTGTATGATGGCAGAAAGATTAACGAAAATCAGACACCATATGAGGTAATTAACTGTGAATCCCAAAATTTTCTGTGGGTATTTAACTGTGTTAGTTAAACAAATGATTTTTGTATATTGGGTTTGAAGCAGAAGATGAGATTGATGCAATGAAGTTTCAGCTTGGTGGCAGTAACCACAAGGAAATAAGTATCTGATTTAATTCCATGTTGATTGTGGGAATGTGTTTTCTATATGCAGTTGAATTTAGTTTTTTCTTCGAATGTAATGTTTTAGTTTTGGAAAAATGAAATAAATGGATTAGTTCAACCTTTTTACACTTTCTTGTGGAACTGGAAGAATTAATTCAATGTACAATGTAACTTCCCTTTAGTAATGTATTAGTGAGTGGGCTTTCCTTTTGGGCTTATATATATATATATATGGACTTTCTTCTCCATATTTGATTGGGTTGGCCCAATTCGTTTAGCATGTTATTTGTTTTTGCCGTGTTTAGTGCAATGTTTACAATAAATATTTAAAACATTTTGGCGTGTAAAATGATTATAAATAGCAACTTACAAACCCTTATAGTGAACCTGAAGCTATCATGGATGGTCTACCCCACTTGAGACAGAAAGCCTTATTCTACTCCGACTACAGATGGACTAGAAGGTTCGAGCATGACTTCATCTTGGGGTTGCACGAGAAGATGATTAGTAGAAAATACATTCCAGGCTACAACAACTTGAAAGTTGTTGGTAAGGTGGATGCAATATTGTGTGTGAAATATCACAAGAAAAGCGAAAGCGGCATTCCAAAAAAAAAAAAATGGCCTAGTTGCGGGAACGATACAAGACTTTCAAATTTATTGTCAATGATCCAGATATTGATTACTTCGACGATGAGAAAATCGGGCTTCACTATGAAGAGACTTGGCCAAGAATAGTTAGTGTATGTTGATTCTTTTTAATTAAAATTTGGTAATCTATGTTTTATTGTTCATAGATCATTACATTTATTTAAGTTTTTGGTTATTACAGGATAAGCCATTTGCTGCAATTTATGAGGTGGAGCATGAACCCTACTACTCCTACATGCAAGACCTCTTTGAACAAAGACATGAGTGATTATTATGATCTTTATCTGTATGAACCTGTAGTTTTTCCCCTATTGTATTTGTTTTGCCTGTGTTTATTATGATTTAAGATCTTAATGAAAATAATTAAACCTCCAACACAATTCATTATCCCATCCGATCACGGGATGTGCGTGTATCACTTGCTTTACGAGTTAAAATCGCCTCTATGTGAATAGTGCAGATTCGATTGCACAAGCACACAGTGACAATGAAAAGCAGTCAACTCCATTCATTTCAATGGTTTTCAACAATGCTGCTGCCATTTACTTGGCACGTAGTGATGCACGCCCAGCAAAGCTTCGCATAGATTTCCGTAGGCCACACAGATGGCTGTAGCACCGCGTGCATGGAGCTCGAAATCACATAAAGTCTGGGCTGGTGAATGGTGGTTTGTCTTGTAGTGTCAATTAAATATTCAGCTTGCATGGAAAAATCTCCTAGTAAGCAATTATTTCATTGAAATTAGTTTCGTGTTCGACATTTTTAATTAGTATTAGTGGTGTCTAAAACAACACAATTACCTATTTTGTCTACATACAAAGGTTCCTTTGTATAATAAAGGAAACATACTCTGAAGAAAAATACGTTTTATGGTATAGCCTAAACCTTATCTGGGAATATAATCTCTAGCCTGCAGCAAATATAAACTTTCACAGTATATTCGATTCTTATTCCTTCTTTTCTGTCTGGTTGTGTAAAGAATATTGTCAGCCACACCATTTTATTAGTTGCACCGTAGATCATAATTTTTGTAGTCCAAAAGAAATGAGTCGGAGAAACTACTCTAAAAAATGACGTCTCCATTTTGGTTACAAAAATGGTAAATGGACAAAGATACGGGAGGAGCATTTCCTACGTGTTTTGACAAAGCAGTGGCTTCAAGGGTTTTGGCAACCATTTATGATGCAGGCAACGGGACAAGATTTCCCGATCCCATTGTTGTGGAGGAAAGTGGAGGAGTTCACATGTACACTTTCTTGATCATTCATGACGACGTTATGTACAGCTTCTATGATGGCAAGGTCAGTCCAAAATCTCGTGAGTCTTGGGCTAAGATATTAGAGGTACGTTTTGAACAAAATTGTTTTTCAAACACGTTTATTAATTTATTACATTTTATTTATTACTTCTTAAATTCTCACAGGAGAAGCCACTTGCTGCAGTGTATAAGAACACCTACGAGCCATTTTACGAGCACTTGACATTGCTCTTTCGACCAAGGATTTAACTGTCATAAATATTCACAACAACAATTTATGTTTATTTGTAATGTAGATCGGAACTTCTAAAGATCTCGACACGCGGTGTACCGTAGTTCCACAACTTTGCAATTTGTTTGGTCTGTCATCCTAGAAATTTGTCGTCTTAACTCTTGACTAGAAAAATGTATGTTTATTGACATTGTATGTAATAATATTTTATTTCTCTACATAAAATAACTAGTGTATACCCCCAAGGCAGGGCCGGTCTTGACGAATGTTGGGCCCGAGGCGAAATAAAAAAATGGGCTCTCTTTTTAACATATAAATTGCAATACGACGTTCATTCAAATATACATAAAAATTTAATCATAAGAGTAGAAAATAACTTATTCTAATGCTTATACTTGTATGTAATTTATAATATTATTTGTTTCACAGACAAATTTTTTGAACAAAATTTTTATCAAAGAATATTTTAATAACAAATACACAAACTTACTAACCCCAAATAATAAGTTATTTTGTATAAATAAAACGATGGTGAGAATTCCTCTTGCTTGTCCAATTATTTTAGTATACAACAAAAATAATGAATTTTTTTGATAAATAACCAATAATTAAAAGAAATGCTTATATTTTAGAGATTATAAATAGCTTCTTACTACATTCATAATCTAAAAAGGTAAATAACAAATAATATTTTAATAACAAATACACAAACTTACTAAAGCAATGTCATTTTAGATTAGTAAATATATTAGTTCAAAAATGTATAAAACGAAATTTGATATACAGTAATAAATGAAGGTGTATAAAAGTTATGAAATTACTAATCGATTTATATTTAAATTTATGAAATTCTAATCTACATTCCGTAATTACTAATTAGTGTACGTATGCATTGAAAAATAAGAAAAGACTGAAAATCATGCACAACTTGTTGATTGTTAAAGTAATAGAGGAAATTCCATAACAAAAAAGAAGTAAACAAAAATTGAGAAGATCAAATAAGTGGGGCCACAACAGGTTCCTCTGCAAATCTATTTCTCCATATCCTCAACTAACTTCTACTTCATCTACTTCTCCCAATTATAATCATCTATATATTAAGGAATTATCATACATACATAATTAAAACTGTTCAAAATATCCAGAATCAACAAAAGATCACATAATATCCAAAGTCACATAACCATAACAAGTTTAGAACACAATATATTACAACATGTCCAAAATATCCAAATTCATGTAGTCTTACCAATGTATCAAAGTAATTCTTGGGGCATCCAGGTTATCATCCCACCATGGCCAGCAAGATCTACCACCATCTGTAGATCTACCCTGTTTATACCCCTCCTCACAAATATTTCTCTCATATGTTCGTAGTGGGACTCCCCGTACTCCATCCAATGTTTTTGGTTCTCGATCTCCTGATTACAGTAATAGGTCAGAACACATGCAACTGATGCAACACAAATTGCAAATAACAATTGATAGAACTCAACGAGAATAAGATAGACATTACTTTGTCTGGTGGATTTGCCATTAAATAAGCATGTTTAATAGTCACTTCGTTCTTCAGAGCATTGTACTATACTCCTGGAGTTCTAAGAAACTCTTCGAACCGATTGTAATGCTCTCTTAGACGCCATAATTCGCAGACGCAGTCAATTAGACGATAAAATTATGGCTCCAGATTTTTGTTGTACAAGAGATGACACCAAACCTGTGAGAGGGCAAGGTAGAGCTTTGTTGGATCATGAAGCCTATACTCATGACGAAACTCATACAGTTTCTCAATGAGGATGTTCGATTTCTCATTTGTCACAGTCGAGTTTCAGCCTGGGTAAATGTTGGGTGGGCAGTCAAAATCTATGGGATTGGAGGCCATTATGCTGGAAACCTAGCAAACAAAATCAAAATATGAAAACCAAAATTCGAGTCGAGATAGATCCCGCCCTACTTCTTCATAATTGTAAAATAACTACAAAATTCATAATTGGAAGGTGATGCTAAAAATCCCTAAGATTTAGATCATGATTTTGTTGTCATACCTTCTAAAGCGGATCGACGATGACTACAATGGGGAAAATTTCAGATGGCGGCCGTCAGGGATGTAAAACTACCATCGATTTGGTAAGTATTTGAATGAGGGGGTGTGCTGCTAGGTTATATGCATGTTCCGCATTGAAGGAATGGCCTCGATCCATCGCGCTATAATGAAGGACCGAGATCAAACTACGTAGGGGCGGTCAAACTTCAAGCCCAATTAGGACACGTGTCTTCGCCCTATTGGAGCAAACAATATATGGCTAAAACCCACCGTAAACACTGTATGGCCCAAGCCTCGCCAAACCCTTCAAATAAGAAAACCTTGACAAATTATTTACATTGTATGGCCAATGCGTAGATTATAAAACAACCATGTTTGATTTGTCTTAAACGTTTAGTGCAAACTATGTTGCCGGATATTCACTCAAAATCAATTAATAATAGGAAAATATTATATTATATTCCATCTATAATTCCTCTATTCTCTTATACTCACGCACCAATCATCAAAAAATAAAACTTATAACTAATTGATGTATATAATTCCTATATTCCAACTTAATTATTAGGATCTTTTACAATTCAACACATAAATTGACATAATCGATGTATATAATGTAGTAATTTTGTTCCAATCGAATTTTTATTATCACTTTTTTCATCGAATAATTCAAAAAAAAAAGTTCATAAAAAAATTATTTCACTCATCTCCAAATTAATTCCTTCCCAATTATAAGTTTAAATAGAAGAAGTAAAAATAATTTTAAATTAATCTATAATTAACGATAATAAATAAAATATCAAATATTTCTTAAGCAAAGACAAATAAAAATAAAATTTAGGTATACTTACCATAATAAACTAATACGACCAATGCGTTGCGGAAGCTTAGAATCGAACAACGACAACTAAAGGAATGGTTCAACCCAATAAACAACTGAACAATAATGAAAATTAAACCCTAATTATCGACTGAAAATACCCAATAAACTCGAACAACAATTACATTAACAAAATCCCCAAATTATAACCGAAGAACCCTAGAAATTGACTCAATCGATTGACCTAGCAAATGACGTCGGATTGAGCTCAAATTTTAGGACAAAGTACAATCTATATTCCAGAAAAACATATCCAAAATTCAGCCAAAACGCGCGGGTAAGTTGGGAGATGGCTTGGTGGTCAAATTTCGGACCTATATGGAGAGGCTAGGGAACATATATGATGGTTGGGAATGTGGGGAAAGGCGTGGGGATGGTAAAAATGAGAGGGATAGGCGAATCTTACCCGAAACGAACCCCGAATCGCCGAGAACTCGGAACGCGTCTATGGAGCAATCTTCAATGGCTGTCTAACCCGGACACTACGAGATATCACGAACGAGACAAAAGATTTCAAGTCTGGAATCGCCAGAACCAAACTCTACCAAAGAACCGATTTGTGTTTGAGACGGGAAGAAGTGTAAACTGCTATTTCATTCAATTGCAGTCTGTGTGCAATCTACAAAAATCCCTAATTAAATTAGCTAGAGGCACGAAAATTCAAGTGCTTTTGGGCCTAGAATTCGATTTGGGCTAATAAAATAACTACTGGGTCCAATATCACTTAAACAGATTGTGATAATTGGGCCTGCTAAATAAATAAAACCATAACTGAAATAAGACTGGAAATAAATAAAACAATTAATTAAATCAGCAAGGAATGACTTTGCCATGGCTTCAATCGAGCTCCTCGATGATCAATATAGTCACCAACTTGGACTGCTTGAAATCAGTTCCATCATCTTTCAACTTCTTTCCAACATAGCACTGGAAGTAACCTTGCAGCTTCTTGGCTCTTAATCTCGTCACTGGACCTCTCAGCTGCAACTCCGGATTCAAATCCTCAGTGCTTGTCTCGAACATCTTATTAAAATCAGGCAAAACCAACACGGGAGCATTACACAATTTTAACTTCAGCAAATTAAAAGCATGCTCTTGGGCTTTGCCCCACTCAAACTTCCTATCTTTCTTACTGAGTTCGGTCAATGGGGCGGCTATAGTGGAAAAATCCCGCACAAAACGGCGATAAAATCCAGCCAAACCATGAAAAGACCGAACATCGGCACAGGTCTTTGGCGTGGGCCACTCCTCAATGGCCGTAACCTTCGATCTGTCAACCTCAACACCTCGACTACTCACAACAAATCCCAGAAACACAACCTCATTCATGCAGAAAGTACATTTAGACAAATTGGCATACAACTTCGCATCACGCAGCAATTCAAAAACTCGCCTAAGATGTCTAACATGCTCAGAAGTACAAGTACTGTAAATGAGGATGTCATCAAAATACATAACCACATACTTCCCAATCACATCCCTCAAGACGTGGTTCATGAGACGTATGAAAGTACTAGGGGCGTTGGTAAGCCCAAATGGCATGACAAGCCATTCGTACAGTCCATGCTTCGTCTTGAACGCAGTCTTCCATTCATCCCCCTCACTCATGCGAACTTGAAAGTAACCAGAGCGCAAATCAATCTTAGAAAACACAGAGGCTCCAGATAACTCATCTAACATATCATCTAATCGGGGAATAGGGAAGCGATACTTTACCGTTATCTTATTGATGGCCCGACAGTCCATGCACATACGCCATTCATTGTTTTTCTTGGGCACGAGTATCACGGGCACGGCACATGGGGACAGGCTCTCTCTGATCTGCTTCTTCTCCAGCAACTCTTTGACTTGATGATCGATTTTTTTTGTTTCCTCAGGACTGGTATGGTAAGCTGGTCGGTTTGGGAGGACTGCTCCCGGCTGAAAGTCTATCTGGTGCTCAATTCCATGAACTGGCGGCAGACCACTCGGTATCTTCTCTGGGAATACATCTTTAAATTCGTCCATCAGAGGCTGCAAAACAGGAGGAACAACAATATCAGAAGTATCATTAGCTTTAAAAGTAAGAAGAACGAAAGGTATACCAAATTTAACGGCTTTTTGTACTCCTTTTGCGCTGATAAACAAGTTCCGGTGTACGGGCTCCGGACTAGCTGCGCTGGAAGGAGAAAGGGCTGCACAAAGGGCGGCCTTAGCAGGGTCCTTGGGGGTGGACGTGGTCCCCTTGGCGGGCTGGGTCGCGGCCGCGAGCTGCCCGAGTTGAATGGGCTGCTTGCTCTCGGCCCGTTTCATCTTCTCCTCCTTAAATCTCTGCTGCATCCTCTGCTGATCTTCATTGACGTCCTTGGGCGTCAATGGCCATAATCTGGTGGTTCATCCGTCTCGGGTCACCGTGTAAGTGTTGGCGTATCCATCGTGGATTGCCTTCTTGTCAAACTGCCACGGACGACCAAGCAATATATGCGACGCCTCCATAGGGATGACATCACAAAGCACAGTATCAGTAAATCGACCAATGGAGAAAGTAACACTTACCTGATATTCTACGCGGATTTCTCCTCGGTCTGTCAGCCACTGCAAACGGTACGGCTTGGGGTGCTTCTGTGGTACCAGGTTCAATTTCCCCACTGCGTACTGGCTGATTGCATTCACAACACTCCCACTATCGATGATGAGCGAGCACGTCTTGTCTTGGATCGAACATCGCGCATAAAAGATGTTCTCACGCTGATCATTCTGATCCTCCTCTCGTATCATGCTCAAAGCTCGGATCGAAACAAGGCTGACGTGGGCTTGTTCGGGCTTCTCATCCTCGATCTCATCTACTGGTGGGCTGTCTAGGGACTGGGCGGCATCCCCTGCTGCCTCTACATCATCGAGCTCCCCTTCACTTGCTGACTCTAGCTCATTCTGCTCGATGATGAAAAGAACTCGGCGGTTTGGACACTGTGACTTGAAGTGCCCCCATCCTTGGCACTTGTGACACTGGATGTCATGAGCTCTCCCTGGATTACTATTCAAAGATGAGCTGGGCTGCACTGCTCGATTCTGATTGCCTCTATTCGGTGCAGGCGAATTGTATTCAGGTCTGCGAGAAGACTGTGGTGCAGACTGCTCAAAACGGCGAGCGGGTTGTGAAGAATGGCCTTGAGGATGTGTAGGGGTTGTCCTAGGCGTGGAGGACTCGCCTCGAACCCATGGTGTCCTCGCTAGTGTGGAATGAGAGGAACGTCGGCGTCCCTCTTTAATCTGCCACTCTACTATCGAGGCATAGTGAATCATGGCCTCAATACTGGTGAAGTCCTTCAACTCAACTTCACAGGCTATGTCGGGCTGCATTCCATCGATATATCGGATGATTGTAGCAACCAATGTCTCCTCTTTACCAACCCGAATCAATGCTGTCTCCAACTCCTTGTGGTACTCCTCAATGGTGCGAGTACCCTGGCGAATGTGGCTCAATCTGCGCTCTAATTCCTGCTCATAGTTAACAGGAATAAAGCGGCCTCTCATCACATCCTTCATCTCCTGCCAAGTGTCAACAGGAGGGTATCTATCACGACGTCGGCGGTTCTGGATGTTCTCCCACCAATCTGCTGCATAACCTGTAAATTCCATTGAAGCCAACTGCACCTTCTTGACCTCCGGAAAATCATAGCAGTCAAATATCTTGTTGACCTTCCTCTCCCAGTCGAGGTAAAGGTCGGGATCATGTAGGCCCTTAAACTCTGGAATGCTTGTCTTAATATTATTCAACAAGCTGTCTGTGTCGGCACGTCTGGCCTGGTAAGGTGGATAGGCGCGGGCTGCACGTCTGAAAGGCGGTTGACGTGGGCGGTCACGTCACTGGGGAGGCTCATACTGTGGAGGCTCAAACTCGGCCTCGGACTCCTCTGCAAAGTCTGCATAATCCTCCTCTGCATCACGATCCTCGTGATAATCTTCATGCACCTGTTGGTGACGTGGCGGCACTTGTGGCTGCGCCCTAGCATTGGCTCGGGCCTCTGCTCAAGCAGGCTCGACTTGCACAGGCTGAGGTGCTGCCTCGTCCCTGACTGGCTGTCGAGCTACTCCTCCTAATCGGATAGGTTGGCCTTGAACTAGTGGTGGTACAGAAATTCGAGCAGTAAGAAGCTCGAGTTGTGTCATCATTTTGGCCAACGAACTATCAAGCTTATGCTCCAGTGCTTGATGGTGGTACTGAGCATCCCACGGCTGTGGCATCGATGAAGCCGTATCTGTAGGAGTACTAGGTGATGCGGGGTTCTTGTCATTCGACTTATAGCCCTCTCTGGATTCCATTTAAACCTGCAAAACAAATAAACAAAGAAAAAGGTAACAGAAAGGCACCTCACAATTCCTCACAATCACTCGTGTTTTCTCTCTGTATTTTACCACTCGTGTATGTCACTCAACTTTGGTAAACTCTCAATAAATTTCGAACGCTCTCAGATCACAGAATGTCTCGAATTCCAACGGTAGAATTGTTACTGACTCCTCCAGCCCTAGTCAAGAGCTCGAACTTGACTCTCAAAGTACCACGGGATACATAAAATACCACGAAGTAGGCTGCAATGGGGTAAGGGTTGGCTATAGGGGTGGAAAAACAAAGAAATCCGACGAAACAGAAAACTGAGAAATTTTCGACGGACGATTTCACCTTGAAGATGAACGATTTTGGCCTGCCGTACCTATATGTCAAGCGCTGTGAGTCTTGTTCGTCTCGTTGTTCCACTTCCGGAATGGTATTATAGAGCAAAATCGGAGTTCGGATGCAAAATTGGCGTCCGTTTCAAGTTTTACCGACAACTCGGGTTTTCTGTGAGCTGGGGGTAGGGATAAGGCTGGATCTTGGTTTATTTTGGTGAGCTAGGTTGATGGTTAGTGGTTGGTGGCCGAAAATTTGAAGAAGGAAGGTGGGATTGAATTTTGACTGGATTTTGGAATGAATTTGGAAACAAATTATACCTCAATCCTACAAGAGAACAAATCCTAATCCTACTAGGAAACAAATAATTCAGCACTACTAGAAAATTATGACTCCCTATCAACACAAGAAACTGCAACATGACGTTCCCAATCGCTATACGACAAAGAACGGCAAATCGCGACACGACTCGATGAAACCAAGACGACTAGCTACCCAACCAAGAACTTTAAGAACGAATGCAAAATTCTCAAGAAAGACAGTGAACACAATAGGGCTCGATCAATTTCTTCTTCTTCTTCTTCTTCTTTTTTTTATCGAATTCTTCTCTTTTTTTTTATATGAACTTTCTTTTCTCTTTTTTTTTTTTTTTTTTTTATCGACTCTCTTTTGCCCCTACTGTGTCACACTAGTTTGGTTTGAACCACGACCAACCGAAGTTGACGTGGCTCTGATACCAAAGAGTATGATACGACCAATGCGTTGCGGAAGCTTAGAATCGAACAACGACAACTAAAGGAATGGTTCAACCCAATAAACAACTGAAAAATAATGAAAATTAAACCCTAATTATCGACTGAAAATACCCAATAAACTCGAACAACAATTAGATTAACAAAATCCCCAAATTATAACCGAAGAACCCTAGAAATTGACTTGATCGATTGACCTAGCAAACAACGTCGGATTGAGCTCAAATTTTAGGACAAAGTACAATCTATATTCTAGAAAAACATATCCAAAATTCAGCCAAAACGCACGGGTAAGTTGGGAGATGGCTCGGTGGTCAATTTTCGGACCTAAACTAGGTTTTCGGGATGGAAATCAGATTTTTCAGTTATAAACGGGATTGGACAGATTTGGGAGTGAATATGTTGAGGCTAGGGAACGTATATGATGGTTGGGAATGTGGGGAAAGGCGTGGGGATGGTAAAAATGAGAGGGATAGGTGAATCTTACCCGAAACGAACCCCGAATCGACGAGAACTCGGAACGCGTCTATGGAGCAATCTTCAATGGCTGTCTAACCCGGACACTACAAGATATCACAAACGAGACAAAAGATTTCAAGTCTGGAATCGCCAGAACCAAACTCTACCAAAGAACCGATTTGTGTTTGAGACGGGAAGAAGCGTAAACTGCTATTTCATTCAATTCCGGTCTGTGTGCAATCTACAAAAATCCCTAATTAAATAAGCTAGAGGCACGAAAATTCAAGTGCTTTTGGGCCTAGAATTCAATTTGGGCTAATAAAATAACTACTGGGTCCAATATCACTTAAACAGATTGTGATAATTGGGCCTGCTAAATAAATAAAACCATAACTGAAATAATAGACTGGAAATAAATAAAAAAAATTAATTAAATCAACAAGGAATGACTTTGCCATGGCTTCAATCGAGCTCCTCGATGCTCAATATAGTCACCAACTTGGACTGCTTGAAATCAGTTCCATCATCTTCCAACTTCTTTCCAACATAGCACTGGAAGTAACCTTGCAGCTTCTTGGCTCTTAATCTCGTCACTGGACCTCTCAGCTGCAACTCCGGATTCAAATCCTCAGTGCTTGTCTCGATCTCATCATAAACTGTCACTAATATTACAAGTTGCATTAAACCCTCGAAGTTAAAGTTATAGTTAGATCATCGAAATATAGAGCATAACATCTAGTTGATGGATGAATGCAACCCTTCAAAGTTTATTTAGATCTTCTACAATATAGATCATAACATCACGTTGATTGTAGTGATGCAACCCTTCAAAGTTAATTTAGATATTCTACAATATAGATCATATTATCATGTTGATTGTAGTGATGCAATCCTTCATAGTTAATTTAAATCTTCTACAATATAGATTTCATGTTGATTGTACTCATGCAATCCTTCATAGTTAATTCAGATTTTATACAATATTTATCATAATATCATGTTGATTGTAGTGATGCAACCCTTCAAAGTTAATTTATAATGTTGTTCATCGGTGAAATCTAAGTTTGGCCTTACCCTGAATGAAACAACCATGTTTAGATTCGGAAAAAATTCATGTACTAGGTATATGGCTATTAATTTAGTTAATACTGATAATTATATGACTTCGGTCTACACTGTAGCCCCCCTTTTCAACACAAAACTATTTACCAAAATTGTCGAATTGCAAGTTTGGCCTTATCCTAAAAAACCCTCGAATATATGTTTACTTTGATTTTGCATTTGTGTGTTGGTACCATCCATATCAGCAAATAAAAATAAATTTTAGGTATACTTACCCTAATAAATCCTCACTAATATTACAAGTTGCATTAAACCCTCGAAGTTAAAGTTATAGTTAGATCATCGAATATTAGATCATAAGATCTTGTTTATTCTAGTGATGCAACCCTTCAAAGTTAATTAAATCTTCTACAATATAGATCATAACATCATGTTGATTGTAGTGATGTAACCTTCATAGTTAATTTAGATATTCTATAGTATAGATCATAACATCATGTTGATTGTAGTGATGCAACCCTTCAAAGTTAATTTATAATGTTGTTCATCGGTGAAATCCAAGTTTGGGCTTACCCTGATTGAAACAACCATGTTTAGATTTGGAAAAAGTTCATGTGCTAGGTATATGGTTATTAATTTAGTTAAAAGTGATAATTATATGACTTAGGTCTACATTGTAGCCCCCCTTTTCAACACAAAACTATTTACCAAAATTGTCGAATTGCAAGTTTGGCCTTATCCTGAAAAACCCTCGAATATATGTTTACTTTGATTTTGCATTTGTGTGTTGGTACCATCCATATCAGCAAATAAAAATAAATTTTAGGTATACTTACCCTAATAAATCCTCACTAATATTACAAGTTGCATTAAACCCTCGAAGTTAAAGTTGTAGTTAGATCATCGAATATTAGATCATAAGATCTTGTTTATTCTAGTGATGCAACCCTTCAAAGTTAATTAAATCTTCTACAATATAGATCATAACATCATGTTGATTGTAGTGATGTAACCTTCATAGTTAATTTAGATATTCTATAGTATAGATCATAACATCATGTTGATTGTAGTGATGCAACCCTTCAAAGTTAATTTATAATGTTGTTCATCGGTGAAATCCAAGTTTGGGCTTACCCTGATTGAAACAACCATGTTTAGATTTGGAAAAAGTTCATGTGCTAGGTATATGGTTATTAATTTAGTTAAAAGTGATAATTATATGACTTAGGTCTACATTGTAGCCCCCCTTTTTCGACACAAAACTATTTACCATAATCTTTGAATTGCAAGTTTGGCCTTACCCTGAAAAACCATCGAATGTAGGTTATTCATGTTTTTGAATTTGTGTGTTGGCACCATCCATATCAGCAAAAAAAGACTGATATTTTGGTTTACTTACCCTAATAAACATTCACTAATATTACAACATGCATTAAACCTTCAGCTTGCAAGTTTGGCCTTGCCCTGTCAAACTCTGTATGGCCAATACATAGATAATCACAAAGTCATGGATGGATTTTAATAAAATGTAAATGTGCTAGTAATATGGCTATCTATTTGTTTATAATTGTTAATTATAAAACTTAGGACAAGATTAGACCCACCTTTTATAAATTTCAATTATTGATACACCCTTCCAATTGTTGAAACATTATACGTTTTTGGCCTTACCCTGACAAAACCTGGTCGGCTATTTACGTTGTTTTCGAAATTGTTGGCACCATCCATATCAGCAAGTAAAGTCTGAAATCTAGGTATACCTACCACCCTAATAAACCCTCACTAATATTACAAGTTGAATTAAACCCTCAAAGTTAATTCATGAAGTTATAGTTTAATCATGGAAAATTCGATCATAGCATCTTGTTCATTCTAGTCATGCAATCTTTTAAGGTAAAGTTAGATCAAAGAAATATAAATCATATAACTTGTTCATTCTAGTGATGTAACATATAAAAGTTATACTTAGTTCATCGAATGTTAAAGTTAGATCATAACATCTTGTTGATTGTAGTGATGCAATCCATGAAAGTTATAGTTAAATCATGAAAAATTTGATCATAACATCTTGTTCATTCTAGTCATGCAACCCTTTAAGGTAAAGTTAGATCAAAGAAATATATATCATAACAACTTGTTCATTCTAGTGATGTAACACATAAAAGTTATAGTTAGTTCATCAAATGTTAGATCATATTTACTTGTTCATTCTAGTGATGCAACACATAAAAGTTGTAGCTAGATTAGCGAAATTTAGATCATAACATCTTGTTTATTGAAATGATGCAAGCCTCAAAGTTATAGTTAGATCATAGAAATTTGTTCGTAATAGTGATACAATCCTCCAATTTTCGTGTAGCCATAAATTTATGGAGGATTTACAGTGGTTGTTATATGGCTACTTTTAGACTATCAAATGAATACCTAAATGACTGTAGCCACCCCAAAAAAAAATCTTTCATGACAACAACTATTCAACATAACTGATATAGCCAAATCCCATAATAGCACTTGCTGCTATTAATTGCAAAAATTAATTTTGATTTATCCTAACATAACCCACCACTTCTTAAAATTTCTTCTTTAGTTGTAAGTTCTCAACATTACACTCGTCCATTCCGACAAAAATACTGTAAGGCCAAAAGAAACGTGAAAATGGTTCTTAAAATTTCTTCTTTAGTTGTAAGTTCTCAACATTATACTCGTCCATTCCGACAAAAATACTGTAAGGCCAAAAGAAACGTGAAAATGGCCAGGTTTTGTACTCACCATTTATGGTTAAAATGGTATTTACTGTTGTGAAAAATGTTCGAAAGACAGATTGGGGGAGGGGGGAGAGGGGAGATGAACAGTCTGCGGTGGAGCGGGAAACAAAAAATTGCCAAATAAGTTTCCAAACTTTTCAAAATTCATATATCGGGTGGCAAAGGAATTCCGGGCGGCAAATAGAAAGTCTGCATTTTTGAAATATATATCTTTGACATAGGTACCCAGCTAGTTTGGACACTTTAATTTCCCCGACCCAACTCCATAAGTATGTCGTCATCTTCCACCTCCACGAGATATGAAGGTTGGGGAAGTACCACTCCCCATACACCTCAGCCACCGGGGATATGTTATGCTCACGGTATAGAGTTGCAAATCATTCCATCGAAAATCAAAGACAACCCCTTTAGGAGTTTTCACTGGTGCCCAGAATGTGGCTGGAAGGGATGGTACAACGAGAAATTGCAACCATACCAAATGAGATGTGTTGTTAATCTCATGAAATGTGAGACAAGTGGGAAAAGGATGCGTATAATCATTTTGGCACTCATTTTGGCTCTCGCTTATGAACTCTATTCCACAAAAAGTTTATGTGCCAATTGAGGTAGTTTTTGCTCCAATCTTATTACTATGAAACGGTTATGTAATGATGAAGCCGATGTGTTTGTACAATTCCTCTTTTGATAGTAATTAACTGTAACTTCTTTTAGTTTGCAATGTAGTACATGTGTTTGTTAAATGCCTCTTTTGTTCATAATATTCGAATGGAACTTGTTTTACTTTGCACTTCAGCTGTTTGTAAAATGGTTTCCCAGAATCTTCTCCACTAGTGGCTAAATTGAACATTGATAACGAATGCTACAACAGTGAGTTCTTAATAGCAACCAACATTTCGAGAGTAGTACATCATAATATATATTAAATCAAGATAGGGGACAATTCAAGCGTATCGCAACATTTAAGATTGAAATAACCATGGCTAAATTTAAGATTTAAAACATCAAAAACACAGATTATTTGCTAATGAAGACATTCGTAAAGAATGCTAAAACAGTGACTCCTAATGCCATCTTCAGAAACCTTATCTTCCAGCTTTGAATACCAAAATTAGCTTCTACTTCGTGAATCTTGGTCTGTAGCTCTGCAATGGTGTTGCACTGGTTCAATCGCAGCTGTTCTGCAGTTTCTACCTGCGTCTTCAGTTTTCTGAATTCCGATTTGTAATGGGAGGACAGCTCCGGATCAAACCATTGACGCATTTTGCAGTCTTTAGGTGTCTGTTCAACGAAAATTGTACAGACTAATTCACTTTTAAAATTATGGAAAGATTGAGAAATTAAAAACGCATAAAGCTTGGCCTTACCCCTCCAAACTTGCAGCAGAAGTAGCACTTCGCGGGCTCCTCCACCGTGTCGTCGATCCGCACCTCCGTCAACCTATGCTCGCAAAATCGTGGCCGTCTGAGAATTTGATTATACATTTCGAAATGTGAATGTATGACTGGTATGAGGAAATGGGGATGAATTTGAAGTCTTATAAGTGAAATCACTAAAATGGGCCTTCTATTTGAAGCTTAGCCCACTAATCAATAAAAGATGTAGGGTTGTCTAAACGGGACGGGTAGGGTACCCTATCCGAAAATATCGGGTGCCCGACCCCAATTTTTTAAAATTTTTAATACCCTACCCCGACCTTATATTCAAAATCGGGTATCCAAATACCCGATTATTAGTTTTATAATAATAAAAAATATATATAAATTAATTCAAAGTAATATAATATATTATATATATATATATATAATATAAAAAAATTGGGTTTACTTGGGTACCCAGATCCCGATACCCGAAATATGTAAAATTTTTATCCCGTATCCCGACCCCTTTACCCGAACATGCGGGTATCGAATAGGTATAATACTACAAGATTACCCGTCACTAGTTTAGACAGCCCTAAAAAGATGCAGTAAAACAAACACACCCTCGCTAAAAATTAATTCATGGTGTTGGTTGTGTGTGGGAAAAAAATGACGAAATTGTATGTAAAGAAAGGTTAAGATCAAGGAGAAATAATATTAATAGATAACTTGAACCATATAGCTAACTTAAAAATGGGAAAAAACTATATTTTTAATTAAGCTCCAAAAAGTAACTTGAACATGTGGCTCAATCTGGAGTGTAACTATAGGGGCGGATCCAAGATTTGGTAACGGCGTGGGCTCAAAAATCATGTTTCGACAAATTAAAATAAAAAATGTTAAACAATAAGGTTTCAAATAATAGATAAAAAAAATTAAAAAAAAAGGGACTCAAGAATATGGTTTATATATGATTAATAGACTGCACTTTTAATAGAACTCAGAGTTTGAGGAGATTTTTGGAAGAATTTCATTGTTTTATTTATTTATAATTCTCTCAAATTCTCGCATTGCACACACGCACACCAGTTTTATTTTAATTTACTTTAACATTTTAGGATGAGCTTATTTGGGAGGATGGGCTTAATCTAATACATAGGTGTAAGAAGAAATTTTGGGCCACTGCCTAGATCAGCCCATTGCATATATATTATGTCATACTCTACTTTATAGTAAAACAGATGCTGTAAAATTTTATTTTACATCGTAATGCTATATTTTAAATGCATCAACGTTAAATGCAAAACACAAGACATGAGTATTCCATGACAAAAAAAAAAAGAGTTTCACAACTGAAGAAAAATTATTTCTTTCCTAAAATCAGCAGAACCATAACTAAAATAACATCTTTGCAATAACATCGATTAAGCATAGTCGGTTCCAAAATACAGTATCACGAACGCAAATTGCAACAGCTACTGAATTCATAATCTGTCCAGCAGAAATAGCCAAAAAATAAAGTATTTTAGGAAAACCTAACACATGCCAAAATATAATTTCTCAAAAATTGAAGTCTTTTACTGAATTGATCGATGTGCATGCTTTCACCCTTGAGTTGAACAACTCTGCGCAGTAGTAGTCTCTCACTGAGGTCGAAAATAATTTTCCTACCAAGTATGACACCGGACGCCCAGATACTAAACACTCGATGATTTTCAAAGCATAGATACCACAATTGTGATAGTTCGGCTGTTGAGGCGTATCAGAATTTTCGATGACATCCCACGCTTATTTTAGAGGGCCCTTGAAGTTAGTCACGCCGACATCATGGCAGAGCCAATTGAGTCTCAATGACATGAGTAAGAAGTGCTCCTTCACATTAATCCACCTACGTTGAGAGTTGCACAGGGAATCATAGACCACAATCTCTTGTTCTGGAATTCGAATCTGGTACGCTACAAAGTGATTCGTGTCAATCCAACCTATGCCGCAAACATGATCAAGCTCGCTCCACGGTTTGCTCAAACACTTAAATTCTTTACCCGTGGCATAGCTCAACAGAACATGCTTGCGTGGGGTTATGCCAGATACTTTGAAATAAGTCTGTCATCAGTTAAATTACGGTTTAGTAAGTGAAGAAATTAGGGTTTCAGGCTTCATGGTTATTTCAAATTCAACTTCACATTTAACAGGAATAATAATAAGCAATAATACTCCTCACTTGCTAGATGAACTACTAAACAAAGTAAGAAATTACACATTACAACTAATCAAACTAGTGAGAAGACAGAACTAATACCTAAGCATGACTTGATAAAAGAGTCCACCGCTCAGTGAATAGGTTGGGTTTGAGATTTGCTTTGAACAACATCAGCTTCAAGATTGCATCACAGTTCTAGAGTAATTCAAGTGGAAATATGAAAATATGGAAATATGGAAGTCAGAATGTATAGTATGTTTGATTGTATTTCAAATGCAACAAATTTAGCAATACAAATTTAAATAATTAATCTGACAATTTATACATATAAGTTGTACTAGCTATGAATATAATGAAATATAGCTAAAGAAGCGGCAACCTCCAAATGATGTAGGTTTAGATATATATAGGTCTTGAGAAACCCTAGATATTATCTTCACCGATTTGCCCTTGTTTCCTTGTTGATAAAAACTACATTTGGAGGCTTATCTTGTAGAACAATTAAATATATTTGTCGTACAAGATCTTCTCCGCGTCATGAATGGATAAGGAAAAGATCTCCACAATATACGTATAAATATGGAAAGAATCTTGTTCCAACCTGTTCCATAATATTCTAGCTGAGACTGAAGAACATAATCTCCATTCTGTGTCAGCACAACTTGTAACACTTCAGTCTGATCTCCTTCTACATAAACTTGCCAACTTAATTAAGCTGCATGCTCGAATCTCACAAACTCCCGCTTTGGCATTTATGTAGACAAAACCATAATCCAAACATTCAATAAAATCAGAGTAAAAACCATCTTCAAGCTTAGCATCAAACAAACAAGTAAAAATGAAGATAGTATGGAAGCTCCCCCTCAAACTGACCCTGGGACTACGAACTAGCTTCATGAATCTTAACTCCCCCTCAAACTCAACTTGGGGGATTGCTTGGAATCAAATTCCCTTAACTCAATCAATAGGTAAACTTCAAAATAACTTTAATTCATTAAGGAGATAGAAACTCCTTGTAGCAGCAGAAACATAATAATATAAACATAAGAAGAGAAATCTAGAATACCAAGAAGACCAAAAACACCAAAAACAGCTACTGCTCCCCCTTTTTATCTCACATGAATGACAAAATGGCATAAGGAGGGAAATAAGACCAACATGAGCAGCTAAATAGAAGGAGATTTGGATCCATCCTTCTTGTGGCGCTCGCATCACGCTCCAAGCTGTTAGCAGCTGAGTCTTCTTCCTCATCTTCTTCTTCTTTCACCTCATCTTCAGCCTCTTCTTCATCAGCACTATCACCATAGTCCTCCACTTCTTTTTGTATCCTTTCAAGCTCATTATCAAACTCAGCATGAGGGTCAGATTCTTACTCATCACAGCAGTCTTGTTCCAGAAGGTTCACTAACCTCAGTAGCTAGAGCAGAAGCATCATACAACAGTGATGCTATGGAGGCTTGCCTCATCTAAAGAGACTTGATGTTTTTATCAAGAGACTTGTACTCTCTAGTTAGCTCTCGATGCATCCTTGCAGTCAAGGCATGTGCCCGAGTAGGGGGAAGCTCAGTAATTGGCACAGAAGTCTGATATCGCGTCTTCAACTTCTGAACATGACCTTCAATATCACAAAAGTGATGCACCTCATTGAACAACTTGTTGTTGAAGATGAAAGGACTTGGATCCTTAGCCCATATATCACCATCACGAACCACTTCAAGCATTTAAAATTGGATTATCCCAAAAATCAATCCAGGATAATTCATGCATCTCTCCTTCTCCAACTCCTCAACATGATTAGTGACATGCTCGAAAACAATCTTCCCAAACTTAAAATTCCTAAATTGACCAATCTTGAATAGAATGGTTGCAAGATGCTTACCCACAGTTGAGGTATGACCGGAGGGAAGCCAATTGAACACAACAATCTTGTGCAGCACTGTAAACTTCATAGTGAGATGAATTGTAATACCCCGTCTCTTAGCTTAACTTATTCTCTATAACATGATTATGTGCTTAATAGTTACCTTCTTATGTGTTAAGTTTGAGTAGAAAAGATCTGGGAGAAGAAATTCATCCGGTAGCCCAAAATACCGTTAGTTTCTATGTGATTCTCTCGTCTCGGTTAACCTGAAATGAGTTGATGTTGAAGTTTATGGGAATGAGAATATGTGTTTTGAGATGTGTGAAAGTTGTGTGTTTAGTTTGCAAAAACTTGATTTTTGGTGAATAGTAATTTGCGTCGTAAATTTCACTATTCACTCGATTGTCCGATTTTTTTTCGTCGGAAAAGTATTTTTGAGGTGTGAGAATTATTTTGAAACAATTGCAATATATTTGGGAGTATTTGAGGGTGAGATTATGTGGCTAAGTGATTAATTAAGTTAATGAGGGTTAATGAGATAAAGTGATAAAGTTAGTCACTATTCATCAAATGACAAGCTACTCACTCATGGCCACACACCTCATCTCTAACCTAGGTATAAAAAAACCCTCTCTTTCCCTCTCTTCTCTCCCTCTCTTGGCTGCAAAACACACGCACACACTCACCATTGTTGTCTTCCTCAAAGCATCAAGAATCGAGCATAGAATCAAGGTCAAATTCGAGCAAAACTTCATCCAAGGTTAGATCTATCATCTCCTTTGCTTTAATCCTAAGTTTGAACATGAAAAACTCTCCTTCTTTCCTCTTTCAATTTCGTGCTCCTAGCAAAAGTGAAGAGAAATGTTTTGATCTTCATATATTATTCTAAATCTATGCTCCAGACTTCATTTCTTGCACGAGCAATCAAGTAGAAGGAACCCTATCCCTAGTTCTTCCCTTGGCCGAATCTAGGGCTCATTTGGGGGTTTTTACTTCTTGTCTTGAATGAGCAAATTGATGTTCTTATGATTATTAGAATCATTTCTATACTTGGAATGAAAAAGTTTAAGTCATTCTTCTTCTACTTGCTCTAAAATTCGAAATTTTCAAGCTTTTGAAGTTGAGAATTTTTGTTGAAGACCTTGATTGATTAATGTGATGATATATATGTGTTAATGTGAGTTATTCAAACATGTTTATACTTGGAATGAATGAGTTGGAACAATCCCTCTTGTACTTGTGCCTAATTTCGAAATTTTGAAAGCCAAGTTCTAGTATTTCTATTTTCGCAGAAAATCTGCCGATCTGCCACCTTTGACCAAATCAGTCATAACTCTTTGCTCGTTAAACAGATTTGAGATCTGTAAATTGGACGGTAATCTAGAATTCCCTATCTTTCTTTTGGCATCTTGAACATGCTCTGTTTCTAGATATTCTGTTTTGTGTGAGCTTCTGAACCTGCAGCAGTTGTGCAGATTTCTTTTTTTTCTGCAACTCATTGCTCTCACGTTAGCTTCCAACTGAATGAACTCAGTTCCTAACTGAATTAAGTCAATTATCAACTGAATGAACTCAGTTCCCAACTGAATCAAGTCAGTTTCCAACTTGATCAAGTTAGTTCCCAACTTGACCAAATCAGACATAACTCTTTTCTCGTTTAATATTTTTGAGATCCGCAAATTGGGTTGGAAAGTAGACATCCGTGCTTTCTAATGATATGAAATAAGTTCCAAAATTCTTTCTAAGAAGTTCCAAAACTACATTCGTGTTCAGTGCATGTGCACATAATTTTTGTTTTGCTTGACAAAAATGAAGCGTTCGACTGAACTGAAGCGTTCAGCTGAGCTAAGGCGTTCAGCTGACTGAAGAGTTTAGCTGAGTTGAGGCGTTCAGCTGCGTTGAAGCGTCAAGTTGAGCTGAGCTTCTGACATGGATCCTTTATGGATTTCAATTTCTCAAGTTGTTTTAATCAAAAATGTTTTAGTGACGATCTTTAAATTATTTTAGCAAGTTGTTGTTGAGATTGATGTTTATATTGTTTAAAATTGAGGTTTATGGTCAGATAAGTGTTTTCGATTTGTTGGTTAGTAATTGTTGATGAGTTGGGTAAGGGTTCGAATTTTATATTTAGGAGTTTAGAAATCGAGAAAACCCTAAGAGCCGAATACAATAAAAGTAAGAGCCGCTCTAATTCCTTGAAGGGTCGAGTGGAAGTTTGAAGTAAGAAAGCGAGAGAGGAGAAGAAAGTAAGTGAAGAAGGAAAGCAAGCAAGGTGAGCTTTCTATTTATGAAATGAGAATGTGATGATACTATGATATTACTACATGTGTTTTTAAATGATTAACTTGCCATGTTTTGAGTTTTGTATGAAACCATCTACTTGAGAAAAGACGAATTTGGTCCTACGCGAGGTAGGATTATGTGTACATGTATTAGTGATCGTGAGCTTCCTTACGGTGGGCCGATCACAGTATTCGAGAAGGAGGCCTACTTCTCAACTATGATATTGAATGCGCAGTCGTTTGCAAAAAGATAAAATCACGTTCAAGCATGCACTTGTTATTTTAAAGTCATTACTTGTGTTATGCTTAAAGAGGCAAGTTTAATCTATAGCTCTATCAAGAAAGTTTTCAAGTTATATTTATGGCATGTGTTCACTGAGTACGAAGTACTCAGCCCTGCATGTTGTATTTAAAATGTGCAGGATAGCTCGGAAGGCGATGAAGTGCGCTTGGTGGCTTTGGTTGGTTAAAACTCTCTAGAGATATTTAAGCTAGGATTACTTGTCTTTATACATGTAATTCGGGCTATGTTTCCGTTGCAACACTTTGATGTTCTTGCTCTATTTTCTGTACTTTTGTCTTCGATACTGTAAACCTTGAACTCGAGATGTTAATGTTAACTTTTGGATGAATCATTCTCGTTGATGTTATGATGATATTCTGTTAAAACATGTTGGTAACGCTAGTAATCCTTGTTTCTAGCTTTGTTAGTACATATCTCTTGTTAGCAAACATGTCAGTAACACCCCTAACTTCTGTTATCAAGCATGTTAGCATTATCTCATACCAAATATTTTCACAATTATGTGCATATCTTATTATTCACAATTATGTGAATGCATGAGTTGTTTCCTTGTTCGAAATTTGGAGTTCCTAATGAGATTGTTTCATGATGGGCACTTGTGAACGAAAGGATAGAACTCTTGTGCAAGCGGTTTCATTGCTTGAAACTCCCGAGTAACATGAGCATAGTACCACCCTTGGGAAGCAAAATGAGTATGTGGTTGTCGGGAATTCCTAAGAACCGTCTTGTTCATTTTGGTGTGTGTAACATCTTTAACTGTTTTGTAGGATGAGTGATAACAGGAACACGATGATGCTTCAAGAGTATGACTACATGAGAATGAGATACGATGAGACGTTGGCCGAGTTTTTAGCTCGGTATCATAATGTTTGGGAAGTCGTGAAGTACCTTGACATCAGCGGAGTCGACAGGATCATCCATCTGAGCCACCTGCCGCCAGCAGCATGGCGCGAGTGGGCAGTTTCACTCGTTGCTAGTCACGTTGGACGACAATACCTAGGAGTGTACATGTACGGTGATTGCAATGGTTTCATTGCCACTATATCCAGTCAGTTCATGCGCGAGGGTGCACCACCACCCGGACCGCACTACCCTCCTCAGAGGTTTGAACCATCTAGGCTTAGATCGGAGCCGATGCCCTAAGATGACCCAGTTCCATTCCCAATCCCTCCTCCTCTGCAACCCGAGTCAAGTGTTAGACCCCGGCGTCCGACACGTTGTGAGCCAGTTCACTCTACTAGAACTTGGCCTCGAGGAGCCACCCTACTGTTGACCCTGACATGCCAGTTTCTCAACCAGACGCCCCCGTTTCAACATTTTGTCAAATTTCTACAGTGACATAACCCGCTTACCGAGAAGACAGTTGGTGAGGGTCATCTTCAGCGCATTTCAAGCGACAAGCTGAGTTTCGACATCACCTCTATAGGAGTGCCGCTTCTAGTGCCTCACGATGAATACGAGCTGACCTTAGATGGCGAGATCGACTTGGCAGCCTACATTCGACGCTACGCCGTGAGAGAAGAGACTTCCCCTGAGGTCTACTTCAAGGAGCTAGCCAAGGAAGAAGAAGAGGAGGATCTGGAAGAGGATCCAATGGAGTAAGAAGAGGATCCCAAAGAGGATCCAATGGAGGATGAGGAAAAGGAAATCCGATTGAGGATGAGCCTTGAAGACGTTCCGTAGAAATGATCCTTAACTTAGGACTAGTTAGTAAGAAGTAGTAGTCCGTGCTAATGTTTATGTGAGTATTGTTGTGTGCTTATTTGTTAAAAACTCTGTAACTGACTTGTATGATGCCTATATATGTTGTATGTGATCTAGTAGAGTCGGATACAGAGTAGTTAGGCCGTATCTTGGGCGTTTTGAGGATGGTTAGAACACATTGATGATGTTAGGGAAATTTTCAATTGTGAATATGTTTATCCCTTTTTGTATAAGTCATTTAAATGAGGCAATTTTTTGATGAAATGAAAGGATGACTAAAGCGGTCGTTGTCATTAAGAAATGAGTTCTTTTGTGCTTAAGTAAGAGAAAGGAAGAAAGATAATGCTTGATGCATTATTTGGTAAGAGCTTTGTTAAATCAAGTGATTGTGAAGAGTTGCATGGAAGGTTAAAGGTTTCTGTTTTAAATCGTAGGCAGATAGGCCTCCAAGTTGGAACAGATTCAAAAGAGGAAAAAGAGGAAGAAAATTTTCTGTTTAAACCCACAGACGGTTGGGCTTACAGTTTGAGACAGACCCAAAATCTCTTAAGTAAATGTGAAATGTGTTAACTGATTGAAGTATATATGATGATATGTTGAAAGTGAGTGATTTACGAGCATGACTTAAGTGCTAAAATGTTATGAGAAGTATTTTCGAATGAATTTTGCAAATGCTTGATTGTGATATTTCGATGCATTTGCTTAAGTAATAGTTGTTTATATTCGGAATGCTTGCTTATGAATTGTTTTGCTTGATTCTTATAATTGAGCAATAAGGATTGTATTTCTCGAGCTAAGGCCTAGTTGTTGAAAGTTGTTAGTTTCTAAGTTTCGTGTTGTTAATTAGAATGCCTCCTAGAAAAAGGATAAACGATCAAGAAGAGCAAAGAGAGCCAACCCCTTCTCATCAGCCTGAGAGGAGGATAGAAGAACTTTTTCTTCGCCAAAACTTGCCAACCTTTTGATGTCAGAGGAAGCCCTGCAGAGGCAGAGAAGTGGATTCGCGCCCTTGAGCGGATCTACAAGTTTCTTCGCTGTGAGGACCGAGAGCGCCTCGTCTGTATGTCCTATCAGCTGAAAGGATCAACTGATTACTGGTGGGAAGCGAGACTGAAGACTTGTTCTCCCGAAGAACTTAAGAACCTCACTTGGAGCAGTTCAAAGAAGTCTTGTTCGAGAAGTACGTACTAAGGACCTATCACAAGCAGAAGGAGAACGATGAAAAATCTGAGATAGGGAAAGAAGATCGTAGCTGAGTACGATACCAACACTGTAACTGATGTTTGGTCTGCTTGCAATCAAGTACAATAGACTGCCAATCATGCAACTATATAAGGATTGATCTACTGAAGCTCTATCCTTATATTTACTCAGTTTGAACGAAGTTTCCATTGGTGTCCTTCGAATCTTCGCATTCTCAAGGCCAAATTTCTTGACCAAGCCTCTGGCATACTTCTATTGAGATATGAATATCCCCTTCTCGGATTGCTTAATTTGAAGTTCCAGAAAATAATGCAATTCGCAAACAAGCTCATGTCGAACTCATTAGTCGTGTGATTCACAAAGTCCTGGATCAATTCCTGCGATACAGACCCAAATATGATATCATCAACATAAATTTGAATGAGAATTATACCTTTGTTATCTCTTTTGTAGAACAGAGTCTTGTCTGATCCTCCTCGTGTACATCCTTTGGATATGAGATATTTGGACAAAGTCCCTTGGTGCTTGCTTAAGACCATACAAAGTATTGTTAAGCTTGTACACATGATCTGGGTAATTTGGATCCACGAACCCTGGGGGTTGCTCCACGTATATGTCCTCATGAAGAATACCATTGAGAAAGGCACACTTGACGTCCATTTGATACAGTTTGAAGTTCAAGAAGCATGCCATACCTAACAGCAATCTGACAACTTCTAACCTTGTCACAGGTGCAAATGAGTCCTCAAAATCAATACCTTCTTCCTGTGAGTATCCCTGAGCTACAAGGCGTGACTTGTTCCGAGTGATAACATCTTCTTCATTGGCCTTGTTGCGAAAAATCCACTTGGTCCCAATAACCAGCACATCAATGGGGCGAGAGACCAATTCCCACACATTACATCGAACAAACTGAATAAGCTCTTCTTGCATAGATGCGATCCATTCTTCAATTTGCAAAGCTTCCTTAACATTCTTTGGAAGAATAGTAGAGACATAACAAACATAAGCAAGATTTGCCACCATCCTAGCATAATCTTGTTTGACATTTCGAGTCATTCTTCCACCTCTAGGATCTCCAAGGACATTGGAGATGGGATGATCCTTTGTTACTTTTCTGGACGGAGTAAGAGGGACTATAGCATTCTGAGTGGAAGGTGCAATACCTTGTTCGGAGGTGTCTGAGACAGTTTGTGGATTTGAATTCCCCTCCTCAAATGTTGCTACATGTGGATCATTTTGCTCCGTAGCTTTACTTGAGTCTGGCTCATACGTTAGATCAAATGACTCTGGTTGATCTTCCTCTTCTTCTTTAGAGATGACATTGTCATCAGTGAATACCACATTAATGGATTCCATTACAGTCTTCATGGTCTTGTTAAAAACTCTGAAAGCCCTACTGTTTCTGGAATACCCCAAGAAGATTGCCTCAACTCCTTTATCATCAAGCTTCTTTCTTTGAAATCTATCATTTAGAATGTAGCAAACAGTTCCAAATATGTGAAAATGTTTGAAGCTAGGTTTTCTGCCTTTCCAGAATTCATAGGTAGTCTTATCAGTTTTAGGTTGCAGGTAGACCCGGTTGATAATGTAGCAAGCAGTATTCATTACTTCAGCCCAAACCCACTCAGCAATGTCTTGAGCATTCATCATAGTTCGCATCATCTCTTGAAGTGTGCGATTCTTCCTTTCTACAACCCAATTTTGTTATGGAGTTATGGGGACAAAAAATTCATGAGCAATCCCCTTCTCATTGCAGAACTCCTCGAAAGGTCCCTTTTCAAACTCCTTGCCATGATCGTTTCTTGTACGCTTCAAAGGAGTTTCCTTTTCCACTTCCAGTTTTAAACAGAGGACTTTAAAATACTGAAATGCCTCACTCTTATCACACAAAAATTCAACCCAAGTAAATCTTGAAAAGTCATCCGCACATACTAGAATATACTTCTTCTTAGCTATACTTTCAGTAGGCATGGGACCTATGAGATCCATGTGCCTTAGATCTATTATCTTGGAAGTAGTAATACCTTGCATCTTCTTATGATCAATATGCACTTGTTTTCTAGCTTGACACAGACCGCATACATTGCTTTCGAAAATCTGTATAGAAGGAAGATCTCTTGCAGCTTCAACCTTAATCAGCTTCTTCATGTTTCTGAAGTTGGAGTGTTCCAGTTTCTGATGCCAGATTCTGCGACAGATGAGCTAGTACGGAGACACACTGACTGAGCCGTGGCAAGATAGCATCGATCCGCTGATCTATCTCCGATCAAGTAATTATCTCCATTTGATGTGACAATGCAGTGAGAGAAGGTGAATATCACATTCAAGTCTAGATCACATAGCCGCCCAATGCTTATCAAATTGGGGTTCATTCTGTCCACCAGAAATGCGTACTTCAATGGAGGGAAACCTGAAACATCTAGTGTTCCTCTGCCAATGATATTTAGTTGCGATCCATCACTAAAAGTTACAGTGTCATTGAAGCTCTTCTTGACATCTTTCAAGAACATTGAATTACTAGTCATGTGCCACGAACATGCACTATCCAATTACCATCTATTATCAGCTCTTGCCCATAGAGCAGTTAGAGATACATAAGACATATCGTTTCTTCTGTTTCCTGGCCTTCTAGTGCCATGATTCATGGTTCTTCTTCGATCTGCCATGTAGAACCTGCAATTAGGTCTTATATGACCTGGTCTTTCATAGTAGTGACACACTGGAGAGTAGTAGTCATTATATCCTTGACTATATCCTTGATTATTGAACACCTGATTTTGTCTCTGTGGAGCTGAGTTAAATTTCCGAGCTTGTCTCTAATGTTGTTGCCTTCCACGACGATTCTTTTTAACAGCTTGTTTTAGAATCTCCTCATCCTGCTTCTTGTTGTCAAGGGTTTCTTCAGTTTGCTTTTCCTTTTCAGGAACAAAAGGAGTCTTGGTTCCTGTGTTTACTGGTCTCCATGCCTTATTCCCTTGATAACCTAGACCAGCTTTGCTTGTGTTTGGTTGACCAGCCTAAAACATTTGATCTAGCTGAGCAGTACTGTTGGTCATAATCCTTACAACCTTGTTGATATGGATGATTTCATTTTCCTTGAACACATTATCTTCTCTAAGATTTGAATTCTCCAACAGCAAAACATTATTCAAAGCTTTTAGACTATCCCTTTCTTGACAAACATCAACCAACTGAGATTTAACAATCTTATTTTCCTCTTCCAACAATATTTGATTCTTCCTCGTTACCACAGTCATCATTTTCTTCATCACTATGTGTGGCAACATAGGATTTGTTCTCATGTTTGAGGAAACATGGACATTCATTCTGAAAGTGTCCATAACCATAACATTCGAAGCACTTTGGACCAGATTTTTCAGTGCGAGATTTCACCACTTTGTTTCTTGAAGAGGTGTTAGTAGTTTCCTTTCTGGATGAGCTATTACTGGAGGCCTTTTTCATAGGTCTCTTAAATAGCTTGTCATAGTTTTTTACTAGAAGAGATAAATCTTCATCTCCACTGGTTTTGCTGGAAGGCTCAGATGCTAGATCAGAATTCCAGTTGTGAGCTGCAAAAGTAACTCCCTTGCTTTTCTCAGAACTCTCGTTCTGCTTTCCCTTCTCAAATATTCTTAGAGCTGATCAACTAATCCAGTTTAAGTTTAGAAACATCTTTATCTTCCTCTATAGCAGTCACTTTGTACTCAAATCTGTTTGGAAGGGATCAAAGGACCTTCCTAACAAGCTTCTCATTGGAAATCTCCTCTTCAAGATGAAAACTTTCTTTGGAAAGAGCTAGTAGTCATGAATGAAATTCACTAATGTTTCCAGTCTTCTTCATTCTTAGGTTATCAAACTGTGATGTCAGTTGTTGGAGCCTCTAACCTTTCACCTTCTTGTTTCATTCGAAAGCTATTTCAAGAATATCCCAAGCTTTCTTGGCAGAGGTGCAAGTGGAGATAAGAGCTAAGATCTCTACACTTACAGCCGATTAAATCACATTCAGGGCCTTTTGATTCATCCCTGACCACTTGATCTTAGTTTCACTCCATTCATTTCTTATTTTGAGATCAGAAGATTTTTCTTTGACTGGAGGAGTCCATTCTTCCTCTACAGCATTCCAAGCAGTTTCATCAATGGATCTGATGTAAGACATGATTCTTACTTTCCAGTAGTTGTAGTTCTTCCCATCCAACAATGGGGGTTTCATCACGACATGACCATTAATAGTCATTCTGGATCAGATGCATCAACAGATATTTGCGGTTGTCCTGGGATCAAAACCTGTGAAGTCCGTGTACCGCTCTGGTACCAATTGAAATAATTAATCTGACAATTTATACATATAAATTGTATCCATTATTGCAATACTTAGCACAAAGATTAACATAGAATATAACAATTATGTTAAGTAAAGAACATACAGAAATGGTGACCCAGTTCGGTTAGTCAACCTACGTCTGGGGGCCTTCTTGCCCAAGAGAAAATCAATCCACCATTGAAAGTTGTAGTTACAGACTCTTACACATATAGTCCATCAACCATATGAAGTCTTCTAACTCACACACTTCCCAACCCAGCATGAACCAACGATTATTCAAGACGCACTCAAACAATCTAAGCTTTAGTCGCAACCTAACGCTCACCTCTCTCCCAAGTGTTTTTATATGAAACAAACACTCTCAAGATCAATACGAAAAATACTCACTCACGCAAATATACTAGCTATGAATATAATGAAATATAGCTAAAGCAGCGGCAGCCTCCAAATGATGTAGGTTTAGATATATATATGTCTTGAGAAGCCCTAGATATTATCTTCACCGATTTGCCCTAGTTTCCTTGTTGACAGAAACTTCCTTTGGAGGCTTATCTAGTGGAACAATTAAATATATTTTCCGTATAAGATCTTCTCTGCGTCATGAATGGATAAGGAAAAAATCTCCGCAATATCCGCATAAATATGGAAAGAATCTTTTGAATCTGTTCCAACATGTTCCACAATAGTCTAGCTCAGACTGAAGAACATAATCTCCATTCTGTGTCAGCATAACTTGTAACACTTCAGTCTAATCTCATTCTACATAAACTTGTCAACTTGATTGAGCTGAATGCTCAAATCTAACACAAATAAAATTACAAGAGAAGTCATCCATCTTGATTTCCTAGTCAAGGTCTCAAAAAACCATTTGCCCACCTTTGTTGGCATTGTAACGTGGAGGAAAAAAGAACTGTGGGAAAGGATTACTCAAAAAGATAACTCACAACAAACCAATTTATATAGAGGGAAATTTTTTATTAAATAAATAAACACAAAAACTTTACTTACATCTCATGTGGCGGTGGGTTTGCATACCAATCATTGAATGGTTTGATGAATGCAGGCTGATATCTCTTTAGAGGATCAAACTTTCCATCGAGGGGGGCAGCATTGGCTGCAGTGAATCTGCTGGACGTATTTCACGAACGCTTTGCCTTAACACCATGTATTTATTGAAGGAAGATGAACCTTCACTGCTCGAGCTTATGTATAAAGGGTTAGACCGAGTGGTAGAATGAGTGTTAGGTCTACGGAATGGAAGAGATTGTTTAGTAGTAGACTTCTGTAGAAGCTCGACAACATCATTCTCATGTATTTTAACTGCTTCAACCTTAGCCAATACATCATTCTCATCTATTTCAACATCCAATGCCTTATTTTTCCTCTCTTGGTCAGCAACAGACTCCACCAGCTTCTCCACATGTAAGATTTCATTGGTAAGACAATTTACTAAACCATCAAGATGTTTCAAATTAACTTCACCCTCAGATAAGGGAGAAAGAGAATCGTCAATCTTAACCACTGGACCATCTCCGCCGATTACATTACCATCCCCATCATTTTGATGATTAACCACTAACACCTCGGCAGCATCATCATCAACATCACCATCACCCTGACCATCAACATAAGCATCAGCATCACCATCACCCTCAGCATCAACATTAGCATCACCTTCAACATCATCATCTACTGATGGATGAACTACTCTAATTTGTCTGTTTTCATCAACGCATTCATCGTTCAAATCATCCCCACCGCCTCCTTCCTCAACTCCATCACGCAAATCATCGATATAAGTGGTGTCTGATGAGGATATCTCCAAAATTGGGATATTTACAAGGCAGTCTTCAGCGGACAAAAAGGCATCATTACATTCCATACCAGTTTGAGGATGATACCTTTCTTCTACACATTCAAATCCAGGCATTGGCTTGCCCCCATCCTCAAAATCCAATCCACCGGAACCCCGTGTAGTCCAGTAGTCTTTGTGCATAAACTCAACAAAGTCACAGACAATGGACAACTTATCATGCAAAGTGCTGCAAATGGCTTCCAACTTGTCAAGCCTTGAGATGATTTTGCGATCCCGTGACTACAAAGGGGAGAAAAGTTAATTAACTTTGGAAAATTACAGCCTCACATAAGTACAAGTAATTACTTCTTACCCTCTGATTAATGGTAGAAATGGATTCCACAGATTCAGATGTAGCATCCTCCTCAGTTTCGTTGAGAGTTTTGAGAGGAGTCTCCTTAGTTGAAGAACGCAGTGGATAACGCTGATTTGGAAGAGGATTTTTAGAACATTCACTAGTCTCATCACAAAGTTTTCTCCTCCTCTTTCGCGTTGTAGTCTTTGTCTTTGTTGGGGAAGACTCTTCATCCATTGCATCTATGTCTTCCTGCAGAAATTCCTCAATTGCTGCTACTTTATTCTGCTCTTCATCAGACAGGAGGAGAGGATGCTGCAATGTAGAACCCCGAAAATTCGAGCCTAAAATTTTTGTTTTTAGTATATAAAATAATTAGAATAAAATTTAATAATAGGACGGTCACTTATTCCCGATCAACTTTTAATATCTAAATTATATTAAATTTAGACATTTCATGCATTGCATAAACATGAGCATTTATATTATGTGAGTTAAGTGAAAAATATTGATATAATTGTTGTTTATACAATATTGTGATTAATTAGAAATAATAATCAAAAGATGAATTATAATATATATATATATATATATATATGAAATATTTGTCTATTAAATTATAAAGAGAAATTCTTTTATGGAATAATATCGATATTGGTCTCATTAAAATCAGAATAATTAACTCTATTCGTATGCACAATCGAAACTTCGATCCGTTAAATAAATAACATATAATGGAAGAATAATCGAAATACTATATAAAAGGAAATTAATATATATATATATATATATATATATATATTACATATATAAGTGTGTGTGCTTGAGGTTGTGTGTACGCGTGAGTTGTGTATGTGTGCGTGTGTTTTGTGTGATTAGTTAGGATAAGTTTAACCTATTACCTAATTAAAATAAATAGGAAAATTAAGTAAATAGGGATTGGGGAAAAAGGGAATAACAACAGAGAAAAAATAGAATTAGAAGGAAAAAGATTTGGAGAGACAACGTGTTGTCAGAAAATAAAAAAAAATACAATCTTCTCTTTTCTCATTCCCCAACGCAGCAGCTCAAATAAGCCAATAGATGGAGATTAGGAATAATCATCAAGTAACCTATGCTATTCACTCCTATATCTTCTCCTCATCAATAAGAATTTGCTTCTCTACCATTCCTTCCATCACCAATCTTCATTCAAGCAGTAACACAAAGAAAACCCTAACCCCCACCGCCGGCCACCACTGGAGAAGAAGAGACAACGGGAACCTTGTGAGGGAGAGAGAAAGGAGTTGGGCAGTAGGCTTGGAAAGGAAGAAACGTGAGGGAGAAGGAGGAGAAAGAAAACTAGGTATAAAATCTTCATCTAGTTTATTTGTTTTGCTTTCGTATATGGACATGTTAGGTTAGTAATGAATGGTTATAAGTGCTGTAAATCTATGTTAAAATGATGCTAATTAACATTTATATGGGGTATGAGGGTGTTCTATGTGTTAGAATCTAGGTTATGAATGTGTATGCATGAAGAAGGTGTTTGGCAACTCGTATGGTTGCACATATGTGTTAATAAACGACCCATAACTCTCAATCTACTCCATGAAAATGTGTGAAATCACCTTCAAATGAAAGCCTGATATGTTGGCTATAATGTATGTGAAAATGATCCCTCGGTTTCAAGTATAGAGGTGTCAAAATATTTGAGTTTGTAACTTGCTCGAATATGTCAAAAAAACTGACTAAGTGTGAAAGACATGTTAATATCTTGAAAATGGCTAATATATTTATAACATGGATTATTTTATTGTGTTCTAGGCTTCTTGTAGATTTTAGAATGATAAGACTCATTATCATAGGACGAAAACTCTATTTTATATGGATTTTACAATAAATCACTATGTGCTGTCAAGATCCTAAAGTATGATAATGTTTATGAAAGGTGTGATGTTTGTGCTTAAGGTTTGAGATTCTTCTTGGTGTGTTGCATGTGTGTACATGATAGGATATGTGTAGTTATGATCTTGATGAGAATTTTATGAGTTTTGAATGTGCTAAATGTACTTATAATAATTTGAAGATAGAAATGTTAGGAGTATGCTTGAAAGACTTGATTAGTTAATCTGTCACCTTGTAAGAACCGAATTACTGTATTTAGGATATTTGAAGGCATGAAATCAGTATTTTGCTAGTGGATTATAAATCTAGAAGTCTTCTAGTATTTATGATTTTAATATCATAATTTTCTTATGAAGATAAGAACCCTCAAAAGATATTATAAGAAAATTTAGTGGCAAATTCCAGCTTTTGTATAGATGTTGGGAAAGCGGTTGTGAAATCTTTAATATAAAGTATTTGGATGAATGTCTTTCTGTACATGAAAATAGACTTATTGAGATTTTTAGAATGATAAGAAAATTATAATTTGATTAAGAACTCGAGCCTAGGTGAATTAATCTTATAGGCCCTTGTGCAGTCCAAATTTAAGAACTCCAAATTTTGTCATAAAGTATAGATTAAGTTGGGAAGCTTATGTGTATGATAGTTCAATGTTAGTATTCTTAAAATGACGTTTAAGATGTTAATTTTGTTCAGTTAAAATTTCAAGTCCATAGGAAGTGTCTAACTATTTTAATAAAATCGTGTATGGGTACACTTCTACTAAGGATAGAAATTTCGAAATTGGACTTTGTTATGGACACTTAATTAGTTTCAGTTGGGCTTGGACTAAAATGGATTTGGGCTTGTAATTTAAATTCGAGTGGGCCTAATAATTGATAGGTTGAGATCATTTATTTATTTATTAGACTTGTATGATAATAAAAATGATTGGATTTATTGTTTATGAGATAATCTAATATTTGAGCTTATGTGTTTATAGGCTACTAAAATGATTGAGCTAAATTATCCTAAACTAATTAAAATGATTGGATTTAATCTTGTATGAGATTAATTAATCATATTAGTCCAATATGACTTATTTATGTATGATATGGACCCTTAGTCAATATCTATATGTAATTAAAGTAAAGTTGTATAATATATGATTAATGTTTGTTATTATTTATGCATGATTAATTATCTATTATTTATTTATTAATTGAATAAATAATTATTAATTAAAAATTAATTAATTAAATAAAATACTTTCATAATTAATTAATTATATGCCTTTAATAATTATTATTAATTAATTAATTCTTTATTAATTAATTATATGTCTTTATTAATTAATTATATGTCTTTAATAATTATTTATTTATTAATTAATTATATACCTTTATTAATTAATTAATTCTTTATTAATTAATTATATGCTTGTAATAATTAATTATATGTCTTTAATAATTAATTATTAATTAATTAATTATATGTCCTTAAGTAATTAATTGATTCTTAATTAATCAATTAAAATGATCTAAGTTAATTGAATAATTGTTATATATTCAATAGTCAAGTATGGATGTATTACATGTTTTAAAGTATGATCTTATGGCATGAGATATGTGATTACTTAAGAGCACATGCATATAGTAGGACACGATGTAAAGCATATAGTATGCATAGGACATTTATGTGACTCATGTGACATAACATGCACGACATACATGTTATAACTCGGGAATAAGCTTGACCAAGGATGCTAAAACTTTAGGCACATACATGCTTGTGAACCTAAGTGTTTAAGACAACTCTTGTAGGACCAAGCAACCCTTAATTTCAGGGACTAGTCAAGTGAATCTGAATCAAGGTGGGTTTCTATTTTCAAACTGTGGATTACAAACTCCCACTAAGGTAACTATAGGGTTATTAAACCCAACGCTTTCCAATGTATGCATGCTAAATCTTTTATACTCAATTGCTTGTGGATTACCAATGTTGAATGTCTTTATAATACGATCGGCCTTGTGCTTTGTACAAGCCAAGGTAGTGTACACAGGAAGTTATGACAGTTCGATTGGAGGGAGTGGCTCCCCTCTAATTGGAGCGGGCGGTAACCCAAGAATGTGAGTTGTTTTATGGTTCGAACCGATTATCCTTTTAACTGTTTTGACTTATGAGAAGGACAATATTTTCACTAAAGTAACCCCTTCCATAAGAAAGAAGCATGTTATATCTTTTCAAAGTTGTTTTCAAACTGAGGCACGAAATCCATTGAGTGCTTTTGTACTCAGCCCCCTGCATTGTTTTCCCTAATGCAGGTTGAACAAAGTGGAGGTGGAGAAGGGGATGTCGATGTTGTCTGTTCATTCCATTCAAGTACTTGTTATGTCGGTCTTTATGACCATCATCTTTGTTTTCAATAAGGCTTATGTCAATCAAACTCAAGTTACCTCTATGTTCTAACCATTTTCTTTAAGTTGATTATTTTTTGAACCGCTTCTGCAATGCGGGGCCGACGTCCTCATACATCCACCCCAGTTATGTTATGCTAGGGCATCGATGTTGAACAATTACCCACCTTGCCTCTTTTATTCCAAACATTTATCTTTTGATGTTTTCAGCAAATAACATTTTATTGTTAATTATGATTATGATTTCTATGGTTTTACCCCATCCCCCGCGTGGTGGCTCAGACGGATCAGCATAGGCCCGGGTCGCGGGTCGCCACATACAAATGCTAAACATAAGTCAGTGCATAAATTTACAAAATTTTCTAAATTGATAAACAAAAAGGAGGATTACTACAAGACTATTTGTTGACTCTGCAAACAAATCTTTCACTTTTGCAAAGGTCCATAATCCCCCAGCGGCCTTCCATCTCAACACTCGGGGGTAAGTGTTTTCTCAACCTTCAATAATCTCCATACAATTTGAACCAAGCAAGGGGAAAATTTCATAGATCCAGTACTGAAACACATATAGAAATCCAAATATTTCATAATTCGGTCTCCCATCCACAGTTCTCACATAATTATTAATCCTATCACAAGCCATGATAACTCATTCACGAAGTAACTATAGCTAACCAACCCCCAAGGATATTCATTGAATTTCTCAATATCATCGCATATATGCAAATATCGAATATTTAATTTCTTCTTTTGAGTATCACGAGTCAATAGAACACCGCACAAGAATTAGATAATTGTTTCACCTATTTTTGTTCTTATTTTGCGTATGTTTTTAGATTGTTTTTTATGATAGTTCGTTTGGTTTGAATTGGATTAAGTTAAAAAGTTGCACTAATATTTTATCCAAGTGTTTTGAGTGGAAATATAGGTTATGAGCTGGAATTGCTAGTTTAAAGATTATAATGGACTCAATCCAATCTTGGAACGAAGAGGTATGGAGGAGGGTAGAGCTGAAGTAGAGGGCAGAGCTCCCTGCTCGTTTGTTCATTGCGCGTCCAGCAAGTGGAGGCAAAGCTCCCTAGTTATACCAGAGCTCCCTGCCCTGTCTATTAGTTATTAGTGCAGGAATTAAGGACAGAGCTTTCTGGTAGACCAGAGCTCCTTGCCCTGAGATACTTGGCAAATTTAAAGTCGCCTCCTGCACGATAAAAGGTCGGTTCCTTTTTAGACTTTTTTTTTGGTTGACTTTTGACTACTGGTTTTTTATTTCTTTTTCTTGAAAGAGAAAAAGGACGGGTGTTGCTTTTTCTCTTAATTTAGCTTTCCTTCTTCTATTTCAATTATCGTAATTCTTATTACGGATTCAAGAATAACTCCATCATGAATTTATTTTCAGATTCTACTTCAATATTTATTATGCAATTTTCATTGAAGCTTGTGAGTTTTTTAATTCTTGTTTTTATTTTCTTTTGCTTTAATTTCTTTTAGATAAATTCCTTTGAGTTTATGTTAGAATTAGAATTAATATTCCACACACTAGATTAAATTTTAATTCTTGTCTAGGGTTAATTAGATTTTATTTCAATTCTTGTCTAGATTTAATTTATACCTAAGTATTTCTTCCGCCTAGTTATAAACAAACAAACCAATTGATTCACTGCTTTATTTTTCTTTTCTTTTCGCAATACTATAATTTTCCTGCTAAGTTTTCCTTGAGAGACGATATTCGGGTTAGCTTACTTAATCTATTACGCCCACGTTTAATTGCGTGCAACTAAGATTAATTAGGTTGAATAATAATGCTCCCCACCTCCATGACCACCTGGACTGTAATTTTTAGTTGATGCTAACTATTCCTTAATCTTCACCATATTCAAACTTCTGGTTAAGCCAAAAGAATTTTGGTTCACAGTAGAAGTCAAGGGGGCTTTCTCTATAGGGCCAAACTTCAAACCACATATCAAGTACCAATCACGACGTCCGAAGTGAACCTCAGTGTATTGAAATTGAACACCAATACACATGTCCTCAACTTCGACTGGTTCAACAATTTCATGCAATAGTTGTAATGCCCCGGAAATTCCTTACGATCTCAAAAATTTAAAGTTAATTAAATAAATGGCTTTGCACGCCTAAGTTTACGATTTTGAATTCTAAGACTAACGGCCGAATCTGTTTCCGAAATTAAATTACGGAAGTCAGCTAGACGACTACTGTATTTAGGGTTAGCGCGTACGAAAAGTTTTTAGTTCGTGAACTTAGAACGGAAAACCGTCTGATTTTTACATTCACGAAACCATTTTTATGATTTTCCGGACAAAACTCGGACTGTGTCGTTCCGAGTTTTTGTCAAAATAAATTTTTATAAATTTATTCTCCGATTAAGTTTCGTACGTTAGAATTTTCTGTCGAATCGGATCGCGACGATTTTGTGCTGAGCTACGTTTTTCGTCGAACGTTTTCCGTAACGTCGGATCGCGCCGGAAAAGCGCGTATTTCCCTCTCCCTCTCCCTCATGACCGACATCATCCTCTCTTTTAGTTAGATTTTTTGTGCTTTATTAGTTAAATAAGGGACACCTAATGCAATGACTATTCCTACTTTACACCTCTTAGCTTATAACATAAGTTAACAAAATTAAAATACCAACTCTCCCTCCCAATACACTAAAATCTCGGCAGCCCCTACTCCATTCTCTCATCTTCATTCCATCATCTCCATTGAAGAACCTTCAAGATCTAGAAGAAGAAATAGCACAAGTCTTCATCCAACCATCCAAACCTCTTACATCTTTCATTAATTAGCAAGGTAATCCTCTCCTCTTTAATTCTATCCATCCATCATCCTCTTCTTTTTATTTTCCTTTTTGGATAAAAAATTAGGGTGATGGATTAGATGTTTTGATCTTGAATTAATGAAATTGGATATGTTAGATAGGTTAATTAGGGTTTAGAATTGAACAAAAATCAAGAACCCTAATCTCTCTATATTACCGAAAATTTAGGGTAAATTGTAGGATTTTTGGATTTCTTCAATTGATGATAGATTCATGCCTAAGAGGTGTTTAATTGGTGATTAAAACAAAGAGGAATCGAAAGCCCCATGTTTTGTGAAAACCGATTTAGGGTTTAAGTTTGGATTTAGGGATTGTTGCATGATAGTTTATAATTGGATTGCAATTGATTAATTGTTGTTATAATAGATTGATTAATGAATAAATGGTGTTAATTAGAGAAGAAAATCATCCTCTTATCCCTTGTGTCAATACCGAAATTTACTAGACAATTAGGGGTTTTCATGTGTTGAATTTAATTGATGAATTGATGATGGAATTATGTTGTAGTTGATGTTAATTGATTATGGGAATTTAATTAGATTTTTCTAAAAATATTTATTGGAATGTAAGAGACGAAGAATACGTCATAAGTTGAAATATAGTGATGATATGAAATGTTTGTATGCATAAAAGTGATTCTCGTTAGATGTAGTTCAATGACGTAAAATTTGAACGGAATCCGACAACTTTGAAAATTGCATAAGAGACGAACAACTAGACGTAACTAATAACTGAGAAGTCGAATGAGAATTCTAATTTGGTATTATTGTCTATGATGGACTTGAGAACAACTTTGTAGTTGACGTCATGAGCTTTCGAGCTTTTATAATATGAGCTATAGTGATAATCGAGAACTAGAACGCTAAGTTACTAACTTGTTGGTTTAGTACTTGTTACTTGAAAGCCGACGTTTAGAACGTCGTGCTATTGGACGAGTTTTGAGAAGGAGTCCGTCACGTACGGGAGTACGTGATGACTGCCTTGAGGGTCCAGTTTCTAAAGAAATCGAATTCGAGAGCTTAGAACGAACCTAAGACGTTATACGTCGAATCTACCGAGCAACTAGGGTTATCGCGGCAGTTTTGCGACCCTCGCCGGAAACTGTAATAACTTTTAGCTCGTTTATCGGATTTGCAATCCGTAAATTGGAGCGTAAACTAGACATTCCAAACTTTCAAATGGTACAGGGCTCATTCCCTGTTTCCAGTTCCTCTGTTCTGGGCAGCCTCCAGAGTCACTGTATTGCGCAGTAAAATTTCAGTTTCAATTCTCCTAAGTTGTTTCGTTCGCAACTTAGTTTCTTTCGATCGTTTAAGCCGTATTATCTAACGACTATCTTCCTACTGACCCTAGAGTCAAGTACAGGGCCTTGAGTGATAAAACCAGTCGAGATCTCATCTCTTATTCGTTCAAGTAAAGAAGTAGTAAGCGAGAAATTACATAAGTTGTTTAATGAACTAAAACGTAATTCTCCTAAGTTGTTTCTTTCCAATTTAGTTCCTTATGATCCTTTAAGTCGTATTAAGTTACCGACTACTTTCTCTACTGACCTAAGAGTCGAGTATGAGACCTTCTGAGTTCTAACGAGATTTGTACGAGTCTCGTTCCCGTTTAAGTAAATTGAATCTAGTAAGCGTGCAATTGCCTAAAGAATGAAACGACTAAAACTTATTTCGATTCTCTTGATCGATTATCTTTTACGACCCGTTTTAAGCATTATTATTTTACGATGAAGGAGGAAGCCAACTGTAAAGAAAGGACGGAAGATCCGAAGATTGGAAGCTAGTGCTTTTAGTTCTGTATTACGAGGTGGGCTTTTATCTATATCAAATAAAATGTGGGTTTTTCCACAACTTGAAAGTATTAATTATCGCTTTGATAATTGTGTTTTCAAAGTGATAATCTTGGCATAAACTGTTTCAGTTATTTTATGTGAGTTCTCTTGTACCTATCTGAGTTAACCTTCGGGTTTTTCCAGACTTTTAGAGTTAATCTAACTAGGTTAACTAACGATCGGCTCTGAGTTAGCTGCTAAGTGCTTTCCAGAGTTAGTGCACTTTGTAACCTGTGGTGTATGTAGTATCCTATTGAGGGGTAACCAGCCACGGTGAATTAGCTGTGGTCAAGATTGAACATAACATACTCTAAAAATGCTTGCGCAAGCTGCTTTATACAAATCAGTAAGAAAATGTTTAGTAGGCACGGGCCTTTTCAACAAAACCCCGATGCGCTACGGTTATAAAATACCAGATTATTTATACTTATGATTATGATTTCGGCATCGTGCCCACTAAGTACTTTTGTACTTAGCCCTGCATTGTTTTCTAAATGTGCAGGTTGAAGCGACGTGAGCGGCAGTGGTTGAAGTTGGGTTGAGAAGTTAGGAAGCTTTAGTTATAACTCTTCCGCTGCAAAACTCTAGAATCTTTTGAGAGTTTGTGTATTGGACAAAACACTATAGTATAAGTCTGTAATTGTGAACTTAGATACCTTTGTGTACTTTTGTCGAGTAATCACTCGTGATTAACTCTTTCTTTATTGTATTCCAGTCTTGTTCATTGAATGTTTGATGTCGTTTATGTATGTTTAGTCAGTTAGCCCCCTTCTTCCCCGCTTCTTTAATCCAACCCCAGTCGCACCCCGGCTTCTGCCGTCCCTCGGGATTTGGGGCTGTGACAATAGTACCACAATTGACACTGAAAATTTTGGGTGGCATTTTGTAGCTTCAGTAGATGATTAAATGGACCGTTTCTAAATTTGTTGAGGTTATCCTCATCTAGAGTATTGTAGATCAAGTCAATTATAGTTTGAGCGTGGCATCTAGGTGATCATTGGCACCTATACATAATAAAAAAATAAAAAACCTAAAATAAAACCCTAATTCTTAAATTTAGGAAAAAATCAAACTTTTCGAAAAAAAGTTCATCTTTTCAACTAACAATAAACAACAAGAAATTAAATTTAAAACCAAACTAAGTAGAAAAATACCCTCCGTGGATTTCATATTTTTCAAAATCTTTCCTTTCACCGCTTTCACTCACCAACCAACAACACTTTCGTAAATGTTTCGCACGAAATCTGCACCAAAAAAAAAATGTAAAAGCCCTCTAATTGCCAAAAAAAGCAAAATAGAAAACAAGCAACAAAGAAGAAGGATAAATGGACCAAAAAAGAAATTATACCTTTTATAAGCAATATATCCCGCCTACTGTTGTTGTTTCCTTCGCCGAAGTTCACCAAGACGTTATCTTCGCAGGAAAATTTTTCTTACAGACAAATGTAGTGCTTGTGCCTCATTCATTTCAAAGGCATAAAGCTAACAATTTGAAAATGAAAAGTAATACCTCTGTTAAGCATTAAATGAACTGTACAGTACCTCTGCACACAAAAAAAAAAACCAATATTTACAAAAAAAAAATTCTCTCGAACTAACTATATCAAATTTAGCTTCTTACTAATTTAAATTTAATATGTCAAATTACTTGTACAACAATATCGACAATCACAATGTATGCCCAAAAAATTGATCATTAAGGAATAAATCATATAGAATTAAAATTGGCCATTGAACAGTAAACACATGGCTAAATTTCAATAACTAATCAACTATCATTAGGCTTTTAGAGTTTTAGATTAAATAGGTCAGATTTCATCAACGTAAGTGTTTGTCATAAACGCTTGTCAAGAATTATGCCTTCACCATGGTAGCTAATATGAAATTGGTCATTCACTGAAATATAAAAACCGTTTAAGAAAATAATTAATAAATTGGACTTTCAGTTATTCAATAACTGAAAAATATTTCACTTTAATCGAATTATGCTTATGTATTCTTTTTAATGAGAACTATACTCAATTATGTCGCACAAATTATAATTTTTTTTATTAATGGATAATTATTTGAAAACATAATTAATACAATAAATATGGTGAAAAAAGTACAGAATACAGGAAATAAATTGAGTTAATCCATCAAACTAGCACTTCTGGATTACTTTTTTTAATATTTGGCACTCCTTATAAAAAGTTTGAAATTTAGCACTTTATCTCATTTTTACCCTGCTACACTATTTCTAATTCCTATCATATCCTCAAATCTAATCCTCTCTCTACAATTTATCGGCTCAATCTCTCTCTATTTCAAATTCGTTTTTCTGCCTCAAATCTAATCGTTTTTTCATATCTTCCAATGCCAAATCTGATCGAATATTCATGTTCCTCGTGAAAAATCGATCAACTTGGCCGTTTGAATCACTCAAATCCATCGGGTTTTGAGGTAGTTTTCGACATCGAAAGTTTCGCCGGTTTTGGTTCGTCGACTACTGTTTTCCGTTCATTTGCGCTGCCATCGCTCGGAGTTGAGGGTCGACGTACATAGATCCTCAATCCTCGCCCCCCTGCGCATCCAGTGGTGGTGGAGATGAGACTCCACTCGCCGGAAAAGTCAGCGAATCTTGGACGGACTTTGAGCTGCCGTCGGCAACGCGTTTTTCCGGTCAGTTTTTCAATTGCAGATTCCGGCGAAGTCCGAGCGACCCACCACCGCTGCCATATACCGTTGGAATCGTCTCTTCAAGGTGCACAACCCTGTGGTGGTGTGGTGCCTCGGTTCAACGTCCACAGGAATCACCGGAGCTTTTTGTATATCCTGCCGTTGAGCACTATTTTGAAGATTTCGGCACCGGCACATCGACTCGAGGAAGGGGACAGGTACCATCCTCTTCGTCTTGCCATTGTGCATCTGTAGGTATAGGTCGGGATGGCTGAATCGCTTCGGAGAAAGTTCTGCCATTATTTTGGTTTTTGAGTCGCCGCCGGGGAAAATTTGCACATTTCGGCGTCGTCACGGCGAGTCAAGGAAAGGGACAGGTACCATTCTCTTCGTCTTCGCATTGTGCATCTGTTGGTGGTGGTAGGGAAGTCTGAATCGCTCCGGAGTGATTTCTGCTAATTAATTCGTATTTGCCTCGCCGTCGGCGAAAACCTGCAATTTCCGGCTGACGGACGGTGATTCGAAGCTTGGGATCACCTTTGCTAGACTCACAGAGGAAGAGGAGAGCGGTGAGGAAGAGTTTGAGCTCTGCTGCATAGTTCCACACGATTTCCCCCTTTTTCGCTTCGGTGATGTCGACCTTGAACGGCAATGGCTGTGACTCTCATGTGTTCAAGCTGGATGAGGATTTGTGAAGTGTTATGCTTTCAGTTTGATGTTGGACTTGGTTTGTTATATCAGAATCCTTTGTATCTTCTTTTGTGTGCATTCACAAAATTTGACTATTTTTTTGTGTGATGTCTCAAAATTTTTTCTTTTTTTTTTACTTCACAAAATTTTTCAATTTTTTTTTTGTGACTTCACAAAAATTTTCAATTTTTTTTGTGACCTCACAAAAATTTTCAATTTTTTTTGTGACTTCACAAAAATGTTCAAATTTTTTTGTGATTTCACAAAATTTTCAATTTTTTTTGTGACTTCACAAAAATGTTCAAATTTTTTTGTGATTTCACAAAATTTTCAATTTTATTTTGTGACTTCACAAAAATCATATAAAATAATTTATGGCCGCCGGCGACAGTGGCGGGTGCACGACGGCGGTGGTGGTGGCACGACGGCGGCGGCGGCGGCGGAAAAGTGGTTGTTGAATTTTTTTTTTGTTCAGTCACAAATTTTTCTTTTTTTTTCTTACTTCACAAAAAATTTGTGGCCGCCGGCAACTGTGGCGGCGGCGCCAGCGACTGTGATGGCGACCGTGGGAAAGTGGTGGTGGTTTTTTTTTTTGTTCAGTCACAAATTTTTTCCGGTGACTGCCGCCGCCGCCGCCGGCACGACGGCGGCGGCAGCGGCCGGAAAGTGGTGGCAGGGTGGCGGCGGTGGTGGGGTTGTGGTGGTGGAATGTTTTGTTTTGGTTCAGTCACAAATTGAAGAAGATGAAAATGAAAAGGTGGGGATATGAAGGAAAATACAAATTGTAAAGGGAAAGTAAGAAAGTGCTAAATTTATAAGTTTTTATAAGGAGTGTTAAATTTTAAAAAAATTATTTAAGAAGTGCTACTTTCAAAATCCTCTCAAATAAATTTATAGGAATAATGGTTAGTTGAGAAGTGAATAAATATAATTAATATTTCTTTAATTTACAGGAATGTAATACCCCGGAAATTCTTTACGTTCTTAAAAATTTAAAGTTAATAATAATAATGGCTTTGCACGCCTAAGTTTACGATTTGAAATTCTAAGACTAACGGCGAAATCTGTTTCCGAAAATAAATTACGGAAGTCAGCTAGACGACTACTGTATCTAGGGTTATCGAGTACGAAAAATTTTTAGTTCTTGAACTCAGAACAGAAAACCGTCTGATTTTTACATTCACGAAATCGCGATACGAACTCGCCCGAGAAAGTTCGTTTTTATGATTTTCCGGACGAAACTCGGACTGTGTCGTCCCGAGTTTTTGTTGGAATAAATTTTATAAATATTATTTTCCGATTAAGTTTAATACGTTAGAATTTTTGGACGAATCGGATTGTGACGATTTTGTGCCGAGCTACGTTTTTCGTCGTTCGATTTCCGTAACGTCGTATCGCGCCGGAAAAGCGCGTATTTTCCTCCCCTTCCCTCTCATGACCGACATCACACACACATTAGCTTAGATTTTTCATCTTTTTATATGGTATTAATTTGACAACAAATGCTATTACTATTCCTACTTTACACCTTAGTCTTGATTAGATTTTTATAACTTAGTTAGTCATCATCTTCCTTGTTCTTTCCCTCCCCAAAACCGCAACACACACACACATCTCCTCTCTCTCTTGTTCTTCCATCACCATTGAAGAAACCTCAAGCTTGGAGCAAAAGTTTTCACACAAGTCTCTAATCCTCCATCGAATTCTATAACTTCCTTTATTAATTGTCAAGGTAATCCTCTCCTCTTTAATTCTATCCATACCAAATCTCTTTCTTTTTATTTCTCTTTGGATCGAAAATTTGAGGATGGTGGAATTAGATGTTTGATCTTCGATTAGTGTAACTAGATGTGTTTGGATATGAATTCTAGGATTAAAATTGAAGAAAATCCAAGAACCCTAAGTCTTGGTCATTACCGAAAATTAGGGCTTTTAGGTGAGATGATGGAATTCTTCAATTGATGTCATGAGATTGCTTAGGAAGTGTTCGATTAGGGATTAAGACAAAAAGAAATCGAAAGCCCTATGAATTGATGAAAACCGATCCTAGGGTTTAGGGTTTGGAATTGGGGATTTTTAATTTCATGTTGCAATTAGACTTCAATTGGTTAATGGATGATATGGTGGTATGATTAAGAGATAAATGGTGTTAATTGATGAAGAAAAACACCCTCTTTAATTATGTGTTATTACCGAAATTAATGAGAAAAAATAGGGGTTTGCATGTAGTTGAATTAGTTGAGGATTGGTTGATGAAATAATGGTGTTGATAATATTACTTGATGTTATGAATTTATTTAGAATTTTCTAAAAATATTTCGTGAGTCGTAAGAGACGAATAAGTCGATTTAAATTGAGATGTAGTAATGATATGAAGTGATGATATGCATGAAAATGAATCTCGTTAGATGTTGTTTGATGACGTAAACTTTGAGCGAAATCCGACAACTTTTAAAATCGCGTAAGAGACGAACAATTAGTCGTATTTAATAACCGAGAAGTCGAATAAGAATTCTAACTTGATAATATTGTTTATGATGGACTAAGGTATAACTTTGTAGTTGACGTCATGAGCTTTCGAGCTATTATAATATGAGTTATAGTGATAGTCGAGAACTAGAAACGAGAAATTGTTAATTGCTTTGGTTTAGTACTTGATAGTTGGAAGCCGACGTTTAGAACGTCGTGCTATTGGACAAGTTTTGAAAGGGAGTTCATCACGTACGGGGGTACGTGTTGACTTCCTTGAGGGTCAAGTTTCTTAAGAAATCGAATACGAGAACTTAGAACGAACCTAAGAAGTTGTACATCGATTCTATCGAGCAACTAGGGTTAGCGCGACAGTTTTGCGACCCTTTCCGGAAACTGTAATATCTTTTAGCTCGTTTATCGGATTTGCGATCCGTAAATTGGAGCGTAAACTAGACATCCCAAGCTTTCAAACGGTACAGGGCTCATCTCCTGTTTCCAGTTCCCCTGTTCTAGGAAGCCCCCAGAGTTACTGCCTTGTGCAGTGATTTTTCAGAAATCATTCTTCTAAATTGTTTCGTTCGCAACTTAGTTTCTTTCGATCGTTTAAGCCGTAATAACTTGACAACTATCTTCCTACTGACCACAGTGTCAAGTAAGAAGCCTTGAGTGCTAATCGAGACGAGTTTTGTATCTCGTATCCATTAAAGTAAAGAAATTTAGTTAAGCGAGAAAATGCTTAAATCGTCTAAAGGACTAAAACTTATTTTCCTAAGTTGATTTCTTTTCCAACTTAGTTCCTTTTGATCTTTTGAGTCGTAATGAGCTAACGACTACCCTCTCTACTGACCTAAGAGTCGAGTATGAGACCTTTCAAGTTCTAAACGAGATTTGTTCGAGTCTCGTTCCCGTTTAATTAAAATGAAACTACCAGCGTGCAAATGCCTAAAGAAATGAAACGACTAAAACCTATTTCGATTTTCAATGATCGATTATCTTTTACGACCCGATTTTAAGTGTTATTATTTTACGATGAAGGAGGAAGCCAGCAGTAAGGAAAGGACGGAAGATCAGGAGATCGAAAGCTAGTACTTATTAGTTCTGTATCACAAGGTGGGCTTTCATATATAAAATAAAACGAGCAATGCTCGGAAAACCTTTCTTTATCGCTTTGATATCTGTGTTTTCAAAGTGATAATTATGGCATGAACTGTTTTATGTTTTATGTGAGTTCTCTTGTACCTATCTGAGTTAACATTCGTGTTTTCCAGATTTAGAGTTAATCTAACTAGGTTAACTAACGATCGGCTCTGAGTTAGCTACTAAGTGCTTTCCAGAGTTAGTGCACTTTGTAACCTGTGGTGTATGTGATATCCTGTTGAGGGGTACCAGCCACGGTGAATGAGAATTGGTCAAGATTCAACATAGCATACCAGAAAATACTCGGCCGAGTAAATTGTGAAAATCAGTCAGAAAATGTTTAGTAGACACGGGCCCCTTTTTAATAAAACCCCCGATGTGCTACAAATTATGAAATGCCATATTTATCTATACCTATGATTATTTTTTCGGCATCATGCCCACTAAGTACTTTTGTACTTAGCCCTGCATGTGTTTTCTAAATGTGCAGGTTGAAGCGACGGTAGCGGCGGTGGTTGAAGTTGAGTTGAGAAGATAGGATGCTTTAGCTTATGACTTACTTCCGCTGCAAAACTCTAGACTTTTGAGATAATGTATATTGAACAATTCACTGTAGTATAAGTCTGTAAACTTGAACTTAGTTACTATCATGTACTTTTGTCGAGTAATCCTTCGTGATTAACTCTTCCTTTCTTTTAGTAAAGTCTTGTTCATTGAATGTATTTTGTCTTTTATGTATGTTTAGTCAGTTAGCCCCTTCTTCCCCGCTTCTTTAATCCAACCCCAGTCGCAACCCGGCTTCTGCCGTCCGTCGGGATTTGGGGCTATGACAAGGAATATAGTGCTATTTTTAAAAAGTACAAAAATAATTTAATAAAGAAAACAAAATGCTAAATTTGAGTTATGGATTTAAATTATCAAATTTAATAATAAAAAAGTAATTATACTTTATTTACATTTTATTAAACTAAGTTCAATAACCTGCTATGGTGATTTACCGATTTTATAGTAATTAATTATTACTTGAAGAAAAGAAATAAATATTCACTAAATTCGATTTATGGATTTAAATTAGATTTAAATTACAAAATTAACATTAAAATGGTAATTGTACTTCATTTACATTTTATTAAACTAAGTTTCATAACATGGTGACGTATTTTAATGATTTCATATGAATTAATTTTAATTAACTGGAGAAAGAAAAAAATGATTAATATTAATTACTAATTATTTAACTTACCTAGCAGGAAGAAAAAACAAATGTATATTTCACAAATTAAATTTAAAGGAAAAATGCAATAAAAGTCGCCTAGAAGACCGTGCCAAACCATGGTCAGAAAATACAATAAAAGAAAAACAAAAAAGGTACTTTTCGTATTAAAAATAAATCAAAACTAAAAAGAAAAAAGAAATAATTTGAATTGATCTCGTCCGTTGATGTATTGCGAAACATGTGTAGTGGACGATTCCCATTGTTGTGAATTGAGAAGGTGTTCCAAAAAGAAAAATGCATGTTTTTATGTAACAGACAAAAAAGGAAAGTTATGCATATTTTTACGGGACATATATAAGAATAAATAATTTCAAATTTAGCCATCATAATTGTTGTGATGAGGTTTAACCATATACTTCATTGCTTAATATTTACAGATTAATTAAAAATTGGCACCGCTAGAATAGAATATTCCTTGGGGTTTAAACCCTATACCTATTAATCGTATTTTGTACCTAATAATCATATACTACTAACAATTAAAATGGAATCAGATGCTTAAAAATATTATATTATTTAATTGTTTATAACAAACACTAATTTCTGAAGTGTACAAAATTAAAAATAAAATACGATAAATCAAATTCCAATTTTTGTCGAAACAGATTATTTGATCACTATAACCCGAGGTAAATCTTTCTCAGTGTAGTACATATTTCTAACTTTGCAACAATCAAGATAAATTGGTCGTGGGAGATTGTTAATTTTGATGTTTCATAATTCTATTAATAAAATTTCTTTTCAAAAAAGAAAATAAAAGATAAATTTATTTATAAGTCAAGTATCTAGAACTTAATTACAATTGCAAAAATATATATAAAAATCTCATTTTGGAGGATTTGGATTAGGAACCCATCTAAACCAGATCTGTTCAACTCCTTGTTCACTATATCCTCTCACTACATTTTGTGTGACCTTCCACAAACAATCATGGCATCTTTTTGAGTCTCTAACATCCAAATATATATCAAAGATTCCTCTAACATTTTTCCATTCCATGCTGCATGTAAATCTCGTAGTTTCTATCAAACTTTCACGAAATTTCCAAGAAAAAGATTCACCATTTTTTAGCACATGAATCCCTATATCGTCATGTTTCGATTTGCATTGGAGTTTGAGTTCGATGTTTCCTAGGTTGTTATACACAGAAACCTTAGTTTTTTTGTGAAAAATATCCATCCTTTTTGGAGATTTTGCAGTAAAATCTTGGCCATGCAATGGGGCAGTGGTGAGGAAAATAAGGGAGAAGACGAGTCTAATCATGGTGTCAATGTTGAATTTGAACGAGTGATTATTGGTGGAAGAATAACACAATTTAAGAAAAATGGTGTTTATGCAGTTTTGAGATCGTTGTTAATGGAGATTAATGTATCGAACTGTTTTTTGTTATCCTATTTTAGTTGTGGACATTAATGATGAATGTAATTAATTATATTGTCAAATGTGGCATGTGTATGGATTTCGTCAAATTCTATACAATACTATTTTTTGGTCAAGCTCACCTAGAGGATCCGTTTAGTGCAGTTTGCCAATTTCATGCAATTTGTGCGGTTAGGATCTAGTGTAGTCCACACTAAAATTTATAATTATTCTAACACATGAATTTATTATGTAAAAAATATGTATTATTATTATGGTTCATTATTTACATTAATTAATAAAATATTATGTTTGAAATATTATATACCTAATGGAATTACCAATCATAAAAAAATAAAGCAACTAAAACATTAAAATTATTATCTACAAATCTATCCTATTTAAATGGAACAGCCATGGTTAACAAGTACGACAACATTAAATTAAAACACAAGAAACTGATATTCAAGAAAAGAATAAAGGTAAACTAAAAATGAAAATTATATACAATGGGGCACGAGTTTGCAGAATTGCAGGTAGGATTTATCCATAAATGAAATTACACGAAACGCATGCATAATTAATTTTTTATATTCTGGATCTCATTTATACTTCATTTTATCAATATTATATATAATATACTATACATTTAATAGTATTATCTATAAAACATTTGGTGTGGGAACTCAGTATTTATATAATACTTATGAAAATCTAAAGTGTATAGAAGCGAATTCCTTTCATTTCAAATAAGTAATGTTGCATTAAATGACTATCGCGCAACAAGAAAAAGTGAATAGATTGTGTTTTAGCAATAGTGTGGTTAATGTGTGATACGAGTGCAGTCATATTTAATGTTATAACTACAAAGAAAAAGTGAATATACAAACTCAAAAAGAAGAAATAAAATTCCACCCTTTTTTTGTGTGGCAATTGTAACTTTAAAATTTTAGACTTGAATGTGAGACCTTTAGCATCAGTCATTTTTTTTTTTTGTTAAGTAAAATTAAAATAGAAACGCACGAGGGGTGCAATCCGTGAGAAGTACAAAATTTAGAGATTACAATTCAAACGACAAAATCACAGTTTAAGACACAAAGATGGATTACGCATCCAACTCCAAACTGAAGCAAAGAGATCTAGGATAAAGGTTAGAAATCCAAAACCAAAATCTCACTTTAGTTAGCTCGATCAAGTCCTAACAATAGCTTGATAAGTTCTTGAACACAACCTCATTTCGATGATTCCATAAGTTCCACACACTACATATCCATAAAGCTTTCCACCACTCGGATGAATGCTTCTGCCTCGCATAACCCATGTGCTGCTTAAAGTGTCTTAATGGATTCAAATGTCCGCATAATTGAGTCCAAACCAATTGTGCTTTTTTTTTTTTTTAATTACTGTGATTAATAGTGTCTTGAGCCAAAATTTCACCGTTTTTGGGCCGTTTGGCCGGCCGTTCTATCTTAATTTTATTTTAGTTTTGTTTAAAGATTTCGATTCTTTTTTCGTATAAGAGCTTGTTTCTTTCTAGGCTTTATTTATAAGTTCTTTGATGTATTTTTTTTTTTCTTTTTTGGATATGGGGTAGGGAGAGCGGTAGAGCTAAAACTCAAAATCTTCCTATTTACAAATAAGATTTATTGTTGCTTGGATGTGCTCGAGAAGACAATTATTTGATGTATTAGGAAACAGACTATATATAGTACTATAATTTTTAGCATATATTTAACTTTCTCTTTCGTTCGATGAAATCAAATTTTTTAAAAACACACATATCAAGCCTATTTTTGTATAGAATCAAATTCAACATAAATATTTGAGACAATTATTATCACGTTTATTTTTCTTTTTTAATTCCCCTTGATGTACGTATGTATATGGAGAAAAATAAATAATCATCCAGATTCCCAAGCAGCCACCAGCCTCCACTTAGTCTTATCGTAGCTGATAGAAAATCCTTCATCATCACCCTTCCAATATACGGTAGCTTGTGTTCTATCCCGAGCGGGCTCGTATGCATGAAAAGATGTAAATCGAGTCGAGCCGAGTACTGCCGTGATGAAGTAAATGGTGTCTACTGTCACACCGTATTGATAATCTTGGCCCGGCTTCAGCTGAATTGGCAATGTCGTGATACCGTTGTATTTGATTGTGAGACCGATCGGTATGTTGCCGTTGACGGCGTTGATGAAGTGGATCGACGGCAGTGCGCCGCCGGCTTTGAGTTGGACGGCTAAGATGGCTAGTGCCAAGACCATATGGCAAAATAAGAATTTTGAGGCCATATTTTGAGTGTTGTATTTGTGGCTATTTGTGTGTAAGCTTATGTTATTTTATATACGTTGCTTGCGAGGAATGGTTTAATGGGATTTTGCTTTTCTCGTTTGAGAGGGAAGTATCAATTACTTCCTCCATCCACCAAAATTATAGATAGTTTTGTGTGACACAAATTTTTAATAAAATGTTAATAAATGTTAAATGAGTGGAGAAAGGCCATCTTTGTGAGTAAAGAAAGAAATAAAAAATACTCCCATGTCCTTTTATGGCATCTCTGCAAGAGTTTTCTTTCATGCAACTAAACTCTTATTTATTGTATACAATAACTTGCTAATAGCACATGCAAGAGATCATCAACACTGCAAAATTTAGTTTTTTCCATTATGGTATATCTCATGCATCTATGCATTTAACTTGTACTGAAGTAAAAGATGTAGATGATATTTTAAGCACTTGAGGTCGTATATTCCACTTGTGAACCACTTTTTGAAAATATTTAGTTTTTTCTTTTTCATTTTTCTAGTATGATTTCAATTTCTATTGTTTTAATTAATTTATTTTTATAACTATTAATTAGGGTTTATCATACTCAATTAGGATACGTAATTTACATTTAGCTATTAATTTGAATATTAGGATTGAATATACACTAAACCATATCTAATTCTAATAATAAATGTTGATTATGATTCAGTATATCATCATAAGTTTTATTTTTATAATATATGTTGCTATTAAAACAATGAATTTAATAGCGAGATATGGAAGATTTGGGACACAAGATTAATCGGATATGTATTACGCTGAACGTAAAATAAATATCTTCTGGTTATTTCATTTTCAAGATAAATTGTACACTACGTCCTTTATCCCCCATTTCGGACATTTGACATGATGTTGGATGGTTCGCATAACATATTTCAGTAAATACACATTAATTTTAATAACTATATATAGGGATGTCAATTGAACCCGAACCCGACGGGTCGATCCGAGTGACCCGAAAAAAGTAAAGGATTAGGGTTGAGTTTTTACAACCTGAATACATAATCGGGTTATTAGGGTTGGCCATGTCACAGCCCCAAATCCCGAGGGACGGCAGAAGCCGGGGTGCGACTGGGGTTGGATTAAAGAAGCGGGGAAGAAGGGGACTAACTGAACATACATACATAAGAGACAACATACGAATTATGAACAAAGCTTTATTTATATAAAGGAAGAGTTAAACTCAAAGGATTACACGACTGAAAGTACACGGTAGATAAACTAAGTTATATGACAGATCTTAGTCTACAGTGATTTGCAGCGGAAATGTGATTCATACTAACTAAAGTCTTCCTATGACAACTTTATTCAACCCTCGCCGCTTCCATCGCTTCAACCTGCACATTTAGAAAACATATGCAGGGCTAAGTACGAAAGTACTTAGTGGGCACGTTGCCGAAAACAAAATTCATAAGTATAAATAATCTGGCATTTTATAACCGTAGCGCATCGGGGTTTTGCTGAAAAGGCCCGTGCCTACTAAACATTTTCTGACTGATTTGTATAAAGCAGCTTGCGCAAGCATTTTTAGAGTATGTTATGTTCAATCTTGACCAGAGCTAATTCACCGTGGCTGGTTACCCCTCAACAGGATACCACATACACCACAGGTTACAAAGTGCACTAACTCTGGAAAGCACTTAGCAGCTAACTCAGAGCCGATCGTTAGTTAACCTAGTTAGATTAACTCTAAAAGTCTGGAAAACCCGAAGGTTAACTCAGAAATCTGGTAAACCCGAAGGTTAACTCAGATAGGTACAAGAGAACTCACATAAAATAGTTGAAACAGTTTATGCCAAGATTATCACTTTGAAAACACAATTATCAAAGCGATAAATAATACTTTCGAGTTGTGGAAAAACCCACATTTTATTTGATATAGATAAAAGCCCACCTCGTAATACAGAACTAAGAAGTACTAGCTTCCGCTTCCTCCTTCAACGCAAAAATCCCCAAATTCAAGCCCTAAACCCTAAATCGGTTTCAACAAATCAAGGGGCTTTCGATTTCTTTTTATTTTAATCTCTAATCGAACACTTCCTAAGCATGATTCTATCATCAATTTAAGAATTCAAAAATCCTACCAATTTCCCCTAATTTTCGGTAATAAGCAAGACTTAGGGTTCTTGATTTTTCTTCCATTTCAAACCTAGAATTCATATCTAATCACCACTAATTTCACTTAATCGAAGATCACAACATCTAGTTCATTACTCCTAAATTTTCGATCAAGAAGAAAATAAAAAGGAGAGGAATCCAATTGGATAGAAACATGGAGGAGATGAATACCTTGGGATTTAATAAAGGAAGACTTAGGTTTTGAGGGTTGGATGTAGTCTTGTGTGTTTCTTGCTCAAGATCTTCAAGAGTCTTCAATGGTGGAGAAAAGATGAAGATGGGAGAGAGTGAGAGAGGGGCTGCCGAGAATGGGGGTAGAAGGAGGAGATGTGGATGATTTAATTTGTATAACTTATGTTATAAGGTTTAAAATGTGTAAAGGTGTAAAGTATGAATAGTGTAGTAATAGGTGTCCACATTAAAACATTATAAAACATAAAAATCTAACAAAAAGAGAGGGAGAGGTCGGTCAAGAGGGAGAGGGAGAAGGAAAATACGCGCTTTTCTGGCGCGATACGACGTTACGGAAATCGAACGACGAGAAACGTGTTTCAGCACAAAATCGGCGAGATCCGATTCGACCATAAATCCTAACGTATTTAACTTATTCGGAATATAATATTTAAAATTTTAATTCCGACAAAAACTCGGGACGACACAGTCCGAGTTTCGTCCGGAAAATCATAAAAACGAACTTTCTCGGGCGAGTTCGTATCGCGATTTTGTGAATGTAAAAATCAGACGGTTTTCCGTTCTGAGTTCTAGAACTAAAAATTTTTCGTACGCGATATCGCTAAATACAGTAGTCGTCTAACTGACTTCCGTAATTTATTTCCGGAAACGGATTCGACCGTTAGTCTTAGAATTCAAAATCGTAAACTTAGGCGTGCAAAGCCATTTTTATTATTAAGTTTAAATTTTTAAGGACGTAAAGAATTTGCGGGGTATTACAGGCCCGATAGGGTTGCAACCCGATAAGGGTTGGTCCGAATAGGGTTAGGGTCGACCCGAACAACCCGAATTAATTCACGCTCTTTATGTCTTTCTCTTACCCTAGTCCTAAACATATAAAAAACATAATAGACTAGAGGACCGCCGTTCCCAATTTTCACTCTTTATCTCTCAGTCTTCATCAATTCTCATTCTCAACATCATCTAACAGTACCGTCGGCATGAATCCACCAGCGACATTAATATTGAATATTATTGTAATAGTTAAATGTCATTCAATTATTTAGTTTTGTGAGACAACGAATTATTATTGAATATTATTGTTATAGTTGATGTCGTGTAGTGTTCTAGACTTGCTTTGTTGGATGATATTTTTGAATTTAATATGTTGGACCACTTATATGCTTGTTATGTTATTTTTACAATTTTTTGTTGTATTTTTTGCGACAAATATAGAATAGTTAATAAACATGTTAATTTTTATTAATAAAGTGTGTGACCCGACGGGCCAACCCGTAACCCGAAGGGTTAGGGTTAGGGTTGAGTTTTTTCAACCCGAACTAAACCAGCCCGAATAACCCGACAACCCGAATATGAAAAAATATAAGGAGTGCCACGTAAAATTTTTTCAAAGTAAAAATCGTTTTCCATTTAATAATATAATAATTGTTGAACGCAGTCGCGCGCATACAAACAAGTTATGTATAAGGACTATTTTGTTTGATTATTTTGTCAACATAATAGAATAACACGCAATCCAAAAATAGAAAAAGTGGTATGAGTATGACTGTCAAAAGAGATTTACAAACTGTGGTCCGATTTTTATTTTAAAATGAATTATGGAATAATTCAATAATTATATACTTAAATTTTTATTTGTAGTCAAGATTCTCTTTTTTTTTCTCTCTAATAAAAAAGATTTTTTTTTTCTTTTCAAAGGATTTGCAGTCAAGATTACATTAACATGACTTAGCTTGGTCTGGCAATGACCGGTTCCAACTAGAATAAAGGCGCAGTGGTAGCCTGATTTAGACCATCTCCAGCACTTTACATTTATGAAAGAATTGCAGCACATAAATACAGTGAAATCAGCAAGTTATCTCCATCAATTTTCTTTATATTTTTATATAAAAATAAATCATTTTGAGAATATTTTATTTCTGTTAAACAATTGAATAAATTACTTATATCAGTTAATGAAGAATTAACAACATAATTTGATTAATAAATAAATATATTATATTACAAAACCTAATGGGTTTCATTAGTAACCCCTCGAATGATTAAAAAACGAATATTTGTCCCACTTTATGACAAAACGAAAAAATTACATAATTTTATGAATTAGAATATTCATCTCACAAAAAATTAATCAGTCAATGCATAGCGACGTTGAGATTAGCATTGTTGTTTTTCATCTTTTTAAACCGTTTAAGAAACGTCCGATGTTGAGTTGGTTTGGTTTGATCAAATTTGGACTTGAACTAGCTTGTTCTTATGCATTATGTAATTGTAATTTTTAAATTTCTTTTTAGTATAATGTCGCTATAATAAATTTAGAATTACAACTAAAGTGTGGAGTAATATTTTCGAACAAAATAATTGAAGAGCACAAAAATTGATAAAATATAACACGAAAATGAATTGCAAAAGATACCGCAATGAACGGTATTGCACTAACCTAATGCAACACGGTTCAAATCTGCATTATATACCAGAGTTTTAGCGTAGGGCTGAAAGAAACAAAATTGTCCAAATATGATGAGTTGCCCTTACTTGACTGGACAAAGGAGTCAAAGTCTTCTTTCGCATAAAAATTGACAAATATCGAGACTATTTTTCATTCTACTTTGAATTGTTGACATTGATCAAGCCATTTCCGAACTATAGAAGCTATATATGCAAACTAATTTAGTACAAGATAAATTTTTTGTACCTCAAAAAGCATTAAGAATCATGTAATTTCAAAACAAAATTGTTTTGAGCAAAGGACGGAGCCTGAGATTTAGAGGTAGAATTGGGTGCAACCGGTTCGACCCGACTCGAATTCAAGATCTACATGTTTTGCTATTTTTTTTTTAATTCTGGCCGCTTAATAATATATAATTATTGTACATAAATAACTCACAAACATGGTGGTAGCCTAGTTGTTAAAGGCGCTGCTGTGAAACCTGAGGTCACAAGTTTAATTCCCAGTAGCGCAACGCTTAATTTATATATGCATGAATTAAAGACACTTACTTAAAAGCTTTTTTTTTGTTACTTCATTAGGACACTTTATTATGTGTTATAATATCTTGTTTATATATTATTATTTTTTTCTGTTTTTTTGAATTATTAGTTAAAAAGAATAATAGTTGATCTATAAAGTTAAAAATAAATTCTACTCCCTCCGTTCACCAAGTTATGCCATGTTTTACCTTTTATTTTTGTTCACCAAGTAATGCCCTGTTTTATTTTTTTTACTAACATACCCTTCTTACTTTATGTAAATTACTACACTTTGCCATTATTTAACCCACCCAATATTAATTAGCACCAAATTACAACCCACTAATTATTTCCTAATTAACCACAAACCCAATTGACATCATCTTCTTCATCAACTCTCATTCCCTCGATCCCCAGTGGCTGCCTCATCCTATTCTCCCCATTTCCATTTCAGTCAGTGTTCACAAACCCTACAATTCACATCATCTTCTTCATCTCTCCACCACCGCCGACGACGATGAGCTCCTCAGATCCACCACTCTAGGATCTAGTCAAGCGTGTTGGAATCTGAGGGGTGTTGGAATTGGTGCAGGGGGCGGTGAGGAATGGTGGCGGGTGGCGGTCGAATGTGGTGGTGGTGGTGGAGGTGGCTTAAGGTGTTCGACCATTTGCCTGCGAGGGGGGAGGTGGATTCTATGGCGGTGGAGGCGGAGAAATTGGAATTCGAAGTTTTTTTTTTTCAGAATGGAATTCGAAGACTGATTTGTGGTGAAGAATAGCTAAATTCCATGTGTTATAGTCTTCATCTGCTGCGAGATTGGACTCCATCCCCATATGTGTGTGTATGAGAGAGAGAGAGAGAGAGAGAGTCTGTATGAATGAGAGTGTGAAAATAGCAGGGTAAAAATATGATCTTGAGTGTGTGTAGGAGACTATCTTCACACATTTAGTGAGAAAAAAAACGAACAAGCACAACACAAAAAATTCGAACAAGTCAGTGAGGAAAAAAAAACGAGCAACAAGTCAGAAAAACGACCTTTGATTTAAAATCGAACTTCAATTTATAATCAACAATTGAGAAAAATGAGGTTGGATTAAAAAAAATGAGCTTTGTCATTAACAAAAAGTCAGTAAATAAAAGTCGAACAAGTCGGAAAATAAGAAACAATTCCATTTACACACAATAGTCCATTAAATAAATAGAAATAATCTCCACTAACTTTAATTAAAGATTAGCAAAAGTAAACATCTCATTAACACTACCCCTACTTTTCAACTTTTACCCCACTCAAAACACTTTTTTCAGATTTCTTAATCTCCGTGCCACCACTTAAATGGGGCATTACTTGGTGAACGGAGGGAGTACATGAGAATTAAAAAAACTCTAATTATGATTAAATAAACCCTAGGGGGATTGATATATTAAAAAAATTATTAAAAAAATATTACTTTACTTAATGGCAATATTTATTTTTATTAACTACAATGTGTACTTTTATTTATTCGATTAAGTAATTATTGTCATGATTTAAAGTAATTTTTTATATGAAGGAAAGTAGTGTTTCGAAAATATTACTTTCCCTAATGGCAGTATTTATTTTTATTAACGACAACATGTACTTTTATTTGTTTGATTAAGTAATTATTATCATGATTAAAAGTAACTTTTATATGAAGAAAAGTAGTGTTTCAAAAATATTACTCCCTCCGTCTCCAATTAGTATGGTGCGGGGGCCGTGCACAGGTTTTAAGGAAAAATGATAAATATTTGGTAGGAATATTTTAAGTGGAGGATGAGACTCATTTTGATGTGTTGTTAATTTTTTAGTGGATGCATAAACTTTATAGGAATAAATATATTGAACTTTTAAGGGTAAAAAGGTAAAAGACATGTTCTAAAAAGGAAACACCATACTAACCTTGGACGGCTAAAAAAGGAAAGTAACCATACTAACCTGAGATGGAGGGAGTACTTTTTTTGGCAACGATTTACTTTTATTCATGACAACATATACTTTAAGTTATTTTGTTAAGTAATTATTGTCGTTATGAAAAATAATCATTGATATGAAGAGAGGTAATGTTTCACAAATACTCCATCCGTCCACGAAATGGTTGCCACATTCTAAACAACACGAATTTTAAGAAAATGGTAGGTAGTAGTGAATTATAGTGAGTATTATTGTGAGTGGAGTAAGGGTCCCACAATAAATGTGAGTGAAGTAGTAAAAGTGGTAACCATTTCGTGGACAAACTTAAAATCAAAAGTGACAACCATTTCGTGGACGTATGGAGTATTACTTTTCTTAACGACAATATTTACTTTTGTTCTTGATAACGTTACTTTTAGTGATTTAGTCAAGTAATTATTATCGTGATGAAATGTAATTATTGATATTAAAAAAGTAATGTTTCACTAATATTACTTTTTTTCACAATGATTGTTACTTTTATTTACGACAACATGTACTTTTAGTAACCACAACACTTATTTTTAGTTATGTTTATTAAAAAAATTAGAAATAAAAATAAAATTGTATTTGTATATTAACAAATATTTAAACAAATAATTTAAAAACAAAATGAAAAACTAAAAAAAAATTAAAATAACAAACAAAACAAATAGTAATTGAGACACTTCAAAGTGTCCCAATAGATTACATATTTAGATTCATGTAATTGGAATACTTCAAAGTGTCCGAATAGGTCAAATAATAAAATAAAAAGACACAAGTGATAAACATGGATTTTATCATCTTTATAAGCTTAATTGATGTTAATTTATATTGAAAATCATGTTTGGAATGAGTATTGTGCTTAAGTATTGTTATTTTGTGAAATATGATGTTCGTTCGTACTTTGTTTGATTTTGCAGAAATTTAGAGTTAATATTATGCAAATTGAGCATGATAGGATGGAAGTATAATTCGATAGGAGTTCGTAGGTGAAAACGAATCCAAAATTGGAGTTATAACGAAGGAAAACGGGCCAAAATAAAAACGTTGCGCTCTGGCCCAGAATGACACGCGGACATCATGCGGGATTTCCGAGATTTATCTTATTTTTTGTTATTTTCTCCTATTTTGGTTATTTCCTACTCTTATTAGGATACAATCTTGTACTCCCCACACCTATATATATATGTCCTCCAAAACACATCTAGGCATATCTCCTTTAATCTTTTAATTTCTTATCTTTTTCTTTTATTATTTTAGATTAAGCTAGTTTAGATTTATTTCTTGGAGGAGTTTTGAAGATTGGAATAAGAGAAGAAGAGGCATCAAGAACTACGGATTCGCCTACGATTTTTATGTTAATTATTTGATATTGTCCACAATGTCTATAAGTAACTAATTTCCTTTTATCCTAGGGTTAAAGACTAGATGAATACTTGGATTTGAATTTTTGTTTAATTAATTGATTGGGACTTTCTCTTGCTTTTTATATTCTTCATTTGTCTTGCATGCTAGTTGCTTGATCACCAATTTAGCATAATTAGTTATGTTAATTCAATAGTCGAGAGATGAGGATTAACATATGAACTGGAATATAGGACACACACTGCAAAATCACCGAGAGGAAAAGGCTTTAATCTTAGGATCTTTTTGGAATTACTTGCTTATGATGTTTGTCGGAGACGAAAACCTTAGTGATCAGTAATCCACGGTTAAGCACTACGAAAGTAGGTTTAAACTAAATTTATGATTGTCTTAGTAAGAGTCGAGTCTAACAAACCAATTGATTGATTGAATTGAATTTGAATTCGAGTGTTCATTGAAATCAAACCTTGGGATAATCTTCTCTTATTCTAATCCAAATTACTTTCCTTACTTTTGTTTTTGCTTTTGTCAATTTTATTTAATTATTTGCAATATTAGTTTAATTAAATCATTAAAGTTCGGAAGTCTAAATAGAGAAAAAACGATTGAAAGTAGTACTTGCTAGAATTAATACAATCCCTATGGAATACGACCTTACTTTCATGTGCTCAATTACACCCGTGCACTTGCGGTGTGAAAGAAATTAGCGAACATCAAACAATGCGGCAGGAGGTTTCGAATCCGGAGGGAGCAAAGCTCTAAACCTCCGCCCCAAACCACTACGCCACCATCCATACATTGATTATAATTATATTATATATTATATAATATTTAAGATAATTAAAAAAAAAAGGAAGCAGCAGGTTTCGAACTCGGGCGGAGGAGGGAGCAGATCTCCGCCCCAAACCACTTCGCCACCATCCACACCATGAATATTTTTTACATCATATAATATATAGCAGGTGCAAACCGATTGTACTGTATGCAACCGATTGCACCGAAGTTTTTGTGTGAGATTTAATAATATCAGGGCGGGATCCCATAAAAAAATTTCAAGATTTTTTTTAATAGTAAAGAAATCAGATTAGCTATTGAAACATTTATTAGCAATTACATAATCAAAATGAAAAAAATGAAAATACCCAACATTAAGTATAAAAGTTTATCAAGACTCTACAAATATTGTAGAAACTAGATAATAAAAAGCAAATACTATCAAAAACTACATTGCACATTCACTTGCAAATTCTATGTTGTAACCAAGCTATTTTCATCAGATAATTCTATTACTGCATTGAGTAACACTTGGATGCAGACATCTTCATCATGGAAATGGGTCTGATCCGACCTGACCAAGGTTTGACTCTGGTTAACATCCTTTGAGTTTTTATTTTATTTTTTTATTTTTTTTAATTTCCAGAATTTTTTTTCCTGGCGAAGCCTTCGGCTTTGATTTTACGGCTCCGCCTTCGCTCTAATTATTAATATAAAGATAATCGTCGGACAACAATTTGGATTTTTTCGGCTTGCTCTGAGACCTTCGGCTCCCCTCGCTCGATCTCTTGATCAAAGAAGAAGCGGCAAAGAAAATAACGAAGAGGGAAAAAAAAAGGAAAATAAATTAGAAAAAAAATAATAAAAAAAGTTAATTGGCACCTGAGGTTTATGCGCGGCGCGTGGATCTCACGGGCGAATCGGGTCGGCGCGTCGGGTCGGGTCGAGTCGGGTCGGGTAATCTGCACGCAAGTTTTGGTCTACTGCATTTTGGGATGATAATTATTTTAGGAAAAAGAATGGTCCGCTAGTTACCTAAAATTGTGAAACCTTGTACTCCCTCCATCCACAAATCAAATACTCATTTAGATTTCGGCACGGGGATTAAGAAAGCTGATAAAGTTATTTTGAGTGGGGTAAACGTTAGAATGTAGGGGTAGTAGGATAATGACAAAAAAATAATGATGTTGACATAAAAATGGTGGTATTGACCAAAAAGTAGGAATAAAATTGTTATGATGATAAAAAAGTAGAAATAAAATTGTTGAAAAGTGAGACCATTAATGACAAATGATAGTAAATAAAAAAAAAAGTAAAAGAATATGATTATATAAAAAAATAAATAAATATTTAATTTATAAATAAAAATATATAAATAATTGATATTTAATTCATGGACAGAGGAAGTATTCTATTTCTCCATACATCTTGTAACTTGTAGCAAGAAGATAAACGTTTAGTTTGGTGGGATGGGACGACACCATTAAATAAATATGTTACTCACATAATTAGATGAGGGGGACCCACATATATTCGCCCTATGTTTTTATTCTTTTCCCAAAAGATACATAAATTAATTTGCCATTTAAGTTGCATCAAATTACAGATGGTCACATTAAACTAAAAATTTCATGGTTGAATTCACATACAGTAGTTTTCTGTAGTTAAATTTCCATTCCTTTATGTTTATTAATTAGTAAGTAGCCCGTCGAGACTCGACGGGAAATAATTTTATATTTTCATCTATATAATATATTTTAAAAATATTTTTTTCGTAAATAATACTATTTTATTTTACCAATGAGAGCAAGGGAAGAGTACAAACATCTTGTAAACGTAAAAACCAAACAGCAGATCACACCATTATAATTTTGAAAAAAATTGTTTTCTCTCTCAACATTTTCCCCTCATTATCTCTAGAATTTTTCTCCAAAGACTAACTTATATTTAAAAATAGTTTTATATCTTATTTAGAAGTTGTTATATTGTTTACGTTCATTATAAATCAAACTTAGTAAATTAATTATATTTCACGTATTAAAATTTATAATTATAAATAACAATAAACTCGATGCTTATTCATAATGTATTTTTCAAATCTAAATATGTTTAGAGGTTTTTACATCTCGATTAAAAAAACTTTATTGTATATATTCGTCGCAAACCTATTGGGTAATAGTACTCGATAAAAATCTGAACACTACAAAGTTAATATTAACTAAAATAGCAAAAATTCTTCTTTTTATGTCTATTTGAATCGTCTCGTTGGTTTGAATCGTCTCGTTGGTTTATAGTACATTGATATCTTTAATCTTAGCCCAAGTTTTGAGATAAATATATTTGCATTTTTTTTTATTTATTTTTCAAATCTAAATTTGTTTAGAATTTTTCTATATCTCCATTAAATTTGTGACTTTATTGTATATACCCTTTGCAAACCTGTTGGGGAGTACTCGATAAAAATCTGAACACTACAAAGATAATATCAACCAAAATTAGTAAAAATAGTTATTTTTATATCTATTTGAATCATCTTGTTGGTTGATGATAAAGTGATATCTCTGATCTTAGCCCAAAGCCGAGAAAGATATATTTACATTTGCAAAAAAAAATGTCTATTTGAATTATCTCTCTGGTTTGAATCGTCTCGTTTGTTTGAATTTATTTATTTTCAAATCTAAATTTGTTTAAAAAATTTCTACACTATATTATATATAACCGTCGCAAACCTGTTGGCTAATAGTACTTGACAAAAATCTGAACTTCACAAAGTTAATATTAATAAAAATTAGTAAAAATTATTCTTTTTATATCTATTTGAATCGTCTCGTTGGTTTGAATCGTCTTGTTGGTTTATGGTAAATTGATATCTCTAATCTTATCCAAAGGGCGATAAAAATATATTTACATTTTCAGGATTTTTTTTTCTTTATTTAGTTATTTATTCATACATTAGATTTAATGTGATATGAGTAATATTTTTAGCAGGCACTAATCGAAGAGTTTAGGAAAATATGAATGAAAGATAAATAGAATTTCATATCGATATGTTGATTAGATATATTTATTTAGTTTTCGTAGATTTTCGGTTACAAATTTCTATTAGCCTCTTAAATGTTAATTTGTTTATTTTGTTGCTTTAAATTTAATTATTGTCTCTATTTGTAGACTAACTTAAAAAAGTAATTTATATACAAATAATTAAGAATGAAAATGGGTCATATAGTTTGTATTTAAAAATTGAGGATATGTATCTATTAAGAATTGAGACATGGTATATAATATTAATAATATGAATTAATAATACTCATAGCTTTAAAAAAGTGTGAAAAATAAGATATAAAGATATATAATAATAATAGATATACATGTGAGACATGAGAAATTATTATATGAATATAATAAGTAATATATGTGTATTATTATGAATTAATAATACCAAATTTACCAGAATCAAGGAAAACTGAAACAAAATACCATTGAGGGAGCACCACTTCTTTTCCTATTATTAATAAGATAAGATGAATTAAGCTGCGGTAGAGTGGAGGTCGGAAATTACTTGTCAAAGCCAAAAATCACAGCAAACTAAAACCATTTTAGACATGGTTTGTATTAAAGACAAAATCTTAGTGGGAATTAACTTCCCTTTTTTTTTTTTTGGAGGAGATTAATTAATTTCTCAAAATATAAAATACAAGACTAGGAGGAGGATTATATAACCCTCAAACAAATTATGCGCCCTTAATAGATTCAAATTCGATTACGGATCAATTAACATCGTACTACATACCCATTAATATTGTATTACCCATTTATAATAATAACCCATCAACTAAACAGTTAATAATAATAATAATAATAATAATAATAATAATAATAATAATAATAATAATAATAATAATAATAATAATGTACGAGTCAATATTATTGCGATAGTATAAATCTTCATTCACGATCCATTGCTTTGGTTTTCATGCGTTTTTAGTGTTCAAAATCGTAAACGTTACATAGGAAAACGTACTTCATAGAAATTGATTTAATTTCGAGGATGGAAAATCTAAAGGTCATGAAAAAAGAATTTATAGGAGAAGAAGTGGTGCAAAAATGTTAAATATTTCCGTTATCATTTGATATTTATCATGTAAAAATAAATCGCAATTTGTTTTTGTTCGGCTTTAACTTCATATCCGAACTAAATTTCCAGGAAGCAAATATGATTAAATTTTCCGGTTAATTCTCATTATTGTTCAATTTGTCTCATGAAAAATTCATTCTCCTACTCTCCAATTATATTGGCATATATAAAGGAAATATAATGGGCAAAGCGCGCGCACACACACACTACATTTCACTATATTAATTTGACTAAGTTGAAAATATTGGCCAGCTAGCATCTAATTCTCCACACGAAAATATTGCTCAAAATGATTCCTAACATAATTTATACGAATTCTGTTTTGCGGATTCTATCTACCAATTTAAGGGTGCAATAATAATGTAATTCTAGGACATTTAATAATTTATTTTAAATACATATTTTCAATAATTATCTTAGTAGTGTAACATTGAATCACATTAGAATTATACAAATATTTCTTGCTTTTAGAAAAAAATATATCATCCAATCTTATACATTCATAATCACATATATACACAAATTATTGATGATTTTTTGCTGTAAATAGTAGAACAATTTGTATTTGTACTACACACGAGGGGCCTTCTAAATAGTTTATCGATTCTAATTTGTACTAATATATACATCCTTATTCTAGGTCAATTTTGAACTACTACTACATTTGCTCTCGTAATTCATTCTTTCAATTTTCTTCATTTTTACATCAGTTTTTTAGCGTCGCACATGCAATATGGTCTTGTATGTCGAAAACACATTATAGTAAATTTTAACTTTTTGTCCATATATATATTCATGCTACGGCCCATGTGCTTGTACGGGCACGTTTCTAATAAAAATGCCCACAGAAGAAGAGGGCTTTCACCAATCAACTTTCCACTATAAGTAGTTTTGGAATGATAGAATCCTTCTTTATTTAAATTCTTGCATAATGTCGAGGAAATACGATAACTCGGATAATTTCGTCGTCGGAGTTTTGAGGAGATGGAGACCGCCAAATTGCTGTTCGTCAAAGATTAATAGCAGCTCAAGTTCAGCTGATCTCAGTTCACGATCCAGTTTCAAATTTTTTTTTGTTTTTTTTTTTTCGAAAAGGATTCCAGTTTCAATTTTATTTCAGTAAGATTTAGTGTTTAGGTTTAAAAATATCACAAATGGTGATAAAAACTTTTTTTTTTCAAGTTCTGTATTGTTTGATCATCTTTCCATTATCTCGATCAAAACCGCACGTCTTACTACTAGTAAGTACTGAATTCGTGTTGTTATATTTAGAGTATATTAGTTCATTTTGTGAACTACTCTCTCTCTCTCTCTCTCTCTCTCTCTCTAGCTCTCTAGCCCTCTTTCTTAGTGTAGAATAACAGCATGCTTCCTTCTTTGAGAATCTTTTTCAACTATGTACAACTTTCTACCTCCTACACCTCATAATGCGTGTTTATTTGTGTGTGTTTGTTGAATGTTGAGCTTTTAGAGTTAGATTGTTGATTGTATTTTTTTCTTACCCCCTGTCCTTCGAATTCTACGTTTATATATTCTGTTTCTCTCTCTCTCTCTCTCTCTCTCTCGCTCTCGGTAGGTGTGTTGGTAAACAAATGGGTCAAGCATGGTCAAGAAATTTGGATGATGATTATCAACCCTTGAATGATTTGATATCAGGTATACTCATCCGGCATCGTCCACTGTAACACCTCCGCACTACTTGTGGTAAGGAGATGTGGACACGTCATTAGTGAGCTTTTAGGTGAGACTTTAAAAATAATGTTTTATTCATAATTTATATTATTATTTTATTCTAACTATAGTTAAATAGTTCGTGCTCCAATTTACGGATCACAAATCCGATAAACGGGCTGGAAGTTATTACAGTTTCCGGCGAGGGTCGCAAAACTGCCGTGAAAACCCTAATTGTTTGATAGGTTCGCCGTATAATGTTTTAGGTTCGTTTTAAATTCTCGTGTTCAACTTTTTTAGAAACTGGACTCTCAAGGTAGTCATCACATATCTCCGTACGTGACAAACTCCTTCTCAACTCGCTCAAAAGCACGATGTTCTAACGTCGGATTTCAACTAACAAGTACTAAACCAACAAAGAAAATTCAAACGCGTTCTAGTTCTCGACTATAACTTTAACTCATATTATATCAATTTGAAAGCTTATGACGTCAACTAGAAAGTTGTTCTAAATTTCATTATAAACAATAATATCAACTTAAAATTTTCATCCGACTTCTCGATTATTAGTTACAACTAGATATTCGTCTCTTACGCGATTTTTCAACGTTGTCGGTTTTTTGTTCAAATTTTACGACGTTAAACTAAGTCTAACGTGAATCATTTTCATGCATGCAAACACATCTTAACATCATTATAACTCAGTTTATATGGTGATCTTTGCCTCTTATGTTTCATTAAACATTTTTAGAAAATTCTCACTTAATTTCTATTATCAACTAACATGATTTACATCATAAATCAACTAACAAATCATCACTTATGTCTAACATGTGAAAACTCCTAATTATTCTATAAATTTCTGGTTTTATATAGATGTTAAGGGGATGATTTTCTTCTCCAATTAACTACATTTATTCACTAATCAACCTATTATAACAACCATTTATCAATTGCAATTCCACAATCAACTAACATGCAAAAACTCCTAAATTCATACTTCAAACCCTAATTTGAATTTCATAAACACATAGGGCTTTCAATTCTTTTTCATTCTAAACCCTAATTAATCATCTACTAAGCATGAATCCATGATCAAAAGAAGAAAAACAAAAATCCTACTAAATGCCTAAAAAATTCTGCATTAACATAGATGTTAGGTTTCTTATTTTTGTTCCATTTTAATCTCCAATTAATCTAACACATCTAATTACATTATTCTAAGATCAAATCATCCATATCACCACTTAAAAATTTCGATCAAGATGGAAAAATAAAAAGAAAAGAAAACTAATTGGATAGAAATGTGGAGGATAGAAATACCTTAAGAATTAATGAAAGAACTTAAGAGATTGAATGGATGGATTGATGACTTGTGATTTCTTCAAGCTCTTGAAAGGTCTTCAATGGAGGATGGAAGAAAGAAAGAAAAAAAAAATAAAGAAGTTGAAGAAGATGGAGGAGTGCAGCCGAGAGAGATGGAGAGATGGAAAGCAAATTGTTTTGTTCATGTCTTTGAAATGATGAAAATGTTGAAAGTGTGATTTAGGTGTCATACAATTAGGCAAGTCAACACATGCATGTCTCCACTATGGTGATGAGGTGTCGGCTGCATGGAGGAGATTAAGAGGGTTACGGGTTTTTCCGGCGCGATACGACGTTACGGAAAAACGAACGACGAAAAACGTTGCTCGGTACAAAAATCGTCGCGATTCGATTTGACTTAAAAATTCTAACGTATGAACTAAATTGGAAAATAAATTTACAAAATTTATTTTGACAAAAACTCGGGACGATATAGTCCGAGTTTCGTCCGGAAAAACATATAAACGACAAACTTTCTCGGCGTGTTCGTATCGCAATTTTTTTATACGTAAAAATTAAACGGTTTTTCCGTTCTTAGTTTACGAACTAAAAACTTCTCGTACGCGCTAACCCTAAATACAATAGTCGTCTAGCAGACTTCTGTAATTTATTTTTAATAACGGATTCGACCGTTAACCTTAGAATTCAACAATTATAAACTTAGGCGTGCAAAGCCATTATTTAATTAACTTTAAATTTCAAGAACGTAAGGAATTTACGGGGCATTACAATATCTTTAAGAGATAAATTAACTAGTGTATTCAACTTAATAGTATATCATATTTTCACTATGATTAGATTTTATTACCATATCGATTTGACTAATTATGAAAAATTAAGCCAAATCATTCATCCGATTTATTCCTAAATTAAACAAAAATGCCCAACATATATTCTCTTCTCTTCCCTCACACTCCCTCTTTCCCCTCTCCATGTCCGGGTTTGAAGAGAAACTCTAGAGAAGGGGTCGGAAGTAAAGCTTACATCAGTTTTCTATTAGCTCTTTTATATAATCAAAGAGTTGAAGAAGCTCAGTCCCATAATTTCTTCAACTGTTCAACAATGAATTGAAATCAAATTTTAAGTTTATTAAATAAGGAATTCAAATTGAAATTCTGTAATATTTAATACGTACCAACACGATTATATGAATGTGCATATGATGAATTTTATTTAATTGTTAAAGATTTGTTTCCACACATTTTCCCTCCAAAATACGATAAAGGATAAATTAGTAACATAAAAAATAATAAAAACCGGTTATTATCGAACTGGATTAGAAAAACCGATTTAAGGACAATAAAAACCCATTTTGTCTAAAATATTTTGTCAAACTATCATTTCTCTTACGGGGGAAACTATGCAAATTTATTGCCAAACATACTTTTTGCTACATGAAATTAATTAAAGTCTACATGGCATTAAGTTAAATGTTACTATCGGGAATGCAAAAATAAAACAGTATGTTGGCTTATACTTTTTAGTATTGCTGTATATAGGGGTTTGATTTATGTAATATATAAAACTTGATTGATAAATAAATAATTCAATATAATTATATCGTACTGTAAACTTGCAATATTTTGTTAATAGAGTCGCAAAGATACGTCGGACCATGATAACATGAACTTGACATACAAATCTAGAACCCCCTCTATCTATCTATATATTATTAAAATTAAAGCGGATTCGAGCTCTTCCCTTAATTTTAGGTTCTATGTGGCGCTCTCTCCATACAGTATTTATATTTATCTTAAATCCTTATTTTAACCATTTTTACTCATATATATTCAATATTTTTAAAAACCGCAAAAAATATGTATGGCATAAAAATTTCCAAATATATGATACTACATTGTTGCAAGACGTGTGTATATTAATATACTATATATAAATTTTCATATATATATTCTTTATATTTACTAAGTTATTTTTTATTATTAAATATAAATAATAGATTTTAAATATTATTATTTAGATCTTCTATTCCACATCGGTTTTTGATCAAACTTTACATATTGTGAAGCCTATAAATACTTAGAATCATTGTGTTCTTTCTCATTTTTTGTACTACCAATTTAATTTGGCCAATTATTTAGTTGGCCAAATAAATAGTTTATTTTATTAAAAAAAATTAGTTTGACCAATATAAGTTATTAATAATAATAATTTACTTAATTTGATAATAAATTACTAAGAAATTAAAATATACACAATCCACATGTTAAATAGTATAACTTAATAAATAGTATCACGCATATACTCTTTTGCATACATTCCTAAATAGAAATGTAATGTCATATTATTATGGAACTTTTGAAAATATTAATTTATATCTATCTGTCTTTCTATCTATCTATATCTATTATATTATTAATACTCATGCGGATTCGAGACCTCCCCTTGAATTTAGGTCACAATCACAATTCGGTATTCATATTTATCTTAAATCCTCATATTTTATATTTTTAACTCATATTCCATAATTCAATATTCAAATTATGGATAAAAATCTTTTTCAATATATCACTCAATTTAATATGCTATATTACCTACATATCTCGACCATGTATATAAAATTTGATAATTGTGGGCAATTTATAATTGTTTCAAAACGTCAACATTTTATTTTTTCCAAAATCCTATATTCCACATCGTTTTCTAATCAAACTTCATCCCTTAGAGAACGTATATAAATACTTATAAACAATGCGTATTTCTTTCATCAACAATGTACCACCCATCAATTTGGCTAATTAGTTGGCCAAAAAATAGTTCTTTTTATGGCCAATATAATTTGAATTATATTGATTTGGTCATAATCAATGGCCAATATAATTTGAATTATATTGATTTGGTCATAATCAAAATTGGCAAATAAATAGTTTAATTTTTTTATATCTTTTTTAATGAATAAATAAATTCATAATGAAATAAATACGCATTATACAAGGTTGTGAATTAAATACAGTATATATTTCTTTCAGAAAAATTAAATTAAATTAATGTGCGTATATGATATTAATTTTATTTCTATAAATATTAGAAAAACTTTACAGTAAAAGTTTAATTTTATACATTCCTATTTTGTTTATAATAATATTCAATCAAATAAAATTCTATTTCGTACACCTACCTATATATTTTGCGTTAAATATATTTATAAGCTTAAATATATGGTATACAACTCTAAATATGGTGTTTACCTATAATAATTGAATAAAATAATATACAATCTTATGAAGAGATCTAACCTATCAATATATTTGCATCCATGACTACCGTTAAATGATTTATTATTTCAATTGTCTTGCTCAAATTTTATTAGTTAATGACGCAAGCTATTTGAAATGTTAAATATGTCACTTTTGAATGATTGAATTCAAACCCATTAATTTGGTACAACTACATTTTTTTAAAGAAAAGTTAGATTGCAGAACAATCGGATACTATTAAAATTTAATTTTGTCTAATATTATGTTGTTAATATTAAATTTATTTGTGACTATTCGAGTGTATCATAGACTCATAGTCATCCTACATTATACTTATTTAATAGGATGAGATGATTCAAATTAAAAATAAAATTTAGTAATGTCAATTATTATGTTGTCAATGTTAAATTCTACATCATAATTATTATATGGACGAGATGATTCAAATTTAAACAAAAATCTTTTAAAGAGATCAAAAATAGTTAATGAAGACAAGACAATCATACAATAATTTTTTTGAATTTAATTAGACACTTAACATGATTTAAGTGATTCCCTTAATTCTGGATTATACATTACGCTCTATATATCCTCTATATTATAATACTATCTTTCATTATATTTGTGCAAAAGATAAGAAAATATTTTCAAAGACTTTTTGTAGAAAAAAAATTATCATTGCCTCTTAAAATTCAAAACATCTCTTCTAATCATAAGGAAGTAGAAACAATGAACCATGTGAATTATAATTTAACTAAAAAGATCAAAAATAGTAAATGAAGACGGGAGAATCGCAGAACGATTTTCTTAAATCTAATTAGTACCTAAAGATTTTCACTGTCAGAATTATTTTTTATATTTTATTACAACCAAGTAAATTGCGGTTAATATTTAATAATTTTAATCAACTAAGTGATCCAAAATCGTAAATGAAGACGGGGGAATCATGCAACAATTTTCATGAATTCAAATAAAATCAAAGATTGCACTTTCAAAACAAAATTTTCTAACTTTCAAACAAATTGTGGCTAATATATTTAATAAATGATGAATTATTAATGAAGTATGTGGATTAAAATGAACTAAAAAATGAAAAAAAAAAATAGTAAATCAAGACGAGGGAATTGAGAAACAATTTTCTTGAATTTAATTGAAAACTAAAGAATTTCACTTTCGAAATAAATTTTTATAACTACCAAACAAATTACATCTGATAATCTTAATAAATGAAATTCCCGTCGATTTTCGACGGGTTATACGCTAGTTATAAGAACACAAATATTTCCCTACAATCGATTCATACTATACAATAGGGTCTTTTGACCCAGATCTGACCCGCGAGCCCCCATACCTATAAAGTCGGCGCGTGGATTACACACGCTCCTCACGGCGCGTCGTGCCCAGCAGTTTTTTTGTTTTTAATTTCTGGCCATACATAATATATATATACATATATTTGTCATTATACTATTGATAGTGGGCTTCTAGCCCAGTGGCAAATGTAGCGTGATGTGTCATTGCTCATTACGCAAAATCCTTTTTTTTTTCTTTTGAAATTTTCTGCTTTTTTTTTTTCAATTTTTTTTTCTTTCTTTCTTCTCTTATTTCTTTTTATTTTCTTTTGCTTTGTTTTTTCTTTCTTTTTTACATGTACCTTTATTTGTTCTTTTCTTATTTTTTTCTCTTTCTTTTTAGTTTCTTTTCATTTTTTTATTTTTATTTTTCTTAATTACTTTTATTTATTTTTAAATTAATAATAGTTATTAATTATTTTTACAAATATTACTTTTATTCACAACAATATTTACTTTTATTTACGATAATTTATACTTTTAATTATTTGGTTAAGTAATTATTGTCGTTAAGAAAAGTAACTATTGATAAGAAGAAAGGTAATGTTTCACAATCATTACTTTTTTCACGACAATATTTACTTTTATTCACGACAACGTATATTTTTAATTATTTGGTAAAGTAATTATTGTCGCGATTAAAAGTAATCATTGACATGAATAAAGGTAATGTTTCAAAAATATTATCTTGACGACAATATTTACTTTTATTCACAACAACTTGTACTTTTAATAATTCGATCAAGTAATTATTATCGTGATTAAAAGTAATTATTGACATGAACAAAGGTAACGTTTCAAAAATTTAATTTTCTTCATGACAATATTTACTTTTAGTTATTTAGTTAAGTAATGATTATCGTAAGAAAAGTAATTATTGATATGAAAAAATGTAATGTTTCACAATCATTACTTTTTTCACGACAATATTTACTTTTATTCACGACAACTTGTACTCTAAATTATTTTGTAAAGTAATTATTATCGTGATTAAAAAAAGTAATAATTGACATGAATAAAAGTAATGTTTAAAAAATATTACTTTTCTTCACGACAATATATACTTTCATTTACGACAACTTGTACTTTTAGTAATTTGGTCAAGTAATTATTATCGTAATGAAAAATAATCATTGATATAACAAAGGTAACGTTTTAAAAATATTCTTTTTCTTCACGACAATATTTACTTTTTATTCACGACAACTTGTACTTTTAACAATTCGGTCAAGTAATTATTATCATAATAAAAAATAATCATTGATGTGAACAAAGGTAATGTTTCAAAAATATTACTTTTCAAATGTAAATAATTTAAAAAATGAAAAATTAAAAAAATAAATTAAATGAATAATAGGACACAACATAATCAAATGAATATTAAGAAAAAATAAAAATTACTTTAAAAAAAGATAATATGAAGAATAAATAATAAAAAATATAGAAACAACAAATAAAATGAATAACATGTAAGAAACAATATAATGAAAAAGAAAAATCAAAGAAAGAAACGGAAAAACAAGAAAGAAAAAATAAAAACGAATAAGTCTTTAATAAGTAAAATCCCACTATTATAAATATATAAATGTCGTACAAACACATTAAAGAAGCAGCGGTCTAGTGGCCATGCGTTGCTGTTTTGAGCTTTGCAGGTCGCGTGTTCGAGTCCTTGCAAGCGCTGAATGAATTTTGTTCTTTTTTAATTAATGGAGCGCGGGTCAGCGGATCAAACCTAACCTGTGTAACCCGATTGCATACTATAAATCAGAGAAAACACACCCTTTATAAGAATATCTTCTATGACAAATTCTAGCCTTTCCAAAAGGATATGTATATCTCAAACAAGCTTTATCATAAATAAATAGAAAATTTGCAGATTTAGGAATATCCCAAGAGTTCTAATTAATCCATCGAAGTAAATTGTCATAAAGTTGTATTAATTATTATCATCCATCAAAATAAATAGAATTGGTCTCCTATGCAGACTTGCACAGTACACATCCGGCCGACCCGATTCGATCAACGCTGGCCTGTTGACCTTTTCATTTTTTTTCTATTCCATTTTTTTTAATTTCCAGTTTTGGCTCTATCTTCAGCTCCGATATTACAGCACCGCTTTCACTACGATAAGATTTTAGTGGCAATAATTTATATTCTTTAGCTAACTCTAAGGCCTTTGGCTCCCCACGCTCGACTCTTAAACAAAAGAAGAAGAGACAAACAAAAAAAAAAGGAAAAAAATCTAGAAAATTAAAAAAAAAAATTATACCCACGTGCACGCCACGCGCGGGTCGTTTGTATGGCGCAGACTTGCACCCAATTTGTCAAATAAATAATTATAAACTAAATCATTATATACACTTATTTATCGAACACAATAAAATATAAAATGATCGGTGAAATACTAATTTATTGTGTAAACAAAATTGACGTAAGAAGTTGAGATAAAATATAAAATCTTCGGTGAAATACTAATAGTATTTGATTAAATTATGCATGATAAACGGGGGTTACTGCGCATGAATCTTTGTCAAGATTGTGCGTATATATATACCATACCACATAATACAAAATAAATCAAAACCATAAAATTACTTACATTTTTTGAAATTTTTGATATTACGACTATATGATTAAGGATGACAATAGGTCGGGTTTTTACGGGTACCCAACTTTACCAAATCCTAATGGAACGGGTTTTAATAGAACATTCAAACCCGAGACATGTTTGGATCAGGTTTCAGAAATTACGTACGGGTACCCGCTACCCAAATCCCTATATATAAGATAAAGAGAAAATACATGAATCTAGCACTTCTTAGATAATTTTTTTAAATTTTAGCACCCCTTATAAAAATTTGTTGATTTAGCACTTTATCTCATTTTTACCCTTCTACATTATTTCTAATTCCCACCATATCCTCAAATCTAATCCTCTCTCTCTCAAATTTATCTGCTATTTCAAATCTTCTCCCTCTCTCTCTACATCTCCCCCCTATCTCTCTGCTCTCTGCTCAAACTATCTCTAATTCCCCCCCCCCCCCTCTCTTTCTCTCTAGATCCGAGTTCAATTATCTAAGATCTCGACCATCTATGGAAGACGACGACGAAATTCAGTCCCAGCCTTCTCCCGTTTCCAATGGGCGGATCGCCGTCACCGTCGTCGCCGCTCCGCTTCCTTCAACTCCCTCACCCTAGCTCTCCCCATTCAGAATCAGAAAACCCCCGGCTCCGGTGGCGGCCGAGAGGATTGCTGGAGCGAAGGCGCCACCGCCGTCCTCATTGAGGCCTAGGGCGAGAGGTATTTGGAGCTCAGCCGTGGGAATCTCAAGTAGAAGTACTAGAAAGATGTCGCCGACATTGTGAGCAGCCGTCGAGGAGGAAGGAGATCTCAGCCACCGCCGCGATTCGCCGTCGAGGAGGAAGGAGAGAGCAGCCGCTGCTGCTCGTTGGACGGCGCTTTGCGCCTCCGTTCGCGAGCACCGTTTGCGAGCCCCGTTCGCGAGCTACCGCTCGCTCACGTCGCCGGAATCGCGAGGAAGAAACCCACCAATTACTAATGTTTAGATCCGGAAGTTATGAAATTTGTAGTTATTAGTTTGCTTTTGTTTTCATCTCCTTTCTCCTCTGTAAATTGCATCAGTAAATAATGAAATTTCTGGACATTGTGTATGATTTGTGTGGTTATGTTTGATGAAAGAGATCTGTTCTTCATTGTGTTGGTTGGTTTAATTGGAGCAGATGGAAGGTTTCCCATTTTTTTTTGTGCATTCACAAATTTTGCTATATTTTTTTGTGACTTCACAAATTTTACTTCATTTTTTTTTACTTCACAAATTTATCATATTTTTTTTACTTCACAAATTTTGCTTTTTTTTTGTGACTTCACAAATTTTGCTTCTTTTTATTTGTAACTTCACAAATTTTTCCTCTTTTTTTTGTGACTTCACAAATTTTGCTTCTTTTTTTTTGTGTCTTAACAAAATATTTATAGTCGCCGGCGACAGTGGCGGCGGCGCCGGCGACTATAGCTGCGGATAAGTGGCGAATAATTTTTTTGTGCCTTCACAAATTTTTTTTGTGGCGGCGGCGCCGGCGACTATGACGGCGACAGTGGAAAAGTGGTGCTGTTTTTTTTTTCAGTCACAAATTTTTTTCTGTGATCGCCGGCAGCGGCGACACGGCGGCCGGAAAGTGGTGGCAGGGTGGCGGCGGTGGTGGGGTGGTAGTGGTGGAATGTTATGTTTTTGTTCAGTCACAAATTAAAGAAGATGAAAATGAAAAGATGGGGATATGAAGGGAAATACAAATTGTAAAGGAGGGTAAAAAAGTAAGAAAGTGCTAAATCAACAAGTTTTTATAAGGAGTGCTAGATTTTAAAAAAATTATCTAAGAAGTGGTACTTTCAAAATCCTCTCTAAGATAAAAGTATTACATATAATAAAAATATTAGTGTAAACATTAATAGGTTTTAGGGTTTTATATTATTTTTTAACCCACATATAATGAGACCGCGACAATTCTCTTGAAATTCTCCTATAGTTCTCCAAATCTACTAGTTTATGTACAATAAAAGAAGATGATGATTGATTCATCATAAATTTTATTAGTAAGAATTTTGTTTTGAGATTTATTTTACACGATGATTGATTCATTATAGATTTTATTAGTAAGTACTTTGTTTTGAAATTTATTTTAGATGATGATTGATTCAACATAGATTTTATTAGTAAGTACTTTGTTTTGAGATTTATTTTAGAAGAGGATTAATTCATCATATATTTTATTAATAAATAGCACTTTGTGTTGCTATTAATGTTTTAGTGGAATTTTTTGTTGACACTTATATTTTAATTATACTTATAAGTGAGAATGTATTTTAAAATACCTTTATATAAAACATGCAAGTTTTTTGCACTCATTCATAAGACTATAAGTTTTCTATACCAAAATTAGTTAAAAGACTAAAATACCCTTAAATAAAAGTTGACTTGTTTTTTTTTTCCGCTGGTTTGGTGCATTCTTTCTCTTTCTCTTTCTTCTTCCTCTAATAAACCCTAAACCAAAATAATATCACCAACCAACCTTGATGACATTAAATTTTGAATAAAGCTCATTTATGTTTTGGAAGAGAGGTTGTTTGCTCTCATTAAACACACAACAACTACTACAATTGTGTAGTGCAAAATTCTCAAACACACGAAATTGAAACTCACAACATAGAGAAGAAGAGAGAAGTGGGTCTCTAAGAAAAAAACTCACGATAGTTAAAAAGAAGAATGAGGTAAAGCTCAAATGGAAGACTTTCGTGTTTCTGGGGTATAAAGAAGGTATGCAACTATATTTACCACGTAAAATATGATTTTTTCAACGAGTTTTTATACCCACGATGACAACCCATGATGGACTCATTTTTGCACACGATGGTAGAAAATTTTCATGTACATGAATTATATGTTGATATTTAGTCATAAGAGAGTATATTTGCATGTTTAGAAACATTTTTAGAAGTAAAATAACCGTAAAAATATATCTACTGTCGTGTGTACGAGAATTCTGCATGTTTTGGGCCCATTTTTTGCAACCCACGGTGTCTACCCACTATGGGGCAACCAACGATGGGTCATCGTGGCCATCATGGGTTGCCCCATCGTGGGTTGCCACCGTGGGTTGCCTAAAAAGGTGTCACGTTGGTTGCCCCATTGTGGGTAGCCACCGTGGGTTGCCTAAAAAGGTGTCCACGGTGGACACCAATGATGGTTACCACCGTGGCAACCAACGATTGTGTGTGTATCCATCGTGGATAGACAGTAGATGCATTAGAAGCGTGTTCGATCGGATTTTTTTATAATTTCTTGGCTATTTTGTATTTTTCAGATGTCGTGGCAACGTGTTTTGATACATCACAACGGTCGTTGAGATCGATCGAGTTATATAGATGAGGATTCTTTTTTTGTCTTCATCGATAGTGCCACAGTGAACCGTGCAAGCCTTGTTAAACTTATTGGAGAAGGGTTGGGAAATATAAATCCGACCGACTACACGTTGTGGTACTTGACACACATGATAAACGGAAACAAAGTAAAAGTTTTATTACGGAGTGATATCGAGTTACTGCGTATGTTAATTGAACAGAAAGACGATCCAGAGGTTTACGTTGATTACGACGGCTCATCCGCCCCCGGGGTTAACTTTGGTGGTAACAGCTCCGGATTTGAGCACCACGACATTGACAACCACATGCCCTACTCACATGAGCAATATGAAAAAGATGAGGATGAAGATGGTGACTACGACGAAAATGAAGAAGATGAGGCGAGTTCATCCGAAGACGAAGCAGATGATCGTCGTAAAGAATTGCTTGATTCGCTATCTATTGATTTTCTTGCTTGGATGAGACAAACGGCAAAAATGGACAGGGTTTTTGGTCATCAGAACTTCACATCGGACTATCAGTCCGAACGCGAGACTGAGCATCTACGCGCAATGCGCAATTGGATCATTCCATTCCCCGATCCTGACAGCGCAAGGAGATTAGGGTAGGTCGAGTCGGTATCTTCTGATGTTGCCGCATTTTATTTTGCCAAGAGATTGACCGGCAAGGCGGTTACGTTGAAGACAAGGGAGATGATGGAAGAGATGCGTAGAGTGTTTGGTATTAACATTCTATACAGTTTTGCTCTCCGGATGAGAAATATAGCCATAGAGAATACGTATGGCGACCACATCTCGTCGTACCAGAAGATCCAATCGTATCTATATTTGTTGAAGCAGCATAACTCGGGAACTGTTTATAACTTGGAGATGACCGTCAAGGGCTCGCTATGCCACTTATTTGTGGCGCTCAGACAGAGTATACGAGCGTTTGATAAGTGTCTACGGCCAATGCTTGTAGTAGACGGGACCCTCCTTAAGGGAAAGAACCAAAAAAAATTTATTTGTAGCCGTCACGCTGGATGGGAACAACCATGTCTTCCCCCTTGCAATTGGCCTAGGTCCCAAGAAGAATGATAAGTCATGGGTATATTTTCTCTCCAACCTGCGCAGATGCTACAACCCTCCAAATGATTTACTGATTGTAAGTGACCAGCATTTGAGCATTAGGAATGCAGTTCGAGCCGTCTACCCGAATGCATTCCACGGGTTGTGCTACCACCACATTGAGAAAAATCTCACGCCCTACGGAAAGCACGTAGCCACTATCTTCCAAGTTGAAACATATTGTAATCATCACGAAGAGTTCGACGATTTGTTCTCAAAACTGCATCAAGTGAGCCCCAACAGAGCTCACAGACGGCTTTCTGACATTGGACCGGAGAGGTGGGCTAAGTGTAAATGTCCAGTCCGACGCTATGACTTCTTGACCTCTAATTATGCCGAATGTTTGAACTCTCGTATGCTATGAGTGAGGCGTCTCTCGGTGCACTCGATGATTGAGATGTACCATTTCATTGTAGAGAAATGGACCGATGAGCATTGAGAAAAAACTGCATCGAGAGATTATGAGTTGAAAGAGAACGCATTGGGAAAATTTTTTTTATCCGTGCAACACAGTACCCGCCTTCCATCTCGAGATAATACCACCACACATGTTTACAGAGTTGAAGAAAGAAATGTTTCTTATCACGTTGATCTAAGAACATGAACATGTACGTGCCGAGCGTGGAATTTAGATTTGATTCCATATCGCCATGTTGTAGCCACTATAAGGTAACATTGTCAATTACTAAATATTGTTTGGTTGCACCAACTTTCATTTAGCTTAGCCTTTTCATATGTTGAAATTGTCGTCATTTTCTTATTTAGGTGTCCTATTTATATTGCACCAATTTTTGAATTAATGTCAATTTGTTTTGGGTGTGTAACATAATTTTGTTTAATTTTTTAACAGGCGTGCAGGTAACGGCTTGTCTGTGTACGATTTTGTTAGTCGTTATTTCAAACATGAGACATTTAGAGAGACTTATATGGAGCATATTAACCCAATACCGCATCCAGATGAGTGGTTTGTGCCTCCGGAGATCTCCGCAATCGTCTGTCTTCCAATGGATGAGGTACGTCAGGCTGGGCACCCAAAAGATAGTCATGCACGATCCGCAGTAAAAAATTTGGTGAGACGTCCCCAAGTATGCGGTAGATGTCTGATGAACCCATATTTGTGTCCATCTTTTCTTGTGTTTTTCTTGTGTTTCTTAGTCTTTTTCGAGTCAAAGTGTGTCTGGGAGGACACAAAGTCGAGAGATGGTGTGCAAGGAAGAACAGGTGGGATGCTGGGCAAATCCGATGGAAAATCTGTTGTTGAGATGCTGAGATGGTGATACAATGCAAATGGACATAGGGCTGGAAGCTTGTAGCTTGGGCAACATCGAAATATCCATTCTACAAGTCAGGAAGTACCTCCCCATATCCTTTAAGCCAACAGACAGAGTACTCGGAGGAGCCAGGATCTTGGTCAACACATGAAGCAATTCAGGATGCAGACATGGAGGGCAAGATGCGAGTCGGACCAGCAACAAGTTTTTCTTTTCCTTCAAGAAAGAGGATAAGGATTGGATCTTTCTTTCCTTATCCTAGCCGGACCTAATCAAAGGAGATATCTACCAAGCAAGGAAAGAGAATCGTGCATGCATGAAGAGAAAGGGCGGATGTGATATGCATGGAAGAGTCCTTCATCAACAAGGAAACTTCCCTAAACCCTAATTTCCATCGCCTATATATATGGCCGGCTCTATTATGTATGTGTGTCGATTTTATCTTAGTTCTGCATTCTTAGTTGAGAGAAAGGGAGGAAGAAACAAGTCCTACGGGTAATTTACTTTATATTTCTTATTTTACTGCTTTAGTTTAGTTGTTGGCTTGAAGCCAAGACCTTAGTTGCTGACTACGCTCTTGGGCAGCAATCGTATGCTAAGTATGTTTTTCTTTATATGCTTTGTGTTGTCGTTTATAATTATGTGTAGCTAAGTTTATTGTTTGGGTTGGATGTAGATGAAGTGATTCTAATTACTCGTTCTTAACTCGTGAGGTCTAATTGTTTAAGTTCATTAAATGATTTTGTTCCCGAAACACTTAGGATTAATTCTAAACTCAATTGATATTGATATTTGATTGATCACCATTTAGATATTGAGATTAAGTCATTAACAGAAATTGGGATTAACACGAGAGTGTCTTTCGTGCCCAAAAAGGTAAAGGGTGTTGGAGAGCAGTCGGTATTGACCTACCCCGTGGCTGGCTGTCTTGGGTCTGTTTATTCTTAATGCCTATTGGGCAGCATCGTTACTGAAGTGTCTTCATGACTTTGTTGATCAAGAGAGGAGATCTTGTCTTCTGGTCAAAATCTGTAAAATTAATTAGACATAGGCTAAGTGTGTTTATATCGTGACTTCGTGACCTTAGGGTATAAACTAATCTTTGTCTAAAACCAAGTAATGAGATCAGTTAATTGAATATCTTTGCACCAATGAACGAGTGATGAGTAATTAGGATCATTGATTCGAAACCCAATCCAAACATCTTTTGTTATTTGATATTTTTACTTGTTGAGCTACAGGTTATTAAGTTATAATCAAAATCCCTTTTGTTGAGTTCTACCCGAAGAGCAGATTACGCCGAGTCCCTTGAGTTCAACCCCACTTGCCGCTGACTACTACCTTGTTGGGCAGGAGGTGTTTGTAAATATTATTTGTACGAAGAGTGTAACGACAGCGCTTCGTCAAATTGGCGCTGTTGCCGGGGACTTGGTTTTTTTAAGCTAGTTTGCTTTTCTAGCTTGAGTTGAGCACGGTTTATGCACAAGCCACATCTACGGAGTGATGGAGATCCAAAAGATCACGGTGTTTGCCCAGAGGTGATAGCTAGGAGGAATCGAGCAGATCAACGCAAGAAGAAGAGAGATCTGGAGGAAGGCGTCAACGAACCTTCAGAGTCTCAGAGCTTGACAGACGATCAGGATACTGAGCAAGAAGACGAATCTTGCTCAACAGTAAGTACAGATAGTAAAGAGTCAACATCAAGTTCAGAAGCAAAAGCAGAGACGTCAACAACCATGGCAGGACAGCCAGAGAGAACCATCCTTTAGATCATGTTTCTTGACAACCAGGGAATCAGACCATCAAGTATCCAATTGCCCACCATCAATGACAATTGGGAGCTCAAGCACTCGATGATACACATACTGCCCAAATTCAGTGATCATCCTGGAGAAGACCCCCAAACCTATCTTCAAAACTTTGAGATGGCGATCAACACAGTGAGGAACAATGCCACTACTGCCAGGAACAATGGGGATGGACAAGTTGTTCGGAATAACAATGATGCTGAAGTTATGAGAAACCAAGATGCTGCCCAAGACACCTTTCCTGACTACGTAAGGCTACTCACGTTCCTGTTCTCACTTCTTGACGGTGCACGTGAATGGCTCTACACCTTGCCAGAGGGAAGCATCGACACATGGAATAAGATGCAGCAAGCCTTTCTTGGCAAATACATACCCGTTGGGCGGATACAAATTGGGAGGAATGCCATTTCATCGATCAAGATGGGGGGAAATGAGTCATTATATGACTATTACGAAAGGTTTAAGAAGTTGCTGGCAAGATGTCCTCAACATCGAATAGAGGATATTTATTTGATCGAGCATTTCTTGAAAGGATTAAGGGCATTAGAGAGGAAATACATAATTGCAGCGTGTGGAGGAGCAATAGTCGATCAACTACCATCTGAAGTGTTCAAGAAAATAGCCGCCATGGCTGAACAATCATGAGATGAAGATGATATCCTAAGAGGGGGGTATGAAGGCAACAGAGGAAATCAAGGCAATTTAATCAGTACCATGAAAGACTTCATGACCAAGATGTCTGGCCAAATAGAGGATTTGAAGAAGAAGGTAGATGGCAAGGAAGTTCAAAGAGCTGTGAAGAGATGTGAAGCATGCCAGGCAACATCACATATCACCTCAGAATGTCCCAGTTGGATCGTGGAAGAAGGAGAAGAGGTGAAGGCAATAGGTTAGAACCAGCAAGGCGGAGGGCAACAAAGGTTCCAATATGGCAATAACAACAACTATGGCAACAACTATGGCTATAGGCAGAATCAACACGAGAACCTGAGATATGGCAATAACCATTATCAAATGCCTCCTGCCCACCAACAACCACAGCAACCTGTTCAGTAGCAGTATGTGCCTCCACCTCAACAACAACCTCAACAGCAGAACAACTATGTGCCTCCACATCGAGAACCAGCAAAGACGGAGTTCATGAAGGAGACCATTGATAGGTTTACCAATGAGAACCAAAGGCTGAGAAGAGATTTTGAGAACTTTCAATTGGAAAGTCGAGGTCAATCGAACAACCTTCAAGCTCAATTGCCTTATATAAACCAAACCTTGTCAAAGCTTGTAGATGACAAGAGCGGAAGGCTTCCTGGCCAAGTGGATGTCAATAAGGAGCAAGTCAATGTTGTGACTTTGCAAAGTGGTAAGGACTTGTCAGAGATGTTACCCAAGACCCAACCCAAGGAACCAGCTCGAGTAGAGGAAACTAAGATGAGCTCAGGAGATATCAATGACATCTACGAAGAGCTAAAGGCAAAGCGTGAAGAAGGGATAAAGGCCAACAAGAACCCCGTCTTTGATAATGAGATGGATGAAGCCTTGTTTGATTACATGAAGATGGAGAGATCTAAGCTGGGATTTGACAAAGATGACGTGATGTTGGAGTCTTTGAAAGCTGAGAGGGAAGCAGAAGCTTTGGCCAAGAGGACTGTACCTCGCACTACTATGGCCAGGATCCCATATCCAAGACGTTTTGCCCGCGAACGTGAACAGAAGGAGTTGGAGGACATGAAGGAGGTGTTCAAAAAAGTAGAAATCAACCTGCCCCTCTTGATGGCATTACAATCCATGCCAAAGTGTGCAAAATTTTTACGAGAGATGTGCTTGAAGAAGACAAAGTACCCAGATAATGCCCGTTTCCATGTGGAGAACGTGTCAGCACTAATGAATTCCCACATTTCGATCAAGAAGAGGGATCCTGGAATGTTTGCCATCCCATGCACAATTGGTACTACGTCAATACCCAAGGCGATGCTTGACTTAGGAGCTTCGATAAATGTGATGCCAAGAGCCATGTTCGACAAAATAAGTTTTGGACCCCTTTCCCCTACACGTGTCGCCATCCAATTAGCGGATTTATCTACTGTCTACCCCGATGGAGTGTTGGAGGACGTGTTAGTCAAAGTAGGAGATCTTCTGTTCCCAGCTGACTTCTATGTTCTTGACATGGGAAAGAAGGCAATCAATAACCCAGTGATCTTGCTCGGAAGGCCGTTCTTGAGGACGGCCTGTACCAAAATCGATTGTGACACCGGGAGGTTGACGGTTCAAGTAGCTGGAGAAGTCGTCGAGTTTGATGCTTATCGGCAAAATCAGGATGATGCCCTAGAACACCTCAATACCCTCAATACATGTGGTCGACGAATGGAGACATTAAATAGCTTAAGTTGCTTCTTATAAGACGACGAGGACGCAGGTCAAGAGGAGCTCAATTTAATACAGGGGCCTGACCAGGATCTTGACCAAGAAGGGGATATTGAGGATGATGGTGCCTTGTTGGAGTTTTATGAAGGTGATGAGTACGAAAGTGATAAAGACTTCTAGGAGGAGTCAGTCTATGGATATAATTTTGACTCCACCGATGAAGACTATGGGACGGATGAGGAGTTAGAGGACAACACTCCTAAAAACTTCCATAAAGACAAAGACGAGTTTGATGAGGAACTTGAGGAGTTACCCCATGATGAGACTGAAGAGTTAGTAAAGGAATTTTGGCAACAAACAGTTCTTGAGGAGGATGCCAGCTTGCCGACAGAATGGGATCATGCCCAGAATGAGGAACCAGCACATGTGGAGGAATGCAGTTATGCAAAGATTCCGGGGAACATGCAGCCTCAGGGATTTGAACCACTCAATATCCCCGAATTGAATCCGGAGGACAGGTTGGTGCCATCACTGCAAAAGGCCCCTACTCTGGAATTGAAACCTTTGCCCAAGCACCTGAAATACATATATCTTGGCAAGAACGAGACCTTGCCTGTGATCGTATCATCTGAGTTATCGAGCATGGAGGAGGTTAGAGTTGGAGAGGTGCTGAGTAAGTATAAGGAGGCAATAGGGTGGACGTTGGCCGATATCAAGGGGATTAACCCTTTGGACTGTGTTCATTACATTTTACTTGAGGAGGATGCTGCCCCCGTAAGAGATCCACAACGGAGTTTGAATCCACCAATGAAAGAAGTGGTAATGAAGAAGATACTTAAGCTTCTTGACTTGGAGATCATCTACCCCGTGTCTGACAGCCGGTGGGTGAGCCCTGTGCACGTGGTGCCCAAGAAGTTAGGAATCCAAGTTGTTGAGAACGACAAAAATGAGATGGCGGCCATGATATTACAAACCGGATGACGAGTGTGTATAAAGTACCGAAAGCTCAACCAAAAGACGAAGAAGGATCATTTTCCTTTGCCCTTCATCGACGAAATGCTTGAGAGGTTAGCTGGTAATGACTATTATTGTTTTCTTGACGGCTATTCTGGTTACATACAGATCTGGGTTGCTGACGAAGATCAAGGCAAGACCACCTTCACATGCCCGTTTGGCACATTTGTTTATAGGAGGATGCCGTTCGGGCTATGCAATGCACCAGGGACATTCCAAAGGTGTATGATGTACATCATTTCAGACTTTCTTGAAGAGTGTATCGAAGTCTTCATGGACGACTTTACTGTGTACGGCAAGACCTTCGAATCATGCCTCAACAACCTGGATCGAGTCTTGAAGAGATGTGTTGAGAAGAGCCTTGTGTTGAATTATGAAAAATGCCATTTCATGGTAAGAGAGGGAATCGTTTTGGAGCATGTCATTTCAGGAAAAGGAATTGAGGTGGACAAGGCCAGGATCGACATTATTGCTAAGTTGCCCTACCCAAGATCGGTGAAGGAGTTAAGAGGATTCCTAGGGCATGCTGGATTCTATAGAAGATTTGTCAAGGACTTTGCCAAGATCGCCCAACCAATGACGAGATTACTTCAAAATGAAGTACCATGGGAGTTCAAGGAAGATTGTAAGAAGGCGTTCCATGCCTTGAATAAGAACTTGACCACAGCCCCCATTATCCAACCTCCGAATTGGGGGATACCTTTTGAGTTAATGTGTGATGCCAGTGGTTATGTCGTAGGAGCAGTTCTTTGGCAAAAACACGGAAATGAGAGCTATGCCATCTATTATGCATCCAAGACGTTGAACTCAGCCCAATGTAATTATGCCACCACGGAGAAGGAGTTGTTGGCCATCGTCTTCGTCTTTGAGAAGTTCAGATCCTATTTGTTTGGAGGCAAGACCATAGTATACACAGACCACGCGGCGCTGAAGTACTTATTGAGCAAGAAGGAGTCCAAGCCAAGATTGATTAGATAGATTCTTTTGTTGCAAAAATTCGATATAGAGATCAAAGACAAGAGTGGTGCCCAGAATCAAGTTGCCGACCACCTAAGTCGAATCCTCCAGCCAGACGATGGGGTGCCGATCAAGGAGACCTTTCGCGATGAGCACCTGAGTCTTACCCAAGAGGAACCATGGTATGCTGATATCGTGAATTACTTGGTGACTGGAGAGATCCCCTCCGATCTTGGGCATTATCAGAGGAACAAGCTTAAACATGAGAGTCGTTTCTACATTTAGGACGAGCCATATTTATGGAGGGAATGTGCGGATAAGATAATAAGGAGGTGTGTCGAGGACAAAGAGCAAAGAAGCATTCTTGAGCATTGTCACAACAAGGAGTGTGGAGGACACTTTGGGCACCAACGTACTGCAAGAAAGATTTTGGAGTGTGGTTTTTATTGTCCAACCTTATTTAAGGATTGTTATGAGTGGGTCAAGATGTGCGAAAAATGCCAAAGGGAAGGCAACATCACAAGAAGGAACGAGATGCCCATGATCCCAATTTTGCCCGTGGAAGTGTTCGATATATGGGGCATGGATTTTATGGGACCATTGCCGAGTTCCAAAGGCAACAAGTACATCATATTGGCAGTGGACTATGTCTCGAAGTGGGTAGAGGCTCGTGCTTCATACAAGGATTATTCAAAGGTTGTCTTTAACTTTTTGAGAACTCAAATTTTCAATAGGTTTGGAGTACCTCGAGCTATCATTAATGATCAAGGTTCTCATTTTTGCAATGCGACGGTGACCGCCTTGTTCAAGAAGTATGGAGTTACTCATCGCGTGTCAACAGCCTACCACCCACAAGCCAATGGACAAGCTGAATTGTCTAATAGAATTATCAAAACTATCTAGAGGAAGACTGTGGGGACAACAAGGAAAGATTGGAGTATGCGCCTCAATGATGCCTTGTGGGCGTATAGGACTGCCTTTAAGACACCTTTTAGCATGTCCCCTTATCGCATGGTCTATGGCAAGAGATGTCACTTGCCCGTGGAGCTGGAACATCGGGCACATTGGGCTGTTGCCCAACTCAATCTCGACTGGAACGAGGCAAATGAATCAAGGAAGCTCGAGATCCAGGAACTCGATGAGATCATGCTCCAAGCCTATGATAATGCCGGTCTATACAAGGAAAGGATGAAGAAGACCCACGACCTTATGATTAAAGAAAAGGAGTTCCATTTTGGACAACAAGTGTTGCTTTATCAAACTCGGTTCAGGCTATCTTCAGGGAAGCTCTCGACCAAGTGGGCAGGATCTTATGAAGTTCAAGCTCAATTCCCAAATGGAGCTGTTGAGATCAAGGATCCCAAGAACGGGAAGATTTTTAAAGTCAATGGCCAGCGCCTGAAGGCCTATCTTGGGCAAGAACAGTTTGTTGAGGGGGAATCATCTGGGTTTCCTGTCGAGGAGGACCTCTGACTTTTAAGGAGGGGGGTATCGTGCCCACGACCTTAAACGGGGCGCTGTCCAGGAGGCAACCTGGTTAGTTTTTTTAATTTCTCGTTATTTCTTTTCTTTTATCATTTATTTTCGTAAAAATATGAAAATCCAAAAAAATCGTAAAATTATGAAAATGAAAAAAAAATTAGTTAGTTTATGTTTTAAGTATTTTATTTTGAAGCATTTTATGTTCGAGTCTAACCATAGGGGAAAGTTTGTTTCCGGAGTGTATTTGTGTTTTTAAGTGTGTAGGAGATGTTGAGCAAAATGAAGGTTGTAGATCAGGATCCACGATAAAGGAAGGAACTGTGGGAGTGGAGCAGAGGTTTTGGACAAGAACCAAGTCGTTGGTCAACGACTGTTCAAGGCGGTTACTGTACCCCTAAAACTACGCGCCCTTTAAAACCACCCTACCACGACTATACCCCCACTACCCAATTTCAAATTCAAGTTTGCAACTTCTCCTCTTCTCTCTTCTCATCTCTCCCCATCAAAACCTCCGAAACCCCTACTATGGTGTCCACTCGCCCAAGAAACAAGTTGAACAAAATCCCCACCGGAACTAGTATCGATCTCACCACCAACAACCCTACCACCCCTACCACTAAATCCAAAACCACCACCAAGAGAAAGTTACCCATGGAATCCGCCAACCCCTCTGTTGATCAAAACCCTGAAATCACCATCGGAACCACTGTGCCAAAAAGCCCTCCGGTCGACGTGATGCTGCTAATGAGCGACAAAAACCCTAGCCTAATAGAGGAGGTGGCGAAGCATACGGAGGAGGAAACTCAGTCGAAGCAGGTCTTTGAGGAGGAGGAATTAGAGGAAAAAGCCGAGGAAGAAGATGATGGTGAGGACGAAGAGGAAGAGAAAGGTGATGAGGGAGAAGACGACAATGGCGATGAGGATAATTTGGATGAAGCCATTGACGCAGTGGCGGCGAGACTGGCAGCGGAGGCATTGATACAGGCAAAGACCAAGGCCAAGGAAAGTCCGGCGAAGAAGAAGGGAGCCCAGGCGGCTAAGAAGCGTCCTCACGGTCGCAAGGAAACACCGGTGAAGAAGCACAAGACTGCTACTTCAGATGTCGGCTCCTTCCAACCGTCGATCTCAAAAGGAACGGCCGTCGAGACTTCGTCAAAGGTTAGCGAGGAAGAAGAAGTAGGGGATGATGTTTACTCCGAACCGTTGTATCTTGGAGGCAATTGCTGTAGAACCGCCTGCATAATAGCGGAGCAATATTGTCTTACGATTGTTGGAAAATATATGTATGGTATGTGATATGTGTAAGAAAATAAAAGACAGAAAATAAAATGAACCGAGGCTAGAGTTAGACTCTAGCTCCGTAAGACAATATTGCTCCGCTATGGTGCAGGCGGTCTACAACAATTGCCTCCAAGATACAATGGTTCGGATGAACTTGAGACGTTGCACCATGTGTCGAAGTTCCGGTGAACAACTCGATACTCGGGACGAGTACTCGATCCTAGACTCAAACTATATATGAAGTGTATGTATGCAATCGAATGAAAACTTGATTTCGGTGTGTTAAATCCTTCATATGAGGGTCTATTTATAGCATGAAAATGCCTTTTCGTGAAGGGGTGCATCCGAAGAGGTGTGTTGGTTCGGCCATAACCGCCTCCAACTTCCAAGCCGCACAGTCGGTATGGACATACCGTATGTGTGTGATAGACACAACTATGCCCTAACCGAAGCGTCCCTTCGGTCTTCAACCGCCCCAAGGCGTGAAAAGATGCGAGGCAATTCTGAAAAGTCGTGTTTGTTTGCTCGGTGGTTCAGGCAGTATGGGCATACCGTATGTGTGTTTGACACACGTGCGGTTCGACTCCATCCACTTGAACCATTGCACTGATTTCGACCCAATGACCACAACTTGTGCTTGCTACACATCTCCAATCATTCTAGAGTGCACGGTCATTGTGGGCATACATATGAGTAATTGTCTTAACCAAACCATTGTGTTTCAACTGAATAATTGTATCATTTTGTAGCACATTATCGGAATTCAAATTTCCAACAGCTTCTTTGGCTGACTCACAATTTCTTATGAGCTTGAACATCTATACATCGAGAGAGCATTGGATATCATTGAGAGCTTTGTCATTGTAAGTTGCTTCTTTGATCTGATCTCTCGTCCAGTCATTTTCAGGCACACGAACCATGTCACCATCTGCATCTATGGCTTTCAGATGAGATCACTTATTTTGAACAACTCTCCATGCTCTGGCATCAATGGATTTGATACATGATCTCATACGAACTTTCCAGAAGGAATAGTTCATGCCATCAAGGATTGGAGGCTTGTTGAACAACGGGTTTGTTTGATCCATTGTGTCACGAAAATAAGATCAACACTTAGTGTATCAATTGGTGGCTCTGACACCAATTGAAGATATTAGATTCACACTCAGAGTTGTGATCAAAGTTGTACCTGAAGTGCTCACAACTTTAAACAGAAGGCAACAGAAAATAAATGAACACAATGGATAACTTTCACAAGATTATCAATCAATAATCTTGTGAAGTGCCTCAGGGCAAAATATTCACTAATAATATATGAACAATAAAAACTCTTCGAGTAAATAAGGTCACTAAAAAAAAGACAACTTATCACTCCCTTCACAGAAGGTTATGACTGAAGTTGCCTCAACTATCACTCGAAGAAAACAAAGAATAAAGATGAAATCTAATCTATGAGTTTTATCTCTGCAAATCCGTATCTATCAACTAAGATCTAATATCTATTTATTGCTGAACTAAAACTTGGGCTTCACTCCTTGTAATCCGCATGATGCACGTTTTTAGCCCACAACTTCCATCATCAGTCCCTACGACTTCATGAACAACTTCCCTGGTTTTTCTCAACAAACTCTAACTTCCACCTTGCACATTCATAGTTGTTGCTTCCACTCTTCTTGCAACAAACTTGCTGACTCACTTCCTTGGACTTGGTCATCACACAATTTCAATTCCTACATAGGAATATAATCCAAGGAAGACAAAAACAAATATACATCTAAAATAAATAAAGCATAAGACAAATATTAACATCAACAAACACAACATTTTTACGTGGTCCACGACTTCCTTTTCGGGGAAGTAATCGACTAGATAACCTTACGCGTGCTTATGACATATTAAGCTGGTTTACGGGCACCAAATAACTTAACCAGTTCGATTACGAGTTCGAACAAAACCTTACAACACTTTTGTGGGCAAGTGTACAACCTATTTTAGAATACTGGTTCTAAGGGACCTAGACTCTTTGATTACGGGTTCAAAGAAAACCTAAAGGGTGGGGTTGGTTGTTTTTTCAACCATGAAGCCTTCAACACTTAGAAAAGTAGAGGCTTCTTCCTAACGCTTAGAGACTCGATTTTTTCAGAGAGTCTGCTTCGAGAAAGCAAGATCTAAGTCTTCTATACTCGACCAAAGAACATGGCTTTGAGAACTAGAAGGAAGCAAATGAGGAGGATCGACGACTCTCTGCTACTTTGGCTTCTAACACTTGAGTGTTCTTACTGGGGAGAATGCTACTTGCTTGAATGCGCATGGAATCAATAGTCTTCTTGCAATGAGGAGACTTCTATTTATAGAGAGGGAGATCAATTAGCCATTGGAAAGAGCCGTTTGACCTCTGCCAAAAAGTGGCACTCCACCTACTCCTCTGCAATCTTTCCTGAAAAGGCAACTGCAACCCTTGCTTTATGTAATGTACTTTTAAGTAGATTTGAATTTGAAATCAAACTCTTCTTTTTTTACCGTCTTCCAAGTCTTCTCTTCTTGACTTTTGGGATGTCTGACTTCAACAAAGCTGCTCGACATGCATGAACTGCATGGTTCAATTATGGAGTCAGTCGAGTTCGGGTTTGACTAATCATCTTGATCATGAACTGCCTTCTCAGTCTGACTGACTTCTTTTGTTTGATCCTGTAAAGAGAAAATTCCTATACTTAAATAGTGAGCTCTAGCTAAGTTTAGAGTTATGACTTCATCTACTCGGTTGGGATCACCTGGGTTTTGAAATAAATCAAAACCTTACTAATTTTCCCAGCATTTCTAATTTTATTTAACTTTAAATTATTTTCTGTATTTGTGATGGAGTACTTTTTATTGCTTAGTTAGGGTGCGTCTAATTTTGAGTTTGACTGTAGTCCTTTATGTTTGATTTATTTTAATTTATGTATGACATTGAGTTTATATTGTCAACGCCAACAAAATAATTGTAAGTCTTCAGTTTGTCAAGTTTATTTTCTACGTATTAGTTAATGTTATTATTTCGCCAGTTTTGTCTAACTATTCAAGTTTAAATTAAGGTCGCAACAACGTCCATCTTAAGAAGAAATGGCTAACTGAGTTTAAGAGAGTGTTTGGCTAAGCTTTTAAATTCCTTAAAGCAGTTTATAACTTGTTCATTATTAAGAATTTAGGAGCTTATAAGCTATTTTAATGAGCTTTTAAGTTCAGCCAAACACCCTCTAAATCTAAAGCTTTTCTTTTCTTTTCTTTTTTTGAGGAAGAGAAGACGTACAATTATTTTCTTGACGTTGACAATGTAAACTCAATTTCATAAATGAATATCTGAAACTTAAAGGAATCAAACTCACAAGACGTACAACAACAAAACAATAAAAATTAAAAATCCAGCAAAACTACACAAAATAAATTATGAATATTCTGTTAATCCTAATTAATTAGATTTAATTATAGACTTTATAGTCAAAGATTATTTTCATTTTTGCCTCTCCAAAATACTATATATATGGATAAGATAATGACATTTCAAATATTAAAAACAGATTATAGTTAGAAGATTGGACTACCAAAACCGATTTAGGAATAATAAAAATTTATTTTATCTAGAATATTTTGTCAAAATATTATTTCTTTATTTTTTGAAAAAAGAATCTTAATTATATATAATTGGTGAATAATAAATTCCCACTACAGTCCATGAAACAATATATAAATACAAAATACACATGTCGTGTCTAAAACGAGACCCAATCGTGAGATTGTCGTGACAAGCTCAATATCAATAATTCATATGTTAATTAAAATTGAGAATAACATTCAACCCCATTATCTTCCTTAATCTACGGTAGTTGCCTCTTCTTTAATTTGGTGTTTTAGATTTTTTATTTAACAAAATGCATCATTCATCTCAAAATTAATGAGCACTTCTGTCTTAGTTTTTTTAATGATTTTTATGTCAAAAAAGACAATATTAATAGTAGTAATAATAATTAAATATCTAAAGTATAAGAACAGTGCTTCTAATTGTTGATTTCTAAGTATAATGCGATTTTTTTACGCTTGTAATGGTATAAATAGTAATTGTTGGTTTCGTAGTTCGTACTCCAACTTATTTTACTTGTCATTAAACGCTTTTAAATGTAAAATATAATATTCAGTAATATTACTATTATGTTAATGAAATTTGTGGGATGTTGTGAATAAAAAGAAAATGTGCTACTATAAAACTATAAGCTCAATAAAAATAGAAGAAAAAACATCTCGCCGACATAGCTTAATATCGTGCGGCAGTTTATAAATAGGCGCTACTATAGTATAATAATCCAACTGCTCTTATTTTTATTGTTGAAGAAAATCATCAGTACAGTCAGATGAACACAAATAACACTTAATAAAATCATCATAAAATTGAGAAAGAGATAAATCCAAATATTATTATTATTGATGCAGAAAATAGTGGAGAAAATATGAATCATTCTGATTCCCAACCAGCCTTGAGCTTCCAATGAACCTTGTCATGGCTGAAAAAAAATCCTTTGCTGTTAGCTTTCCAAAATACGGCGGCGCGGCCTTTATCCCGAGCCGACTCGTAGGCGTGAAACTCTATAAATTTCGAGCCGCATACGCCGATCACGAAGTATACGTCATCTACTTGCACTCTCATTCCATAATCTTGCCCCGGCTTGAGCTGAGCTGTGCTCGATAAGCCGCTGGCTTTGATATGAAGATCGATCGGGGCCGGATTCTCGCCACCCACGGCGTTGATGAAGTGAACAATCGGCAACGCGCCTCCTGCTTTGAAACGGACGGCTAATATGGCTAGAGCAAAGAGGATTTGGAAAAATAAGACTTTTGATGAGCCCATCTTTTTCTTCATTTAGTTTACTTTTTTAAGTTCGTATTTTGTTTTTTTTGGTATGTTTTTGGAATGTATTTGTGTTATGTTTGAGTGTATGTTTATGGGGTTTTATAGAATTGGTTGTGAGGTAAGGTGCAATGGATTTAGCTTTTGTTGTTTGTGGGTGCATAGACATATATGAAGAAATACATTATTGTAATGGTGCACCTAATTTATAGTGTAATCATGATCATATTTTATGAGGACATACGTAGATATATGTATAGTGATAGGATTCTCCCGGAACTAATCCTTCCATGACAATGTACAAATTTTTATTTCTATATATTTTGTCATGTTCTTTTTATATAGAAAATGATGTTTTTAGTATCATCATTTTGTACACTGGAGTATATTTTTTTTTCATGACATATAAAGATCGACCTATAACTCAAATTAGTCCTAATTCGTTTTTTAGAACACTACAAAGGTTTATCATGTATGTTGAATAAAGTGCGTATGGGAACTCTACATCACACAAAGCTTAGATCACTACATCGCACGCAGGTGGAATCACTGAACAATCATAAGTTCACAACTCAAGACCTCTAACTTAGGAGAGACTTGTAATTAGTTCCTAATAATATGAACAATTTTGGACATCAATACATATGGAGAGAGAGAGAGAGATTTTGGTAAGGACCATCTTTTAAGATCAGCTATGTATGCTTAGCATCATATATAGCATGTATATTGGTTAGTGGCGTATTCAGTTTGATTTGGGGGTACGAAATGATAAGAATATGAAACTTTTCAAAAAATGGGATGGGGTTGTTTGGGGGCGGCCCTCCTGCTCAGGGGCGAAGCTCCCGAGCCAAACTTTTCGAATTGTCGTAATGTTCAATTTTTAGGCTCAAATGTATTTTCTAGTATGACTAAATTTATTGTTTAATTAATTGTTGTATATATTGTACTTCCATTGTTATTGTATCTGAAAAATATATAGTAAACAAACTTTGGTTTGACACATCATAATTACACATAGTCTAGTAAATAATTTTTGTGTATTTAAAGTAGTAAATAATAATATAGTTGTAGCAACATTATCACAAACAATTATTTCTTCATCTATTTTTCTTCTCTTCAATCTCATTCTTCTATAACTTTCAATTACTATTTTCATTTAAGAATTGAATTTCACTTTAAATCATAAATGGACTTATGGAAATCAAGAAGTTGCGGTACAATTTTATAATGGTTTTAATCACAACTTTAATATACATATATATAGTAGTAATTTATTTTTGGGTGCAACTGTACCCCTTGTTCATGGTTGGATCCGCCACTAATATTGGTTACATTGGAGTAACATATACAATGCCGTAATAAAACAATACGTATAACAAGATATAGATTTTGATAACTAGATGTCTTTAGAACAGATTTTGATGTAGTTAATTACGGGTTACGTTAGCGTAATAAATTTAGTATTATTAAAAAAATAATGACAAACGGACAACCGTTATCGGACAACTACCGGTTTTGAACTTAAAAATTGGTACAAACATAATTAGTAAAAATTATGTTATCCGGACAACTATTAAAAAATCGACGATTTTAAATAATATTGATTGGACCGATTTTTAAGTCTAAAATCGGTAGTTGTCTGGTTAACAATTGTCCGTTTATCATCGCCTTATTAAAAATTATTACTTGAAACATAATTAAAAGTACAATATTGGAGAAGTTCTAAAGGGCCTTTGCAATGTTTGCATTGATGATGATTAAGATTTAATTAATTGGCTAGTTTTCTAAGAATTTTAAGAATCATCTTACTTTACGTAATATAACAATATCTGGACTCCTTAATAAAGAAAAAAAATAACATCTGGACACCTGCTTTATAAAAAAGGGAAACATTATCTTGACATCTTTTGAGTAAGTAGTGTTGTAAGCATTAGTGATAATCTGGATCAAAATATCAACATTAATAACTTAGTTATGGTTTAAGAAAATGATACAATTGAAAAAAAAAATATATTGTGAGGGAAAAGAACTAAGTTCAGCGTCGAGGCAATTTTAAATAGAGGAGTATTTTCTTCCTACTGTTGAAACTTGGATTATGTATGAGTAAGAAAAAAATTGAGAGTTGGATAAAAAGACTATATTATGTAATACTTACTATGTCTGAATCGGAGTTATATATAGTATATCATTTGTCCAAATAAAAAAGAGTTGGATATTATATTGATGCATATTAAAATATGTAGAAAACCTTCCCTATGATCGTGTATGAGATTAAACCCAAAAAGTAATTACTTCTAAATTTTATTCTAGCCCGAAGCACTTTAGTTGAGCCCAATTAAGTTTTGAGTCCAAACTAAAAGCCCATCAAGAAAGGTTCAAAATGGAGAACTCTTACATGGTTTGGAAAATAAAATTTCGCAAAACTAAATAGTGAAACTCGTCGTCAATCAATGTAATACTCAATCCATCCACGAAATAATTGATACTTTTATCATTTAAATTTGTTCATAAAATGGTTGTCACTTTTGCTACTTCACTTACGTTTATTGTGGGACCTTAACTCCACTCACAATAATACTCACTAGTATAATTCAAAACTACATACCATTTTCTTAAAATCCGTGTCGTTCAAAATGTGGCAACCATTTCGTAGATGGAGGAAGTATAATAATAGGGGTGCATTCTAACCTTTATTTTAAATCACTAAAATAATAAATTAAAATACATTGGAAATATACAGCTTGCATATCATTCTTGCATCAATTTTATGAGAAATTCTTGCATAAAGTATAGTATGGTACGTCTATCAAGTGTTAATTGGCACTCCCTCCCATCCCCCTTTCTTTTTTTTAACGTTTTAGGCTTTTAAGTTTTTTACTTAATCATTGTCCTTTTATAATTTTTTCTCCATCTTAGCTTTCTTTAATTCATCTCTCATTAATTACTCAAAAATGACTTTCTATTTCTATTTTTCCAGATACTACTCTATTCATATTCCAAAATTTTAGATTAATTTTCTTTTTTAAATTTTAGTGGATGTCTTCGTGAGTTCCATTTCTTTTATTTTGGCTCCCCAAGGGAACTCACCAATCAAAAGTTGGTATTATTATTATTATTATTATTATTATTATTATTATTATTATTATTATTATTATTATTATTATTATTATTTGCAGCGATCGATTTAAACTTAGAGTGGAAGATGAAGAGTGCTCCAGATCTTGAGACCGGGAAAGCAGCTTTCGTGACCTCATGTTGTGAAAGCAGGACTTAGAGTCCATTGCCTTGAATCGAGGCCCTTGATCCTGAGGGAGTTTTCCCAGTAGAGAGCTCTCGTCAGTGCCCGGGTCATAGCTCTATTCATGGTTATCCACCAAATAAATCTTGTACTATTAATAATAGATAATTATTAAATAAGGTGTTAGGAATCGGGTACTTGCTCGTGTAGATAACAATGAACAATACTTCTTTATTGATTTACTTGAACACGAACAAGCTTATAAGTATTACAATGAAACTGAAGAACTAAGTTTAGAATAAACCAAAGATCGTCCGAAGTAAAACTTCTGCCCGCAAGACGAGAATACGCCCCGGTAGTGCTCACGGTAAGGCGGCTCGTCCCCAAAGGTTAAAACGATCTTGACGTCTCGGTTGTAGTAGCACCACAAACAGAATCGAGCTCCGGCGAACTGAACAGGAACGAAAACTGAACTAGTGTATGATATGCTATAAAGGAGTGCAGATTGCTTGGAATGTGTGTATTCTGCAAATGAGGATGCTCCTATATATAGCAGCTCTCGATCATGTGAAGGGACTCGTCACCATCAACACCAGCCCAAAGCACCAATTGCCAAGATCCAAGTCCAAGTCCCAAGCCCGAGCCCGAGCCCGCCCGGACGGACGGCGGCGGCGTCGGCGGCGGCGGCGGCGCGTGCGCGCGTGTGTGTGCGCGCGTAGGCACCCATACACACCAACCCAACAAGTTATTAAGCCCATACAGACATAGCCTTAAATACTAGTCAAATCATCCACATATAACCGATGTGGGACAACTAACATTTATTATAATTAATAACATGTTAATTACTACTTCAACATCCAACCTTTAGCATACAATATCTCACTCACCAGAAATCGGTTTAGAGATATTAAATATACCACGTTCATCTACTCACGGCGTAGATTAACATCCAATAAATATTTTAATTAAATAATAAGTATTTAATCAACAATATTTATCCTCAATAATGGTTAATATTTAAACCATATTTAAACCATTTCCAACAATCCTCCACATGAGTGAGAATGCCAATGCAAAATGAATGCAAATGCAAAGTTCAGTCCTCAAGAGACAATACTGCATTTGGCTAGGTAGCTTGTGACCTTGAACCTATCCATAGTCAACATTATCGAGTATACCGGCGGCATAGTGGTTATGAAAACCTTGAACTAGTCCTCCATCGTGTATACCGAGACAACAATATTGACACAATATTATCTCAATTCCGTTCGTTCTAACGTTTTGTGTCCTTTTCGGCCTTGGACACCCCTTTGGATTCATAAGTGTATCAATTGAAGCGGCCCTCACTTCACACTTATATAGGTGATTCTTATTTCCAAGTATCCTACTATACTTGACCTCTCCGAGATATCCAAGAATCATTAAAAGTTATAAGACTTAACCTCACCACTTGTAGGTAAACAAACACTCACTGTTCGCAAAGAATAGGTATGTTCGAGTGTTTAACATACGGATTCTTATAACTTCGTTGTCCCATTGAACCAAGCTCTTGGGATCCTCCAATCTGCAAGGTTGGGTATCCGCTATAATCATCCTTAAGATGTGGATTTAACACCCATTCCCTCTAACAGTTTATACATTTGATCTCGATTAATGCTCTTAGTCAGCGGATCCGCTAAATTATCTATTGACCTCACATAGTCAATTGAGATAACCCCACTCAAGATCAAATGTCTTACGGTATTATGTCGTCGACGAATATGTCGAGACTTACCGTTATAAAACATATTCTGTGCTCGTCCAATAGCCGATTGGCTATCACAGTGTATCAACACAGACGACACAGGCCTCGTCCAACATGGAATATCCTCGAGGAAATTTTTAAGCCATTCGGCTTCTTCACCAGCTTTATCCAAAGCTATGAATTCAGATTCCATGGTAGACCTGACAATACAAGTTTGTTTCTTAGACTTCCAAGATACTGCACCACCCCCAATAGTGAACACGTATCCACTCGTAGAAAACGAGTCTTTGGAGTCAGATATCCAATTAGCATCACTATACCCTTCAAGTACAGCAGACTCTCTTAAATAGTGAATCGCAAAGTTTTGAGTATATTTCAAATAACCCAGTACGCGCTCTAGGGCTCTCCAATGTTCTTTACTTGGATTAGCAGTATAACTACTCAACTTGTGAACCGAGCATGCTATATCAGGTCGGGTACAGTTTGACAAATACATCAAACTCCCAATGATCTTAGCATATTCATCTTGACCCACAGGTTCCCCCTTGTGCTCACTTAGATGAACATTCAGTTCCCAAGGAGTCTTAGCAATAGGTTTCTCATAAGCGTTGAATCTCCTCAACACTTTCTCAACATAGTGAGATTGCGACAATGCAATTCCATTAGGCGTTCTTAGGATCTTAATTCCAAGAATAACGTCAGCTAAACCCATATCTTTCATGCTAAAATTCATACTTAGCATCCTCTTGGTTTCACCAATCACACGAGAGTTACTACCCATTATTAACATGTCATCTACATAAAGACAAACGATAACATAATCGTCACCCGTTTTCTTAATATAGACACATTTGTCACTCTCGTTGATCTTGAAACCATTTGACAACATCACTTCGTCAAACTTCAAATGTCAACGCAAAGGCGCTTGTTTCAATCCATATAAAGACCGTTGTAGTTTGCATACCATGTGCTCTTTTCCAGGTACAACAAATCCCTCCGGTTGCTTCATATAGATTTCATCATCTAACTCCCCATACAAGAATGCAGTCTTAACATCCATTTGATGAATCTCAAGATTGCGCAAAGCAGCAATAGCGAGAAGCACCCTAATAGAAGTAAGTCTCGTCACGGGCGAATAGGTATCAAAGAAATCATAACCAGCTTTTTGTCTAAAGCCTTGAACTACAAGTCTGGCCTTATATTTATCAATAGTACCGTCAGACTTGTACTTCTTCTTTAGGATCCACTTGCATCCTAATGCCTTACAGCCTGGTGGTAGTTCAACTAACACCTAAGTGTGATTAAGCATAATAGACTCAATCTCGATGTCTATAGCTTCTTTCCACAAAGTCGCATCCGAACCAGATAAGGCTTCTTTTACGGATACCGGTTCACCGTTTAGCATTAAAACGACGTAATCCGGTCCATAAATTTTTGCTTTCCGTACTCTAGTACCACGTCTAGGCTCATTCACAGGCATAGACCTAAGTCGCTTTCTATTCAGCGGTCCATAAAACACCGGATTAGAACTCGATGCAACATTTTCATCTATGGGTTCAGAAATCATAGACTCATCTACAAGTTTAGAGCTCGTAGCTTCATCCTCAACTCTCTTCCTAGAGTTAGGATCAACCTTATCCTTATTAGGATAGATGTTCTCAAAGAATACAGCATTCCTTGATTCCATCGTTGTACCCACATGAATGTCGGGTATATCGGATTTGTGTACAACAAACCGATACGCGCTGCTGTTAAGTGCATAACCAATAAAGATACAATCTACCGTTTTAGGTCCAATTGTAACTTGTTTTGGTAAAGGCACTTCAACCTTAGCTAAACACCCCCACACTTTGAGGTATTTATACGAAGGTTTCCTCCCTTTCCAAAGTTCATAAGGAGTCACGTCCTTCCCTTTGAGCGGAATCTTGTTCAAGATATAGTTAGCTGTCAAAACAGCTTCCCCCCACATGTTCTGGGGTAATCCTGAACTAATCAACAAGGCATTCATCATCTCTTTAAGAGTACGATTCTTACGTTCAGCAACGCCATTTGATTGTGGTGAATAAGGAGCAGTCGTTTGATGGATTATACCACTTCCGTTGCATAATTCAGCAAACGGAGCAACATACTCTCCACCTCTATCACTTCGAACCATTTTGATTCGGCAACCAAGTTGATTTGGCTTCATTCTTGAAGTTTCTAAAAGCTTCAATAGCCTCATCTTTACTTCTTAACAAGTAAAGGTAACAATACCTTGTGCAATCGTCAATAAAGGTAATAAAATACCTTTTACCACCTCTAGTTTGCACAAACTTTAAGTCACACACATCGGTGTGAACAAGTTCTAGAGGTTTAGTGCTTCGTTCAACCGACTTAAACGGTAACTTAGCCATTTTTGCTTCAACACAAACTTCACACTTGTCCATGTTCGCAAGTCTTTTTATAGCATTTAGATTTACGTGACCAAGTCTACAATGCCATAAATCACAACACTCAAGCAAGTAAGCAGAAGTAGTAGCTTTATTATCATTAGCAACTGCCTTAGAAGGCTTACAAGTACGAACACTTAACTTGAACATATCATCAACAATGTGACCTTTTCCAAGAGTCTTATCAAACTTACGTATGATTATAAAATCACTACGAAGATCTATATCAAACTTAGCCCTAACTAGTTTGACGCCTGACACCAAATTCTTGCGGATTGCCGGAGCATGCAGCACATCCTTCAAAGTTATCTCCACACCGGAAGTTAATTGGAGTACAACAGTCCATACTCCAAGAACAGGTGAGGTACGGTCACTCACCTCGGTGACAAAACGGTCTTGAACTTCCTTGTAGGTATAGAACAAGTCCCGGTTCATGCAGATATGAACGGTCGCACCTGTGTCAAGAAACCAAGTAACAGGATTAGGGTCCGAGACATGGTTTACCTCGGTGATCATGGCAACAAGGTCGTCTTTGTCCCAAGTGTCGAAGTCCTTTTGGACATGGTTGACCTTGTTCTTTCCCTTCTTCTTCGGCAGACGGCAGTTCTTCGCCATATGTCCGGGCTTATCACAATTGTAGCATGTTCCGGTGAACTTAGTTGGAGGTGCCACTTCTTTTCCTTTGCCTTTAGCAGGGTAAGGACGCTTCTTGGAAGGTCTGCCCCTACCATCGGTCAAGTTTGCCTTAGCCTCCATGGGAGCCTTGGCCTTCATGTCTTGATCACGAACTTGAGCTTCGGTTTGAAGCTTAGCCACCAACGTCTCAAGGGTCATCTCCTTTCGCTTGTGCTTAAGATATCCCTTGAACTCCTTCCAACTTGGCGGCAACTTGTCAACCAAGAGCGCCACAGTATACGCCTCGGGAAGAGGCATCCCCTCGGAATGAACATCGTGTATAAGAGTTTGGAACTCTTGTACTTGGGGCATCATAGGACGACTGTCCACCATTTGGAATTCGGTGAGCCGTCACTACGAACTTCTTCGTGCTAGCAGGATTAACACGGTACTTCAACTCAAGAGCATCCCAAATTTCTTTGGCGGTCTCCTTGATGTTGAACACATTGAACAGGCCATCATCAAGCCCGTTCAACAACATATTCCGACACAGATAGTCAGAATGCACCCAAGTATCGTAGTCAAAACGAACTTGCACATTTGCCTCATCCTCGGCTGGGACAGGAGGTCTTTCGTCACGCAGGAAGCTAGCAAGCCCCATTGTGGTGATGTAAAACATCATCTTTTGGGACCATCTTTTGAAATCAGTTCCCGAAAAACTGGGAGGTTTCTCGGCAATAGGCATTAGCCGAGCAGCAGGTTGAACAGGAACCATAGTTGAGCTCGAGGAGCCAATGGTTCCAGACATGGTGGAAGAAAGAGTGGAAGCGCCGGTGCTCGAATTGGTAGACATTTTTTTCAGCAGTGATTCAGGTGAACTTCAGTTTTGAGGAAGCACACGAACAAGTAACTTTCTTATTCTCGTCTTGCGATTGTTAAGAATCGGGTACTTGCTCATGTAGATAACAATGAACAATACTTCTTTATTGATTTACTTGAACACAAACAAGCTTATAAGTATTACAATGAAACTGAAGAACTAAGTTTAGAATAAACCAAAGATCGTCCGAAGTAAAACTTCTGCCCGCAAGACGAGAATACGCCCCGGTAGTGCTCACGGTAAGGCGGCTCGTCCCCAAAGGTTAAAACGATCTTGACGTCTCGGTTGTAGTAGCACCACAAACAGAATCGAGCTCCAGCGAACTGAACAGGAACGAAAACTGAACTAGTGTATGATATGCTATAAAGGAGTGCAGATTGCTTGGAATGTGTGTATTCTGCAAATGAGGATGCTCCTATATATAGCAGCTCTCGATCATGTGAAGGGACTCGTCGCCATCAACACCAGCCCAAAGCACCAAGATCCAAGTCCAAGTCCGAGCCCGCCCGGACGGACGGCGGCGGCGGCGGCGCGCGCGTGTGTGTGTGTGCGCGCGTAGGCACCCATACACACCAACCCAACAAGTTATTAAGCCCATACAGACATAGCTTTAAATACTAGTCAAATCATCCACATATAACCGATGTGGGACAACTAACATTTATTATAATTAATAACATGTTAATACTCTTCAACATCCAACCTTTAGCATACAATATCTCACTCACCAGAAATCGGTTTAGAGATATTAAATATACCACCTTCATCTACTCACGGCGTAGATTAACATCCAATAAATATTTTAATTAAATAATAAGTATTTAATCAACAATATTTATCCTCAATAATGGTTAATATTTAAACCATATTTAAACCATTTCCAACATAAGGTTATATTGGTTAGAATTTTATTTTCTTAATAAGTGTGTTGCAACTTAGGATAACAAACGAAAAAAAAAAAAATAGGAGGGAGTATAGAATATGTTCATATATTGATGATATGCATTTTGTGTTAGTGTTAGTCTAGTGATAGTATGGTTAATGATCGAACTAAAAATTATGTGTTCAAGTTTACTATCACACGGTATTTAAATTTATTTGTAATGTTGTTTAAAAAAACAAAAATTATAAAAGGAAAAATGACCAAAGAAGAGAAATAATTGGTGGGCTGGACTTAAAATTAAAGAACAAAGAGGAAAATGAAAGAAGCACTGTTGTTTGGGTTGGCAGTGGATGGGCGGAGAAACTAGAATGGGCTTTTACATTATCAGTGTTATTCTCCTTGCTGGGCGTCTACGTCACATTGCAAGTTCAGGCGATGTCCACATATAGCCATAGGCATTTCCGCCGTCGGGAAAAGTTATAGTATAAAAATTGCAAAAACATAACAAAGTTAGTGATTTAATTCATTAAAATCTATTTCTTTTGTATGCTTTAATTGTTTCTGACCATTAATTTTACATGAGTTAAATTATTTAAAGTTAAATATTTAGAACATTTTCAGTCTATGAGTAGTGAGATTTAAGGTATAAATTCCACCGCTCTCGCATCCCATATCAAAAAATAAAAAAATAAAAAGATAAGATTATTCAAGTGAAAGTGAAGGTTTGCGATTTTATGCTTCTAGTATTAGATTATGAACCATGAGTATGTTTTTGTTTCATGTTTGATTATAAAGTACATGACATTTTTATGTTGGATGAAAGTTAAATGGAAAGTGTGGCGAGTCTTGAGATAAGTGAATTCAGGTGTATAAGAGGGAGAGGAATACACTTGAAGCCAATCTTTTGGCTTTTTCGATAAACTTTTTCTCTAATATTTGATAGATAGACTTTGCTGATTATACGAAGACTTGTAGATAACTCAGAGTGTAGCTAACAGTCATACTCCCACCGTTTCACTTATTATGTCTATATAGTATTAAGGATAAAAAATAAAAAGAGAGTAAATCTTTCTACTTTGATAAATTAAATGTATTTAGCCATAAACAAAATAAGTGGGACGTCTATGTAGAAAAAAAGGTAGACACAATAAGCGGGACGGATAGAAAACTTTTCATGTAAAAAATTAATTGACTTCAGGTAGAATATGCTCATCTCAGCAATGTGCGGCCCATGTTATTCATACTCGTCGAAGTTCTCTGAAATATCATGCCTTAACGAAATACTTAGTGTGGTTCAAAAAACTAAATACTTAAGTGATATCGTACTTGTGCGCTCAATTTATGCTCTCCGATTGATTAGTTCAGCTAGGTGTAAAGTTTATAAAATATACTCCTACGATCACTTATATTATCATCTTTTCCTTATTTAGGTGTCACATTCATATTGTCATTGTCCAAATAAGGAAATTTTAACTTTTTAAAACCTTTTAAAAGTGATGGGACCTATTACTTTCTAACTTTTTATCCTTATTCTTAATCTCTATGACGAACAGTAACATGATAATATCAATTGATCGGTAAGTACTCCAACAATCCAATAAGTACTACATCATTGGACCACAAAAGTGACATCTCAGAATAAATAATTTCTATTTCCACGAATAGTATATCTTACTTTCATTTTTGTCCATCCATGTATAGTATAACATTTCCATTTTAGGACATGAACTCACTACTTCATTATATTGTACTCCTCACATAAATTTAAATTGATAGGTCATTTTCTCCAATCAAATAACGTTCAAAATACTTTTTTAAAACTCGACACAATCTAAAACATATTAGTGGACATATAAATTAATAAAAAATAAAACCGTACTAATGTATGTAACCCACACTCATCTCAACAATCTAATCATCCCTTGCATTCTTGGTAAATAAATCGAGTTATTGGCTTATCGCCTATGTAAACCACTCAATTTATACTGCAAAATCAAATTTTCCTTTAATTTAATAACCGAATTAATTACGAAATTTATAAGCTCAAAAGTTATAAATGATTGAATATCGAGTTAATAAATTTAGAAACAAGTAATTTATATCTTGTCACTTATTTATGTCTATTTTAATATTGCTTCTGAATATCTTGTATGTTAAAGGTATGTAGTATAATATAAATAGGAAATTCCCCATATAGTCATATGCTCTTAGTAAAGTTCAATAGTTGTCAAACAACTTAATATGGATAAATACTATCCATTTTTTACATTTATGGATGGAAATACTCTTGCTAAATTTTAGTTTTTACACCACTACTCTTAATTTATTCAAATCCATCTACATTTTCTCTTTCATATCTCTCTTCTCATTCATTCTTATTTTCTCTCTATATCTTCTCTTTCTCTTTCCTCTCCGCCACCACATGTTGTCACCTCCACTCCGTCGTCGTCATCGTCGTCCCATCCATTCCACCGCCACTTCCACCATTGTCAGGGTTTTGCTGTTGCCCTATCCTTTCTTCTCATTTCCTCTCACTCTCCCACGATTTTTCTCTCTAAAAAGTTCAAAATCCCACACGGTGTTCGAAGTATTATCGCTGGAATTCATGGTTAGAACTTTCCTCTCCTCTCTCTCTCTTTTGGTTTTTCTCTCTTTATATATCTCTCTCTCTTTAGAAATTTCTAGATCTAGCTAAAATTAATGGTATTTTCGAGTTTATTTTTCATGATTTATAAGTTTTCATTTGATTTCTTGTGGTTCATGGTGTAATTGGGGTGATTTTCTGACGATTTGGATGTATTGGTATTTAGATCTAGATTTTCGCATGTTTTCATACATGGTTACGAATTTACAGTCGTTACGATTTATTTATTTCATACCTTCAGTACCAACGTTGATGATGAACACATGTTGTGATGTGGTAATTCAATATCAAATAAACATTTCGTAATTGGGTTACATGTATTAATGTGTTAACCCAGTACGAAATAAACATTTCGTAATAATAAACTTTTCACTCATTGTGCATTTGTGCTATAATTCTACAGACATAGCATGTTTCGTGATAATTTGTCGGTGAATTCGTGAACTTGATAGAATTTATTTTGTTACTCGCATGATTCAGGGTAATTTGTGTTTAGTTTCTGATATGAATTGTTTGAATTACCTTTTGGTGTGTTGGTAACCCATTATGAAATAACAATTTCGTACCTGAGCCACTCTTCGGTTTGTTAGGAACCCGTTTCGAAATAACGATTTTGTAACGGGTTTACCATTTGTGTTCTTCTATACTTGATACGAAATAGCTATTTCGTATCAGAGTTGCCATTGTGTGTTTTATTTTTCATTTCGTATCGACGTACTGATTTGTTTCATTGTTTGTTTTGTGGTAGGTAGCAAGAAATTTAGCAAAAGAGTACAATTCTATATTGCCTATCGATATAACATTTGAAGAGTTATTCAGTAAGTTTGAGATGCAACTGAAGAAGGATAAGAGCATTTGTACAACTTGTATTTGAATTATGTTGTAAATATATTTTTAGATTACGTCCTAAGATCAAAATAGGTGTGGTTGATTTTTTTTAAGGTTATGTAATACTGTTGTTGGTTTTTATGAACTTATTTTTGAGTTATTTTATAAACTATTTCATTTTTGCTTGTTTAGTGATTCAATTACAATTATGAATAGAATTCATATGAATATTACGAAATTGATAATACATACCAGGCGTAGTAGTGCGAATTCAATCAATGTGTAACCATTTACTATATTATAAAATTGATAACACCGGTACAAAATTGTCGATTTCGTACCGTGTACCACTTAAAAAAGTTGCAACTAGTTACAAAATATTCAACATGCATGCAAAATGTAGTGGTATGAATGATTTGATAATTTCGTAACCTTTTAACAAGTTAGAATTTGAATGTTCAAAATCAATTCAAAAGTGAGTAATCAACAATTAATTCAAGTAAATAGTACCCAAAACAGTACTTAGGGCACACACAAATTAGTATGAAATTATACATTTACATAGTACGAATGATACGAATTAAGAACATATTTCGTGCCAGATATATTTCTAGAGCTTTGTATGCTATTACGAAATGTAAGTTTCATTTCATAGGGTACCAGTTCTAACAATGATAAAACGGAATGAAATTGTCATTTTGTAACACCTTACCAGGCTACGACATGGTATCCCCGACACCAAATTATCATTTCGTACCAGGTACCACTTCAAATAATTGCCACCGGATACATTCCGATACGAAATTGTTATTTCGTAACATTTTACCAGACTACGATATGGTAACCCTGTTATGAAATTATCATTTCGTAACATTCCGCCGAGACAGTGGTGGTGACAGTGGCAGAATTAGATACAGAAGGTGGTACACTGGTTACGAATTTGCATATTCGTAACCGCCGTCATGACGGCGGTGGTGGCAGAGTGGGATGCAGATGATGGTTATGCTAGGTACGAATTTGTATATTTGTAATTGTTGCCAAGACGATGGTGGTGGTGGAGGCGATGGCGGAATGAGAAGCAAACGGTGGTATGCTGATTATGAATTTGCATTGTAGTAATTACGGCAGCGGCAGCAGCAGCAGTAGAGTGAGAGGCGGACGGTGAAACACTGGGCACAAATTGCATATTCGTAACCGCCGCAGTGACGGTGGTGGTGGAGGCGGCGTGGCGGAATGGGAAGCAGATGGTGGTAGGCTGGTTACGAATTTGCATATTCATAATCACCGCCGCAACGGCGGCAGCGATAGAGTGAGAGGTGGATGGTAGTACACTGGGCATGAATTTGCATATTCGTAACCATCGCCGAGACGGTGGTGGCACGCCGGTAACCCTTGTTACGAATTTGACTTGCTCTTCGTTCTTCGAGCTCAGGTTATGGAAGAAGGAACTGAGAAGAAGGTATCAACAACATCTGAAGATTAAAGATGAGAGAGAAGAGTGAAAAGTCAAAAGTAAGGGTAAAAGGGTCCAAAAAGGTAAAAAAAAATAGGTAGTATTTGTTCATAATATGTTAATTGACGACTTTTGTACTTTTATAGGACTCTATAACTATATCATGTCTCCACTCTAATATAAATTTTGTCATTATTTATTTTTAGTGAAATTTATTTCTGGATTAGAACGAAAAACTTTGTAAACACACACACACACACACACACACACACACACACACACACACACACACACACATATATATATATATATATATAAAAGTGAGAAATATGAATTAATCTCCACCATTTATTTTATTAACATGGAGGGTCAAGATTTGGCCTGGTCAAAGCGGGTCAAACCCGGTCAACTGTGCTACACAAGGGAATAAACCTGAATTAAGTTCTTTTTTTTAAATTCAAATTAAGTTCTATTAGTTTCCAATTTTGATTTTTTTAAACCTGAATTAGTTATGAAATTGTAAAATCATACTGTATTAATATTGTTTGTATTGTTTGTTCCAATTTGAGTTTAGTAATAAAAATTACTCCTTCCGTCCCATTGAATACGGATTATTTTTCATTTTAGGACGTCCCACTATACTTGGCCTGTTTCCTTTAAAGGAAATAATTAGTGTATATTTAACATTATAAAATGTTGCATTCACACTACATGGCCCACCATCCCATCTAAACCCTACTAACATACTCCCACGACACACTATCCATCATCCCATCTATAACTTTATTAGCATTATAATATTGCATTCACACTATACTATACACTCTCTTTATACCCTATACCTTTTTTCTTAGTCTCTGTGCCCATATGAACTAGGCCGTATTCGGCGGGACGGAGAGAGTATTTTTTAGTAAAATAACAAAATTAAATGGTTAATTAATTTTTTAATCTTTATTGCATATATATTTTATTATTTTGGGCTTGACCCATACAATGGTCCACTTTTTTGTTTTTATTATTTAATTTCTCCAGGTGCACTCTAAAGTCAATTGATTTTATGTATTTACGTTTTATTGGAGCCCAACTATATTAGTTATTTAAATATTTTTAATTGTTGTTGCAAAAAAAAGAAATATATTTATAATTTATTTTAATAATATATAATGTACTCTCTCTGTCCATGAATCAAATCCCTACTTACCCACATTTTTTTGTCCATGAATCAAATCCTTACTTACTTTTTTATACAACCATACCCTCCTATTTTTCATTTATTTACTATACTTTGTCATTGATAGTCCCACCTCACAATAACTTTATTTCTACTTTGGTCATCACAACAACTTTATTCTCACTTTTTGGTCAATATCACCTCTTTTTTATCATTATCACTGTTTTTTTGTCATTATCATACTACCCTTACATTCTAACTTTTACCCCACTCAAAACAACTTTATCAACTTTCTTATTTTCCGTGTCGGAACCCAAATGGGGATATGATTCATGGACGGAGGGAGTACAATTTAACCTAATTACAAGAAATTAAACTTAAAAGAACCACATACTATTACTAGATGCACAACACTTCTTCAATAGATGCACCACATATTATTACTAGATGCATTGCATTATGATAATGATGATTAAAACTAATCAATATTTTTTTAATATATAAGTAATGAACCTTAACATTCACAAAAAAAATTGTAATATAATTAATAATATGTACATATATATGTAAGAAAATTAAGAATAATTAAATATGTTGAGGTTTAGCAAAAGAGAACATTTTGAGGGAAAGCTATGCAATGTATGAGTAAAATTGAGTAGATGCACCACATGCTCTTAGCAGATGCACAAGACTTCTTCAATAGACGCACCACATACTAATACTAGATTCACTGCAGTATAACAATTAACTACATAATCTTCAACATATCAAGATGCAATTGAACTACTGACAACTAAGCAATCACAATATCTTATCATCATTTTAGAAATATTCCAAAATATCAAACTGCATTGTACAAAGTAGTTCAAAACATTACATACAATTATTTCAACTTTCTATTGCGGAGATTGGCCCTCGAGTGCAAAGGCAAAAGGGAGCTTGACTGCAAGACCCACCCGTCAAGCACGGATGAAAGTCGGCCTTTGTGATCCGACGGTGCCGAGTGGAAGGGCCGTCGCTCAACGCCTTAAAAAGAGCTTTTTAATCGATCAATTTCCGTTTTACCTAGGGCCCAAAGTTACCTTTTCTTTCTTTTTAGCTCATAACAAGGAACTAGAGACCTGCCCCCTATTTGGCCCTTTACGAGGCCAAATAGAGTACAGGGCAGGACCGTCGACCCCCCAAGCGCGCCTTTGGCGTCGCTCCTCACACCCATGAAGCGCTTTGTTCTACTAATTGAATTATCAATGTGGTACTATAGATCCAGCTTTGTTAATATATCCGGATCTAAGGCATTGATATATCCTCGCTTTCTATTCTTAGCTTTGATTAATCTATTCTTCTCTTCCTAATCTAGGTGCCTGTGTCTTTGTCTAGAGTTCAGAAAGAAGAGTCAAAGGTGAATGGCTTTCTTACCACCTAGGTTTCCTTAGGACGGATAGATGTCTCTTATCAGCATCACACCGATCGGGTATGCAGTCCCATTCACTCGATCCCACTCTTACCCTCTGGCTATGCCCTGGGCAAACAAGAACCCAATCAAACCTGCCCCACGCATCTAACCAGCCCGCGTGGTTCACCGGTTCCACCGACTAGACCCAACGAGTGATTCAGTCGATACTGAGGTGCGCTTGAAGTGGGGGGTAACTCTTCTATTAGTAGCATAACAAACTTCCGCGTCGTTAATATGTTTTCTCGCGGCAATTGTGAACTCTCGGGAGAATCGATGACTTCACTAGTGGGTCACCCGATGTACAGGAGACGGCCCTGTTGGAATATGATAATAATCTCTTATCTGATGATGCTTCCCATCAATCTCGGATATATAAACTAGCGATTTACGTCTTGTTTCTCTAAATCTAAGGCAGTTCCTATAGGTTATTGAAAATAGGGTCATTTAGGTTTCTTAGGTACGAACGCTGTAGAACAATTGAAGGGATGTGGCGCCTCTTACGCGGGCTTCCCTCACTGCTAGAGAAAGGGCAACTACCAATGCCCTAGACCTAGACCTTCTCTTCTACTTTCCTTTGCCGTTGACCTCTAGGACAAAGCAAGACCTGGTAGCCAGTGTTCTGAAGAAGCGGAGGGAGTGAGAGAGGCCCTCGTTGGAGACGTTGTTAGATGAGGAACCTCCCTTTCCAACGGTTGTTTGTTTGTATTTCACTCTTTAACCCGTTGGTTACTTCCTATTAGCTCTTTAACTCGGCTTTCGTGCCTTTGTTCCCGTACTAGGGCTTTGTCCCGGGTACTTGGTATGTAGTTATCTTCTAACACCGTGCTTAGCCTGGTACAAATCACGCATGTCGGGCAGCCATAAGTCCCATATCTGTATCCCTAGCCGGAGCCAAGAGGTGCACAACAAGCAGACATCTTTTTCTTCTTTTTAGACTATACGGTTTGTGGTCGTATAGCTTAGGCTCTGTGTAGCTTTCACTTGCTCTCGGATAGCATTCAATTCCTCTTTAGGAAACCCATTCTGTTTCAATAGAGGTACGAGAAAGGGTTGGGGGCAATGAAGTAGGTGAAGTGGTTGGATTTTGCGAGCTGTTCCAACCACTGCTGGATGTGATTCCAAGAGTATTTCTCTCTTATCCTTTTATATATAATAGTAGGGGGATCTTAACTGCCTAATCCTTTAAAGCCTAGAGGGAGAGGTACAGCTTCCTTTGTCTCTATCTCTTCCTTTGGAGTAGCAATCTGGTTTTGTTAGTACCTTAGCTTAGAAGCTGAATCACGAGTCCCAAGCCTATTTCTAAATAATAAGTAACCAGGGGAAAACGATCCATTCATTTTTAACTTGCGGGAACCGAAAGAGTTCTGGTTATTCCCGGAGGAGATCGTGTTCGATGGTGAACGGGAGATCCTTGCCCAAGGGATGCTCAGAGTACAATATAGTCGAAAAGAACAACAAGAGATATTTAGACAGTAGACAGCTCGTGTCGTCCCTATGGTTTGGCTTAGCAAGACCCTAGAAAGATTATTATATGATGATTTTTGAACTTTCCATATATAGAAAATAAATAGAAAGAGATAGACTAGAAATGATTTTCAGTTTCTAATAGTGGTTGGAACTCAATATTCCAACAAAAACTTCTCGATATCAAATTCTGTGTTTCCATTCAAATTCTTGTAGTAGAACTAAGCTTCTACTTTAATTTTATCATTGAGTGTGTTCTTGTTACAAGCTAGAATAGCTGCACAGTACTTCACTCTAAGCATTCTAATTTGTTTTGGTGATTTCTTTGTCAGCCCTGCCCTCCAGCTTATTATTGGGTCTCCCATGAAAGTTTACATGTGCCTCATTGTAAATATTGCACCATCTCATTTGTTTTCCTCATCTCCCCATTTCATGTTGACAATGTTGTATTTGCCATTCTTCAGTGTCTTCACTTTTGATTTCAAATTTTGTTCAATCAAGAAATAATTGAACATTTCCTTATGCAATAGGTATCCATGCACATTAATGACAGTAAATCTGAACATTTGGTCTCAATCTTTGAGTTATAACACAGTGCATTGAAAGAGTAGTTATATCTAATCTAATTGGCTCTCATCTAATGGAGCATTATCCATTCCAAAAACTAGATTTCACATCACATAGTTATTAGTACTAATCGTGTATACAGCCGCAAACAAAGCAAAAAAGATAACTGGCTGTTGGATATGTTGATGAAATGCTTTGTAACAGGAAGAGTGCATGTGCATCAATGATTAATAGACTGTATCATCGACAAGTATCATCATATCTGTAAACATTGCAAACATCAAAGAATTCAAGCCATATGCACATATAGATTCTAATCATATCATTCTGAAGAAGAACTACACGGAGATGAAACTATAATCACAAAAACACATATCATGAGCAGCCCCACCAAGCATTTTTTTAAGATTTGATATTAAAATCCCTCCTGCCAAGTTCCTAATGACCAACAATCCATTGCCCATATGAAAAAGTATGATAGCGTTTACTATGCCTAGCCACCTAGGAGAGTGCTAAAATATCCTAAATCTCATATTCTAGAAAATATAACATATGAAGGAGAAAACAGTGATCGCAAAACATAACATAAGAAGAAGAGAACAATGATCATGCAGAAAGAATTATAAGACATGCAAGATGCAAGAAACACTACTATACTAGAAGCGCACTCCACAGAACACATATAGACACCACTCTGAAGCTCAAGTATTTATGTAAGAAAAAAGCACAATCAACAACTAAAGGACTGCTGAGTCATCTATTCATAGCCCCAGTTCACTAATAGACCAAACCCATGCACATATTAATGAAGTATTCAATTATTTACCATGTTACTGAGAATATCAACATATTTCTCTTCCAAGTAGTTCGATTCTCTGTCATTTCTGTGATCAACAACAAATGTTTTCCCAGTCCTCACATTAATACAAATCATAAAGCAATGATTTTCTTTGTATATAGGAAAGATGAACTGCATAAAACAAATAAGTCATTAGATAATTTAACCATCATAATCAATATTATCATTATAGTTGTATTTATATATAATTTACTTCAAAATACCATATTGATGTCTTCAACCGGATCATGAGCATAGTTTTGAATTTCATGTGTTAGTTTTTCTACAAATTGACACATAATTGCATTGACTTTCACCAAAGTTGGACGCGATACCATTATATCTCTTTGAAAGATAATTGAATAAATAAGTATTTGTGACACAAAAACATGTTATAATATATCTATTACAGATAATTAACTTACAAACTCTTGTTGTGGCAAAGAATCGTTTTGGTGATTGAGATTAGCGGTGGATCGGTATGGTATGCCGAAAATTTTCGGTCATACCGTATACCATACCGAAAGTTTTGGTATGAAAAAAATCATACCATTATCATACCGTTGCTTTTGGTATATCGCTTTTCGGTACACCGAAAATTTTGGTATGAAAAAAATCATACCGTTACCATGCCGTTTTTCGGTATACCGTATCCTTGTTCGGTATACCAAAATTAATAATATACCGAAAAATAAATAATTACCATAATATACTGAAAATGACCTATACCGAAAATCAAATAATTAGCATAAATAAAACATTCATCAATCATCAAAGTCCAAAAAAATCAACATCTCAAAATACATCCAATAAAACTACAACAAAGTCCATAAAACTGTTGTTCCAAGTCTCCAACAAAGTAGAAACTCAGTAGGAATCCCTTAGATGGCCGATGTGGGAGTAGGAGTAGGAGCAGATGTTAGGACTTGGGGGAATTGAAAAATTGGAAGAGATTTAGATGAATTGAGGGTTGGGGACGGCGGGGCAGCGTGAGAGAGGTGAGAGTGAATGTTAAATACATAGGTATTAATTTAGTAATTTTATTTATAAATTATAAATCATAATAATTTATGGTATTTTGGTATATACCGTTAATTTATGGTATGTATCGTTTTGGTATATACTGACTCTTCGGTATGGTATGGTACACCGTTGGTATACAAAAAATTGTATTGCTATTGTACCAAAAATATTCGGTACGGTATCATACAGTATTGAAACATTCGGTATATTGAATTTTCGGTATTTTTGGTATGGTACGGTACAATAACTTCGGTGTACGGCAGATTCGGTATTTCTGTCCACGCCTAATTGAGATGACCTTGAAGCTTCACTATCATTCAGCTTTATAGACCATGCATCTACAACATCACAGTGAACAATTGCTTCATGTGCCATTGACTTGAGTTTTTGCCTATTGAGTGCAATTTCTCCAAAACTGAACATTGGAGCTTTCCTGTTTCATTAAATACTTGTGAGAATAAATTAACATACAAATTTATAAAACATAAATTTAATCACTACAAATTCAGTGCATACTTTTTCTTTTCGAAATGACAAGTGTAAAGTGTTAATTCCTTTTCAAATTTTTCAGGTTTGAAATTGTAATTGGCCTTTTATTATAAGAAGAACCCATTATTTCAGTTTTTTTTTTATCTTTGATTTGTTCCTGCACTTCGTACCGTGTTGTTTCCCTCTTTTCTCTTGCACCTTCTTCTCTGGAGTTTGATCCTACTAATTTTTGCAATTGTTATACCAAACACGTATATTAAAAAAATATAAATATCAATCTATATATACTTTTCAAGTAATTCCTTCTGTAAAGCATTATCTCTTTCATCTTCAGCTTTCTCATCTGCATTGTCTTCTTCTTCTACTTCTGTCTTGTCATCTTCTTCTTGCATATCTTCTTGTTCTTCTATTTCTATTTCTTCTTCAGCTTGAGCTTCCTTCTGTTTTTCATCACCTCCAATATCTTGTAATTTCAAATTTTCATCTACCTCCTTAAGCACCTGGGATATTATTGCATCAACATTCGTTACATCCACCTCAACATTCGTTGCATCCATCTCCATCTCCAACCCATCATCATGATATTGATCTATTTCAGCAAACTGCATCAACCCACCATTTATAATTTAAATTGTATTAAAAAGTTCTTAATTTTTAAAAACAATAAAATGCATAGATAACAAATGCATTAAACTATTTTACTACCTCCTCATCATCGTCTGTTTTGTCTTTGTCTCTGCTGCCTTGTTCATTATCTCCATCATTTCTTTCATCTCCCTTATTCTTTTCATCTTGTTCTCCTCTCTTCTCTTCTTCTCTATCCTCCTGTTCTTCTGCTTTCTCCTCTTCTTTTTCATCCTATCTTCCTTGTTCATCCTATAAAATTATTATATAATTCAATATTATTGATCTGAATAAACTAATTTGAAAAACTTATTTATTATATGAATTAATTCAGTAACAATCATACCATATCCGTCCTCAATTCTTCACCTTCGTCATTGCTGTTGTAATTGTTTTTAAAAGAACCTTCAACACCTTGCATTGTTTGATTGTCATCCTGTACATAGATTAACCTTGTCAGTTGTACATATGTAATTACATGCACAAAACCAAATAGTTAGATGCATCAGTTTGAATTACCTTATCGTCATGATAATTTTCAAACTTTTCGATCTCTTGTGACAATCCAATGCTGAAGCTTGGCATGCCCTTGACATACTCCTATATACTCTAACTTTTTCTCGGCAGCCTCTTGAATTGTTACCATCCCTTTGACAAATTCCTCGTTTCTCCAGAAATCGTCATCTTCCCAATCATTTACTTTTGACTTATCTTTCTCTGTTTCTTCAGGACCTGGTTGAGATGATGGTTGCTTGACATTTCCAATCAGCATGTGCAATGCTTCATGAGATTTTCTGAAGCTTGCACTTTGAACAGCTTCGTCTGGTGCATGTTGAATCATGTTGTACAGCTCAACCATATATTTTGCCAGGCTTTGCGCTTTATCAACCATATTGTGTGCATACTTATGCACAGTGACTTCTGCATTCTTGCCTGTTTTTCGTCCTTCCTTCATTGCTTCTTTTCCCTTGCCTTTTATCCTTTTTTGAATCAGTGATGAAGTTTTACAATCGATTTCAATTCTTTCCAATGGATCTCCTTTTCCAAATCCTCCGTACGACACCTCATCTACCTCATGTCCTGTCAAGGATTCAAAATCTCAGTTGCCAATTGTTGGGAAGTCTCTGCTGAACCTTATGTTGAATACGGATACTCTATCGACATACACCAACTGCACAATAATTACAATTGTTAGCAATTAACAAAAAAAATAAATAAACAATCATTGTATATAAACTGTACCATCAAGAATAATGCAGGACCAGTAAATGGCTGTGTTTTATCTACTTTCCATTCAAGTGTATTCCTCACCAAACTCTTCATTACATAACCACACTAATCCCATCTTTGTATCTTCTTCATATCATTCAAACAATTCATTATGAAGGGAAATATGTATCCAGTTGGGATCCCCTCAATCAATGTTGATGCCATCAGGATCAAGAAGTTCCTCTTGAACCAAATGCCTCCATCTTTCAGTTTCTTGATCGTGTTGACGGCATCTTTTCCATTGACCTTCCATTTTTTCCCTACTGGTAGCATAGCTTTCCACTCTTTAGCTATGTCTGTATTGTTGCTTCTTTCAATTGGGACGATATTTCTTTTACCTTTTGAGAATCCAAATACTCTGTACACATCCTCCTTATCTATGTGCAATATTCTGCCATCACTAAGTATGAGGTCACAGCTTGCCGGATCAAAGTTGTCAACTAGCCAGTATGCTAGTTTAGAAGGAATCTTTCTACACTTAGCTCTAACAAAGGCCCAAATCCCATGTCTTTTATAGCTTGTCTTTGTTCTTCTTCAAGCTCTTTTATAGCTTCAAATAAGCACTTGACTGTTGTCCTTATTTTTAAAGTAGGAAGCTCTTTTACCATCTTGGTCAATTCTTGTTACTTAGTTGCCAGAGTTTTCTGCTTCTTGATTACCCATTTCATGGCTTTTTTTCTCAACAACTTTGCCCCCTTCTTCTTCATTATGAGCATCTTTGCTCGTTTTCCCTATTTTTCGAGTATCTTTTCTCCCTTCTCCTTCAATAGCCAATATTTTATTCTTCTTGTTATCCACCACCGGCATTTCTTCAAAATCACTATCATCGTATTCAATTTCAACTGTTTTCCTCTTTCTATCATGACTGCTTTTGGTTCTCACTGATGCAACAAAGACTCATAATTGTTAATAATCAATAGATTTATTATTAAAATCAGAAATTACCCACATTCACTAGATTCACAAATCAGATGAAAACACCTACACTCATCTTATAAGTTTAGATGCACCACACTCACTAATTGGATGCACCACACTACCTGATTGGATGCACCACAGGTGCACACCCACTAATTTGATGCTATGAAAATGAGGTGCTAAACAAGATGTCTTGCAAACAAAACTCCAAAACAATCCTCTCATACACAAGATTTTATACCGATAAATTTCTGATTCTAAAGTACCAATACATAGGGCAAAAGAAATGAGTGCGCAGTTATTTTTCTTGATCAAATGTGAAATAGACATAATACATTAAAACAGATGTTGTATCAACCTCCCTAGATGCACCATATAGCCTACACAAATGCACAAAAAGGCTTACACACATGCACCACAAAACCACCACATAGAATTACACCAAACAAATCATGTATCATCAGCTTCCTATAATCAAACAACATATACATATGCACCAGAAATCCTACCTATATGCACCTCTATAGTTTTGACCAATATAGTAATCTCAACACTCACATGCACTATATTCCAAATCTATATTCAGAATCATTCAACTAAAATTTTAATCATGTAAAACCAAATCAGATGTACTGGACTTCTTTAATAGATGCAACAAAATTCAATACTAAATAAACCCCTAAATACTCATGCATGCAACTGACATATCCTATTCAATCATGCTCTGCAATGGATTTTTTTTTCTAATATCATACATTCATACAATCAGAATAACATTAAATTGTATTTCTCTAGTTTTATCAAGTTTTATCACATAAAACTGAAGAAAAAAACATTTGTACACATTAAATTCATGCACATAAAAGAGGAATTGAGATTTTTTTTTTCGATTGAACCTTATAAACAAAGTCTCTTAAGTAACTAACCTTCAGAATCTTTCTTTGACGACATTGTTCTTCAGATGAGTAAACTTTGATTTGAAGCTGTGATATTGTCGAAATCCACCGAAAATCTTTGATTTCAACCTCGATTTCAGCTTTACTCCCTTCGATCGAATTAATATCGGCGTTTTCAACTAGAAATTTGTGGATTTCGTGGTTGATTTTAGAGTTTTTGAGGTGTGAATCGAAACTTTTGAAAGCTGATGGATTTGAGTTTTAGGTTTCTGCTCAATTGAATGCGGGAAGATGGAGACAGGTTTGGGTTTTTGGAGGAATTTATTTCTTCTTTTGCTGAATGACGAAATTGCCCCTCCGTGTTTAATTTTAATTTTGTCAGCTTAAATTTGTAGATTAAATCTGGCCATCCATCCCTTATTTTGTATGGTTGAGATTAATTCTCATTTCTTATTTTAAGGGGGGTTTGCATGGGAATCACTTCCTATATATATAGGGGATGGTTATAATAGAAATATATCCTTATGTGTTGTTAAGTAGAAATGAATATGAACTATAGATCTAAAAGATTTGAAGGGTAATGATAAAGTTGACAGTTATAAATAAAATATCGTATTTAATATTGAGGAGCACATTATGGTAACAAGGCTTCGTATACAAATCTTTTCCAAGATTTACGTATGCAAGATTTCAAATTCTTTTTATTTAGCTTTTTTTTGCATATGGAACCTAATTATTTTTCTTTGTTTGGAATAATAATCGTATATATGCTGAGCAATTTATATCCCATATATTTCAGAATTATTACAAAAACAATGAGCTATGATATAAAAAGTGAATGAATTATACCAAAAAATGCAATGATTATACAAATAAAAAGCAATCTAAAACTATAACAACAAACATTGAAACATTCCAAAAAACAACATGCTTATATAAAAAAAAACAACGAGTTACTCTTGAAATAAAAAATGAACTCTATATGAAAAAAGCAATGACTTATATTAATAAAAAACAATAAATTATGCAATAAAAAACAATAAATTATGCAGAAAAAAATAATTAATTATATTAAAAAAAGCAATAACTTTTATTAATAAATAACAACAAATTATACCAAAAAAGCTATGAATAATACCAAAAAAAGCAACGAGTGATATATAAACATAATAATGAAAATCTTATTAAAATCAACGAAATGGACCCAAAAAATTCATGAATTACTATATAAAAATATAATAAAATCAACAAGCACACCAAAAGGTAGGGCTGTCTAAATGGTTTCGGTTAGTTAGTTTTTTATTTTGATAACCGATTGGTTATTGGTAACCAAAAACCGATTTTATTGGTTATTGATGCGGTTATCGGTTCGAATTTTTTAAGTCAATCGGTTATTAGTTATAACCAAAATCAAACCATAATAACCAATTAACTAAATTTATTAATTAATAATAATATATATAATATATAGATATATATTATAATTTATAATTATAAATTAAAGCCCTAAATAATTTAAAACGCTAACCTTTTCTATCGACTGCGACAACACAAGACGCCAGTGCTATGCTCCAACTGTCGCATGTGTCATATTACTATTTATGATTTTATGGTATTAGAACGAACATGAGCAATGTGTAGAAATGTTGTCCAATTTTTGAATAATTTTTGATTATTTGGATTAACTGATAACCATACCGATTAACAAAACTGGTCAGCGGTTAATCGAAATAATTAATTGCTTTGGTATATGGTAGCAATCTTTATCCTTAATCGGTTATTGGTTAATTGGTTATTGGTACGGTTATTCCATAACCGAGCCGATTACCAGCCCTACCAAAATGCATTAATCAATTATACATAATAAAATAATGAAATAAAACGCAAAAGAAAAGTAAATGCACGTACATAATATACTTACTTATGCAGATTAGACTTGAGAGAGAGAGAGAGAGTAAGCCAAAACGGAACGGATCAATCCCACTAATTGAAGATTGGATGAAATCAGTTAGTAATTTTCGGTAATTTAATCAAACACCCTTTTTATACATTTATTTAGGCGAGAATAAGTTATAACACATTCCCACGTCAACTAATCTTAGCCACTACTCTATTTAAATGGATGACCTCGATTTATTTGTATTTAACACATATGAATCTATTTCTATTTGATCTCTTCCATATATATATAAGGAAAGAATTCATATGAGAGCTCCATTTTATAGAGGAAATAAGAACCAATCCAAACCCTTCCTTCATCTTGATCTATGGTTCGTATTAAGTTTCAATTTTTTTATTAGAAATAACGTGTAAATAACTCATTAAGGTTAATATGGTAATTCTGATTTCTCTGTAACCGCACGCGTTGCTCATTTAACGGGATCTCACGATATTCTTTCTTTCTCATCTGACAAATCCAATCTCCGATCAAAAATAGAAAATTGAAGAAATCTTAAAAGTCGGGATGGAGCTCGAAAATTGCGTGTGAGAGAGCTGGAGATGGAACAACTAACGTGGCAGAGACTGGTGCAGGAGAATTGATGAGATTACGGCCTCGATCCAGTGCCTGGAAGTAGTTGTCATCTAGTCGTCGGTGCATCAGAGAATGAACAGTCGTGTTGCTGTGCATTGAGAGAGAGAGAGAGAGAGAAAAAGGAGAGAGAAGATGAAGATGATAATGAACGGTTGCAGATTGATGCAATGTGATAATGTTATTTTTATTTTTAATTTGTAATATGTTTTAATTTTCATAGTTTTTCTCGTTGCTTTTTTTACTCACTAAACGTATGTATTATTTGTTGTAGATAGAAATCTTTGCAGTCTTATATACTAGTATATGTTTGTTAGAAATGATTTTTATTTATGATTTATTGTTATTGTAATGCATTACGTTTTAGGAGTTTGTGCATTTATTATATGTGCTAAATGCATTAGTCTAGATATTCTTCTAGTGTTTTATTATAATTATATGTTCATTTTTATTTGTTGGTTGAGAAGTGAACATGATGGACATGAGTCGAATTAATTTTGTTTTTATGCAAATATGTAGGAAGAAAATGGATTCTCAGCTTGATTAGACTTATTTCTTAATTTTCACTTGGTAAATTTATGGGCAAGTTAAAGAATTGAACAAAATGGGTTTTCATTGAGCAGTTGAAGGCCATTAATGAATGGATGAGAGAAAAGTTTATTGAAATAGAAAATTATTGGAGAGTTTTACTATCGTGAATTTTGTCTTAGTGATAAGGTCAATATGAGTTATTTTATGATGAAAATATGTTGTTAAACATTGATTTATGTTTCTAGTGTCATTATTTGCACTACTAAATACTATTGTTAGATTGTGTCATACACGATATCACAATAATTAATGCATTTCATATACGATGGTTGTGCATTATTTTGTTCAGATTTATGCATTATATTGTATATATTTTTTTGTCACATATCATTCACCTATATTGCATTACTAAATAATGGTTTATAATGTGGTAGATGTTGTGTCACAGCCCCAAATCCTGAGGGACGACAGAAGCCGGGGTGCGATTGGGATTGGATTAAAGAAGCGGGGAAGAAGGGGACTGACTAATTAAACATACATAAAAGACATCATACATTCAATGAACAAGACTTTACTATTAAAAAGGAAGAGTTAATCACGAAGGATTACTCCACAGAAAGTACTCAAAGCATCTAAGTTATAGATTACAGACTTAAACTACAGTGATTTGTTTAATGTACATATCCTAAAAAAGAGACTAGAGTTTTGCAGCGGAAAGTAGGTCATAGCTAATTCCTCATTCACCGTGGCTGGTTACCCCTCAATAGGATACCATATACACCACAGGTTACAAAGTGCACTAACTCTGGAAGGCACTTAATAGCTAACTCAGAGTCGATCGATAGTTAACATCCTAGCGGTTAACTTATAAATCTGGAAAACACGAATGTTAACTCAGATGGTACAAGAGAACTCACATAAAATATTTAAACAGTTTATGCCATGATTATCACTTTGAAAACACGTTTATCAAAGCGATAAAGAATTACTTTCGAGTTGTGGAAAAACCCACATTTTATTTGTTATAGAATAAAAGCCCACCTTAGTGATACAGAACTACTAAACAGGTTTCCGTTCTTCTGTTCTTCCGTCCTTTCCTTAGTGCTGGCTTTCTCCTTCATCGTAAAAATAATCACAATTTAAATACGGTCGTAAAAGATAATCGAATATGGAAATTCGAATTAGGTTTTAGTCGTTTTGTTTCTTTAGGCATTTGCACGCTACTAGATCCCTTTTTATTTAACGGGAAGGAGACTTGAAAAAATCTCGTTTAGAACTCGAAAGGTTTCTTACTCGACTCTTAGGTCAGTAGAGAGGATAGTTGTTAACTCGTCATGACTTAAGAGATCAAAAGAAACTAAGTTGCGAAGAAAACAACTTAGGAAATCAAATTCTGAAAATTCACTGCGCAATGCAGTAGTTCTGGGGACTGTCCAGAATAGAGCAATTAGAAACAGGGGATGTGCCCTATTCCGTTAAAAAGCTTGGAATGTCTAGTTTACTCTCCAATTTATGGATCTCAAATCCGATAAACGAGCTAAAATATATTACAGTTTCTGGGAAGGGTCGCAAAACTGCCGCGGCTAACCCTAGTTGCTCGATAGAATCGACGTATGACTTCCTAGGGTCGTTCTATGTTATCGAACCTACATTTTCACGATTTTAGCACTTTAAGGCAGTCAATACGTACTCCCGTACGTGAAGAACTCCTTTCCATCGTTCATCTATTAGCACGACGTTCTAAACATCGGCTTTCAAACTATCAAGTACTATACCAAAACAAGTTAACATTTCTCGATTCTAGTTCTCGATTATAACTACAACTCATCATATAATAATCCGGATGCTCATGACGTCAACTACCAAATTGTTCCTTAGTCCATAATAAGCAATATTATATAGTTAGAAACCTTACTCGACTTCTCGATTATTACTTATATTCATTTGATCGTCTCTTACAAATTTTCCAAAGTTATCGGATTTCATTCATTTTCTATAACATTAATCATCATCTAACGTAGATCATTATTACGTATATCATTACCTTATATCATCAACCAATTTCAACTTAATTGGGATTCTTTGTCTCTTATAATTTCTATATTAATTCCAAAATAATTTCTATCATCAACTATTATCATTAGAAACCATAATCTATCATCATTTCATCAATTTAATCAAAGCTTATAAAATTCCCTAATCCTTCATTTATTTTAAGTTTCAATATGTAATTAGGGAGAGTGATTTTCTTCTCTAATTAACTCCATTAATCCATTTATTAAACTAATACAACATCAAATAACCAATTACTATACCATTACGTCATTAATTGAGAAATCCATCTTCAAACCCTAGCCTAAACTCGGTCCTTAATAGAAACTTAGGGCTTTTCATTTCTCTTAGCTTAATTCACCAATTAAACTACTTCTAAGTCTAATTATACCATCAATTTGAAGAATCAAATCATCCTATATCTATGCCCAATTTTCGGTCACACCTAGTCATTAGGGTTATTGAATTTCTTCAACTTTTAACCATAGAATTCAATACTAACACATCTAATTATACTAATTAAACTCAAATCATCTAATCTACATCATCATAATTTTCGGTCCACATGAGAAAATAAAAGAAATGAAATCTACTTGGATAGAAGTGTAGAGGAGATGAATACCTTGAAGTTTAATGAAGGAAAGAGATGAAAATGATGGAAGATGAATGACTTTGTGAAGAAAATCCTTGTCCAAAACTTGAAGATCCAACAATGGTGATGAAGTGATTTGGAGAAGATGAAATATGTGTGTGTGTATGAATGATGGCGGTATGGAGGGGTGGTAAAGGAGGGATTTGTGATGACTACACTAATGAAATAGTAACATACTTAGGTGGCCATTAAAATATTATTAGAACATAAAATAGAACATTAGGTGTCTAATACTTTAGTATATAAAAAGGAAATATCATTTGGTGTGAGAGAGGGGGAGGTCGGCCACCTTAGGGAAATTAGGAGAAATTATGCATTTTTCCAGCGCGATACGACGTTACGGAAATCGATAAACGAAAAACGTATCTCGGCACATTATCGTCAAATTCCGATTCTACCATAAATTCCGATATATTTTACTTATTCGGAAAGTAATATTTAAAATCTAATTTCCGACAAAAACTCGGGACGTCACAGTTTGAGTTTCGTCCGGAAAAATCATAAAAACGAACTTTCTCGGGCGAGTTTGTATCGCGATTTCGTGAATGTAAAAATCAGACGGTTTTCCGTTCTGAGTTCTAGAACTAAAAAGTTATCGTACGCGATAACTCTAAACACAGTAGTCATCTAACTGACTTCTGTAATTTATTTTCGGAAACGGATTTCACCGTTAGTCTTAGAATTAAGTTTTATGAACTTAGGCGTGCAAAGCCATTTTTATTATTAACTTTAAAATTTTAAGTCAGTACGAAATTTCTGAGGTGTTACGTGTTGTGTCATAATTAATGCAGTACATATGTAATGTTTGTGCATTACATTGTTTATATTTTTACTCGACTCGATAATAATTATTCATTTAGATGATTCTTACCTCATTCGCAAGAAAATACAATTATGAAAAGAGTGTAGCATTTGATGTTAATGCAAATAGTACCATCGAGATGACAACTGGTGAGAATGGAATGTCTATGAGATCAATGATAGTGTGAATGATGTATTCACTATAAACGTTTCATTCGTATTCATTAATTACTTGATGTTTTGGGAATAATTTTTAGGCGTTAACTTGATTCATGTGATGCACGAATATGAAAACTATTAAATCTCTTAATAAGGAAAGACTCATTTTCAGAATTATTGCATTAGGTACTTGTGCATTACATTGTTTATATTTATGCATTAGATTGCATATTTTTAATGCATAAAATAGAGTAAAGTGATGCATCAATACTCCATTTGTATATCTCAACAAATAAATGGTTTACAAAGCACAATAAGATTTTTAAGGTGTGTACTTATACAATAATAATGCATGTATATATCGTATTCGTATATGATACCACAATTAATGCATTACGTATACGATATTTGTATTTGTTATTTGATGTTCAGGACATAATTTTATAATGCATTCACACAATTTAAGTGATGCATCAATATAAAACTGTAAATGTTCATAATTGAAAAGGTCTCATTGCCACAATTAATACATTACGTATATCATATTTGTGCATTGTATTTATTACAATTTTATGATGTATTGATACAGTTTACGTGATACATTAATATAAAACTATAAATGCACATATCAGAGAAAACACATATCTGTCAAGAAATAACAATAACATTGAAGATACAATCAATTAAACATATGTTATAAACAAAAAAAAAAGTCAGGATTGAGAGCAAATTGAAGTTATTTTAATCGTAAAGGTGATTTATACTACAATTACTTATGGACTCAATCTCACATTTAGAGATAACTGAAAAATCAAAGAAATTAACACAAATTATAATAAGAAAGTCGCCCTTCATTTTTGACACAATTCAGCAGAAGATTAACAAAAAAAGTGAGAAGCAAAGAAAATTATACAAATTCACCTTACAGACAAATTGCATAAAAACAGAAAATCAATAACAAAAAAAGATGAAGAAGGAAACGGTGATGGCACGAGATGGAAGAAGCCATGGGGGTGGTGGTGCTAGCGGTCAGGCAGTGCCATGGCGGCAACCTCACTGCTGATGTTGTCGGAGCCAGAGATAGAGAAATGGACTGAGATTGTCAACGACGATGACGACAGACGTTTGGGCTTCTAATTGCTCGTGAAAGGCGGCAGCAAGAGCTTTCGATTATGAGGGAGAACGACGACTATGCTGGCGTCAGCCTACAATGAAGATGACAGGAGATGAGTTGTGATTAGCGATAGAAATTGGGGGAAGATTAATAACTGTGCAAGAACGATGAGAGGAGAGATAGTTGTTGAAAACTATTTTCCAAATTTAACCCTCTGTTTTTTTTTATTAAATTCGTATTAAGTTTTTAGATTGAATTACAGCCACACAACCTTAATAAATGTGTGGTGAAGATTAGTTCCTAGTTCTCATATAAGGAGTGGTTCTCATCAGATCCACACCCTATATATATATATATATATATATATATATATATATAAGGGAGTGATCAAATGAGAACCTATCCCTTAGGTAGAAACTAGGAACCAATCCGAACCCTTTGTTATATTAGATCTAGAGACAAATGATGATATGTCATTAGGGTACAAGGTAATAACAAATTTTGTCAAAAGTTCACTTTTGACAAAAATTGGGTAAAATTGTACCCAATTTGACTGAAAACCCTTATAGAGTAGTGGGGGTGTAGGTTAAAATTCAAAAAAAATATTAATTCCATTTTCGTCTCTCTTCCCTCTCATTCTCTCTCTCCAATTTCTTCTCAGCCGCGACGCTTCCACTTGCTCTCAACCCTATCTCCGCCGTCAACCTTTCCGTCGTGAAACTCGTACTACCATTCCTATATGGTGCTGCGGACGAAGAAGCCAAGAACCGCCGAACCAGCGGCCGAAACAAGCCTAGAAGCGGCGGCGACGAGCAAACCCGCACCGACCAAGCCGAGAAAAACCGTCGCGAGCAAGCCTACCAAAGCCGCGACGAAGAAGAGCAAAGCTGCGACGCTGACCAAAGCTGCAACGCCGAGCAAAGCCCTGACTAAAACAAGGTCTAAAAGGACTGAAATTCCTCCGCTAGCGCGCGAACAGACGCTGACGCGTGAAGAAGCAGCACAGTCCACGCCGGCTCGCAAAGAAGAAGAACAACAGTCCTCGCCGAGCACAGTCGTCGCCGCCGCGGGAAGAGGAAGAAGAACAGTCACCGCCGCCGCACGAAGAGGAGGAAGAAGAAGACGAAGCCGATGAAGAAGATGTTTTTGAGCATTTTCCGGTAAGTTTTCCAGATCTAAAAGTTACGGTGGTTGCATGTTTGATTATCACTTGATTTATCCGATTTCGCGGGTTTTACTATGTTTTGAATGTCAATTGCGTACCTAGTTTGTTGAGTAGAATGGAAATTAGGGTACGATTTGTAGATCTGTAATTTTGGAGGAAAACTGTACTAGTACACCGAGTTCGTTTTGTGAAATATGTACCGATAATTCCAGATCTATAATAATTTCTGAAATTGAGGATAGCTTCTTCTTAAATATCTGAGATTGTTTATGAATGATGTATTTTGCATTCAGTTCATTTGAATATGGCCTTGTTTGGATACAATTGGTACGATTTTCGCAAATACGTACCAAGAAAAATAGTATATTTCTAGTACACTCGGTACGCATTTTAAAAAATGTACCGAGTGTACCAGTTTTTCATTGTAATGTAGGTACTTATTTACAAAATCGTACCTACTCTACAGGTACACTTGGTACGCATTGTGAAAAATGTACTTAGTGTACCAGTGTTTCATTATTTTCAAGTACGTATTTGCAAAATGCGTACCTACATGCCAAGTGCATTAGGTACGTATTTGCAAAAACGTACCAAGCGTACCAGGAGTTTTAGTACGTATTTGTAAAAGTTTACCAGTTTTACCTAGCAGATTATGACTAAACAGTGAATATGTATTTGTTATTGAATTGTTTTTTTTCTTATTGCAGAACAGATGGAAATACAAGAGGCTGAAACTTAGCACATTGAAAAACAAGACAATGACTCATGGCTATGAGTCACTTATTTTCGACATCCGAGCATGCCTCACCGCAAGTGGCAACTCAACGTTGGATAAGCTGAAGCAGTCATGCCTCGGGCACTTTATGGGGATGGAGGACATGAACACGCGATCGGGGAAAGCCATACACTAGATGGTGCTTCGTCAGGTGGAATCCTTCCCCGAGTATGATGAATCAGCTGTATGGTTCAAGGTTGAGGGGAAGCTCTTGCGGTTCAGCCGATAAGAATTTGCTTTGGTGAGCGGCCTGAATTTTGGCCCTGCAGAATTCAACCCATATGCCGACCATACCATACCACGATCCTCATTGTACACCCAACTATTCGGCAACGAAATGGTCATCCCTGCAGAGGTTTGGACACCATTCAAGAACAAAAAGTTTCTTCTCAAGGAATCTGAAATCAAGATCAGCGCCGCGACTACTTGAAGTTGGCGAAAATTCTGTTGGCAGCATCCTACGTTTTGGGCTATGAGAATGCCCGGAAAAAAATCCGTGACTGGCTATGGGTATTGGTTGAGAATGAGAAAGTTTGGGAGAAATTCCCCTGGGGCAACTTGTCGTTTTAAATGGTTGTCGATTGTTTCAAAACAATCGACACAGAAGACAAAAAAAACAAATCCGACATCGCTTACCACATCCGAGGCTGGAGTTTTGCTTTATTGGTAAGTTCTTAATAGGTAAAATTGTTATTTATTGTTAATCATGGTACGATTTTATAATTACGTACCAAACATAACAGTTCGAAACTGGTAAAACTCGGCACGCAATTAGCAAATCGTACCAAGATTTACAAATATAAGAATAAACTCTTGGAAAACTTGGTAGGATTTTATAATTGCGTACCAAACGTAATAGTTTAATGCTGGTAAACTCAGTATGCATTTATAATTACGTACCAAGATTACCAAGTAAACCTATTAAATCTTGTACATGATTACATACTAACAAAAGTTTATTTATTAAACAGGGCTGGATATTTGAGGCTGTGCCGGCTATAAGAAGAAAGGTGGCATTGAGGTCCATCGAGAAGAAACTGCCTCGAATGTTGAGGTACAGATTCCTCAGAGACACAGAAATCCCCCCAGGAGAAGACATAAAATTGGTAAGATTTCTTGTTAGATGTAATATAATTTTAGTAAAACTTGGTAAGCATTCTCAAATACGTACCACTTTTACCAATGTCAAAATGCTACACTTGGTACGCATTGATAAATGCGTACCAAGTTTGAATAGATATATTGGTAAACTTGGTACGTAATTATAAATGCGTACTAAATGTACCAAGTTAAAGAAGCAGTTTATTAAGTACACTCGGTACGCAATTGGAATTTCGTACTGATATTGGTTAACAAAATTGGTACACTTGGTACGCAATTGTAATTGCATACCAAGAGTACCAATTTTACCGACAATTTCTCTAACCGTATTGTATCCTTGTCAGGATCTTAAACAGGTGCTGAAGCCCTCAAATGCTGAGAAGCAAACACCAAATTGGCTATCTCTACAGAACGATTCGAAATTCGGCCAGTTTGCATTTAAGTATGATCCGAACGATGCCAAAAAGAAAAGAAAAAGAGAAGCAGCTGACATTGGTGAAGATGATGAAGAGCTTGGAGACAATGAAGACCCTGCTGCCCACAAAGATGATCAGGAAAATCCTCCTCCTCCTCATCCGCATACAAACATTGCATCCACCTCAACGGCTATTTCTGCTGCCGATACCGGTTCCTCCGTCCTTGCCACCTTAATGCAAGGGCCAGAAAGAGCCGTTCTGGTGAGAGATATAGCTGAGGCTGCAGCAAATCTGCTCATATCATGGCTATCGGATGAAAGAAAGCAACTTGTGAAGGATGTTGGGAGCTATGTTGTTAACAAGCTCCAAGAAGAAGGGATAGTCCAACCCTTCACGAGTGCACATTATATGTCTCCAGCCTCTCCTCACCAAGACATCGACAACGCAGCAGTAGAAGCAGCAACAAACTCCGGCAGCATCGCCGTCGAGCAAGTGGTAGCACATGAGACAGTAGCGGTGGATGGCGACGCGAGAAGCGCGGAGAAAGAGAAAACGGAGGCAGCAGCCGTGGAAAGCGACAAGACGATCAAGAAGAAGAAGGGAGGAGCACCAGAAGATGATAAGGTACAAGATGCATCTTGAGTTGATGCATAGCAAAATTTGAACAATTTCATGGAGTGATAACATAAACAATCGCATCTATTTTATTTTATTTTTCATGTTATGAACAAATATTTCTTTTCCTGTTTATTTGAAGATGTAACCGAATTTATAATATAATTGATGAATTATTTTTCATTAATTGATTGATGTGTATTGTAATTGGGTACGCCTGGTACGATATATAAAATCGTACCTCTTTCCATGCGTACGCATGATACGTTTTTCATAAAAACGTACCATGCGTACTCACAAGCGTTTGTTCAAAACGTATCGAGTGTACCAAGTTTGCAATACAAATCTAGTATGTAATTCGGAAAAACGTACCAATATTTCTCTTTCTTCAAGCACGCCCCTGAACAGGCAGGCGATCCATTTACGGATACGCAAATCAACTTATTGTGGGACACCTTCCTGGAAACTGATCAATTTACGCCTCCGCAAGACAAAATTCTTCAACCAAATGCAGCTTCAGCTACTCCATTCACACCGTGTCCACAATTTGAAGCACAACCACCAGCAGCTCCACAAATCTCGGTGCCACAAGGGCCACCTTCTCCAAAAGCTCCACAAATCTCGGTACCACAAGTGCCACCTCCCCCAAAAGCTGCACAAATCTCGATGCTACAAGGTCCACAAGCACAATATCCAGCACCACAAGGGCCACCTCCCCCACAAGCTCTAACAGCACAAAAACCAGCAGCTCAACAAACCTCGGTGCGCATCTTGAATCCGAGGCCGATCCAAAAAAGATTCACAGCTCCACCTCTACTCAGTCCATTTCTGCCGGAAGACGTACGACCAGGCCGTCACACCTTCGAGCATTGGTTGAACTTAGAGAAAGCTCCACCGTAAGTTAAATTTTTCATCTTCAAAAATTTATACCAGGTGTACAATGAATTTGTACCAAGTGTACAATTCTGCAATTGGTAAACTAAGTACGATTTTGTAAATGCGTACTAGGTGTACCAGTATAGAATTGGTAAACTTGGTACGATTTTATCAATGCGTACCAGGTGTACCCATTCCTATTTGGTAAACCCGGTACGATTTTCTAAAAACGTACCAGGTGTACCAGTGTGCAATTGATAAACTCGGTACGATTTTATCAATGCGTACCAGGTGTACCATTTTTAATTGGCAAACTCGGTACGATTTTTCCAATGCGTACCAAGTTTAATTAATCTCTTATTCATTGAAAACAGGAGGAATGTCGGAGCCTTTTGTGGTGTTGACAAGACCTTTTTCCAATCTATCATGGATCCAACATGACAGATCGACATAGAACATATAGAGGCTTACCTTGCGGTTCTCGTGGCAAATTCTACAAAGGCTGGATTGGGAGAAGTTGACCCAAAGATTGCCTTAGACTAATTTTAATTGTTTACAGTAATACTTCTACACAGATAACATATTAATATTTATATTTCTTACACTTATTTGTAGGAAGCGGTGGAGAATGTGTTCGACTCGGTCAACCTACTTAAGAGAGCCAATCCCTTTGATTCGTATGATCACAAGATCTTTAACCCGAAAGTTGAAGAGGTCTTCCCCGAAGATGAAATGAATAGGTTGCTTTTGTTTGCCGAAAGAGCTCAACCAGCATGGGGGAAGAACGTAAGGCATTGGGTTGACTGCGAAAAGGTACAATTTTATTGATACGTAACAATAATCTAAGTACACTGGGTACGCATTGCAAAAATCGTACTAGATTTACCAAATGCATGTATGGTAAACATGGTACGATATTACAAATACGTACCGAGTGTACCTGATTTTCTAGTACGCATTTACAATAACGTACCGTGATTCATCTTTTTTATAGGTAGTTGCATTGTGTTTCTATAAGGATCACTGGGGTACCCTGTTGGTAGATCTCAAAAAACAGAAGATAACTCTCTATGACTTGAAAGAATATACATTTGAGGAACACCATTTCGATAATCGACGAGATCTATTTCTGCCAATGACAAGAACGGTGCCACAAATCATGAAGGCTATTGGATATTACCGAGAGCATCACATAAAAGACCCATAATTCGGCCAGTGGGAATTATGCTTTCCTCCAAAGAAGGGCCCGAAGAGAAACAAATTCCAGCAAGATAATGGATATGATTGTGGCCTCTATGCACTCAAATATGTGGAGCAGCTCATCTCAAAAAATCCAATACCAATTCGAAGATGTTTTCCAAAGGATGAAGACCGGGTGGAGTACAGAGACCACATAGCAAGAACCATTTATGCCCATAGCACGGACGAAGTCACACCGGAAGTCATGGATTTCGATGGTTAGATATTTTGTCATGGATGTTAATATTTTGTGCAGGATGGATAGTATTTTGTCAACTCATACACATTAGTATATTTTTGAATATCTATTTTGGATAACTATTAACATATGCTACTGATGCTATGTATATTTTTTTTTATCTTTTTTGGTATTATGCATAAAATAAGTATGTACTTGCATTATGGTACACAAATGTAATTTCGTTACAGTTTTTCTAGTACGCAAGGTAAGCAATTAAACAAAACGTACTAAGATTTACTTCAAAACTTGGTACGCATTGGATAATGCTTACCAACTTCTGATAAGCAAACTTGGTACGCAATTGTAAATGCGTACCAGGTGTATCGCATCCAAAATTGGTATGCCGGTACATTTTTAGTCAAGTTCGAAACAGTTTTTCTAGTACGCAAGGTAATCAATTAACAAAACGTACCAATATTTACTTACAAACGTACCAATATCTACAATAATATTTGACACAATATAAATAAAAGAGGAAATGCACCCATATGTGGATTTAATAAACACTACACATTTAATAAAATCAATATATCTCCAATTATCAACCAAATCTATGTGGATCTTGACATGTTTGCCGAGTATGACCCGCAACACCACAAATACCACATTTCTTCGTTTTGCAGGTTCTCGTTTTGATGCTTTTTTGGTTGCTACTCCCTTCTTCTTCCGGGTAAATCAAGCGGTGTCTTTGAGGGCATGTACTCATATAATGACCTTTCTCATGATACCACAAATACCCTCGACTGCATTTGGTATGAGATCCAGTTGGAATCCTCTTTGTACGCGGTCGTCCAGCTTGCTTTGGTTTCTTGGGTGTAAGAACAATCCTTGAAGCAACATGTGGTGGCACACACCACAAATCTTTATCAGGAATAGACATCACATCATCAGCATAAATCTCACGCCATGTCGCAGTAGAATAATATTCATGCACATATGATAGTGGGGATTCCTTCTTAAACCTAAAAATGTGTAAAAATTAAAACTTAGTCAAAGGAAAACATGGTACGTAATTAAAACTGCGTACCAGGTGTACCACATCAAAACATGCAAACTTGGTATGCAATTGTAAATGCGTACCAAGTTTGCTCGTAAAAACTTGGTACCCCGGTACGTTTATAGCCAAAGCATACCAGCGTACCAAGTTCTAACGAGCAAATTTGGTACATAATTGTAACTACGTACCAAGTGTACCACATCGGAACTTCCTAAGCAGGTACACTTAGTATGCAATGATCAAAGCGTACTAGGTGTACTAAGATGTTTTAGTATAATAGGTACGAATATGCAAATAATACCAACATATAAAACTTCAACTTCACCTGATTGCTGCAGTAGCGTGAGAGCAAGGTATTAAGTCCAGATCCTATGCCAGACATGAACACTTCCTGGAAGCAACATCAACAACATTGCTCTTTACTCCAGAAATGACATTAAACTTCGTATCAGATATCAGCTCAACTCTCATCACGCGCCCCGCCTCGACAGCTATACCTAATTCCCTTGTTGCATATACCGATAATTCTTTATTTCTAGATCCAGATTTTGTGCGCCGCTGGAAGAACCAAGATTGCACAAGATTAGGACAATATTCTAGAAGAAAACATGCCGGAAGTTTTCTAGCCCACCGAAGTCTCGAATTCATATTCTCTACGGCGTTGGATGTACCAAAACCAAACTTCCGCACGGGGCATAATGTAACAGACCATCTGCTAGGACCAATACTCATAAGCTTTTCATAACCACCACGAGAGGCCTCCTTCAAATTTTTCATGTACTCCTCATAATCCTCTATTCTGTAAGCATTGGCAGCAAGACGGAATAGATCAGTGACAACAGTACCCCAAGTCTTCAGGTTACCCTGTATATGAAACGTACAAAGACCATGAGGAATGCCAGGATAAACTCGATCAATAGCATTCTTGATGCTCAGATGCTGATCAGAAACTATCATAAAATCCGGAGGGCAACCAAACGTCCGACGGACATGCTCCAAAAACCATGACCAAGATGAAGTATCCTCCACATCACCAATACCAAATGCTAATGGAATAATCTGTTCATTAGTATCCTTCGTAGCTGCGACAAATAAATACCCTTATATTTCCCTTTCAAATGTGTGCCGTCAATGACAATCACGGGCCGACATGCACGAAAAGCTCTTATGCATGCAGAGAGAGCAAAATATCAATATTGAAACAAACCCTCTGGACAAGTCTGAAGGTCCACAATTGAACCCGGATTCATCTGCTCCAACATGTATAAGAACTTGGGAATCATCTGAAAAAATTTACCTCAATTAATATAAATAATCACTGAAAGTACGCTCGGTAAACATGGTACGCTTTTGAAAAGACGTACCGAATGTACCAGTAATATAGTTGCAAAATAGGTACGCGTTTAAAAAAACGTACCAATCGTACCAAGATAATTGGTAAAACTTGGTACGTTTTTATAAATACGTAACATCATACTATATTAGCATTGTACACTAGGTACGCAATACTAATTTCGTACCAAGTTTGCAAGTGTATTACCGGTACACTGAGTACAATTTTGTAAAATCGTACCAGGTGTACCGGTATAACAGTCGCAAACCTGGTACGAAATTTCAAAATCGTACCAAATTTACCAATAATAATTACGCGAGACTAATATAGAAAAGGATAGAGAAACCTGAAATGAATTATCCGCATCGCCAAATGAGAGTTCCAGAGCGTGGTGCTTACCAGCCAAAGCAGTAGAATATTTTACATTCACACCAAATTCTCTTCGTATCTATGATTGAATATCCTTTGACCTAAGACACGAACCATCTTCTACAAAATTTGGGCCAAGGTGTGCAACAACAACTCTAGATGAAACCTTAGGATCAGGGTGATATCTCAAATCATCCACACAAGAGTGACGAGTGAAGAGATTGATACGCCACAAATTAGATGCTGCACTTGCTCGCATCTCAAACTCACATCGTTCTACCAGTTTGCATCTCACATGGTAGTACACCTTGTTTGATCGAATCGTTTTACACTCGATATGCTTTTTCATGTGATATAAACCAAGAGCTGACTTCATTTTCTTCTTTCCAACAAAAGTACCACCCTGAACAAGCTCCTCGACACGCACAACCGATGCAACTACTTCATCCGACGGCAGAGATGCTTGCTCTGCACCGGGAATAACCCACAAACGCTGTCCTACAATACTTTCATTACCCACATCGCTATTACCATCCACATTGCTATTACCAATATCATGATCATCATTCTCACCAATTCCATCTAAACCCAACTCATCACAAGCAACATCAAAATTGTTTTGATCTTCATTCCTCACACCATCATCAATTAAAGGACTCCTACTATTATAAGATTCATCAATCGTGGGAGAAACCGCTACATATACAGTAGGAAACTCCAACACATCCATCAAATAAGACAACTCGAAATCTTCTGTAATCTTCATTCTCATAGTTTCACCACTAGGAGACCGCACTAAACCATCTATATCAAACATGTACATACTCTTATCCTTCTTCATTCGAACTTCAAGCTTTGCTAATAAAGATTCAAAGCTTATACCACTAGTTGGTATAGGAATATACTTTTTCCTACCACCCTCATAAATGTTGTCTTTTCAGTATCCTGCATGAGCAACCACTAAAGAAGATGGCCTTACCTGCACCGAGTAAACTTAGTACACATTAATAAATGTGTACTGCGTACCCAGTAAACTTGGTACGCATTCAAAACTACGTACTGCGTACCGAGTACACTTGGTACGTAATGGTAAATATGTACTGTGTACCAATAAAACAAATTATGGTACGCAGTACGTATTTATCAATACGTACTGCGTACCAAGTAAACTCGGTACGCACAAGTACGCAATTGAAAAAACGTACCAACTCAGAACCAGAATTCAGTCGCCGAAAATTTACCTCCATAGCTTTGACACCACAACCAAAAATCGCCGGAAAATTACAGTTGAAGCACCGTAATACTTTCTAAACAAAACTTAAAGCATAAAACACAGCAACATCGCAAACAAATTTGCAGAATTTAAAAAAAAATACAATAAATTCTTCACAAATCACAATCATATTGCTGCAAAACCACAGCAAAAATAGGACAAAAATAGACGACGACGACGACGAAGAAGACGGCAACAACGAGGGAAGCAGCGGCGCGACGGCGCGATGACGAAAGCACGATGACAACGAAAACATGAGGGATTAATGATGACAATAGCGGCGCGACGACGACGACAGCGGTGACAGCGACGGTGATGGCGACCACGACGACGGAGAAAAATGTCAGGGATTAACGATAGAGAGATCAGCTGAGAGAGAGATTAACTTGAAGAAGAAGAAGAAAACAGAAATAAAAACGAGAGAGAAAGACGTGAGGTGAGGGAAGAAGAGAGAGAAAAATAAAAGTAAAAAAAGTAGGAGAGAGAGTGTACTAAGATGGAATAAGGTATAAATTATAAGGGTATAAATGTCCAAAAAGTAAACATATGACAAAATTTGATAAAATTTGAACTAATGACCTTTTTTGATATTACATTTCAGCTAATGACATTTAGGTGCATTTCCTCTTAGATCTATGGTTTTAATTAAATTGATTTTTTCCTATTAATATAATCCTATTTAAGAGGTAAAAGGTTACAATAACAAATCGGATTACATGTGTAACCGCCAATCCCATGAATCAAGGAATTATTACATTTATTTAAATTATTAATTTAAACCTTATTTACTTTAAATTTTTTTTTTACTATAGATTTCTTATCTTAGCATTTCAGATATGCAAAAATAAAATTTCTATTTTAACAAATATAAAACAATACGTATAAAGCAATAACATATATAAAAAGAAGCAATAATTTTATTTTAATTAAGCATTTAGGATTCTTAAAAAAACAAATAAGCAATATCTAAAATGAAAATTAAATACGCACTTAGAAATAATATTTATTTGCTTATTATCAATTTGATAGATTATTATTTATGTTTCTTCGGTTGCTTTTATTTATATTTGGTTTACATATTATCAATTAGAGATATGCTTATTTATGCTAATTTTGTTACTTTTTTATAGTTTTTTATTTGCTTATTACCAATAGAGAAATGCTTATTTATGTTTACTTTATTGTTTTTCTAATTTTTTTTTATTTGCTTATTATCAATTAGAGTGATGCTTATTAATGTTTATTTTGTTGCTTTTTTATATTTTTTGATTTGCTTATTATCAATCCATGAGATGCTTATTTATAGTTTATTTGGTGACCTTTTTTAAATATTAATTTGATTATTTTAATTGTATTTACTTTGCAAAATTGATACTATAATAAAATATGAGTACAAAAAGCATAAAAAAATTATTTAAACAGCTAGGATACGAAATTGGTTGTAATATTATTTTAGAACATGGTTAAATTTCAAAATCTCTGATTGAATAAATAGAAAATAAACAAAAATTTAATTGATTTATGGAACTCAATTTCTTCAGTCCTTAATTCTCACCTTATCTCTAGTGAGTGCTCTATCCAGTGTTGATCAAAATTATATTGTTGGCCTTATTCGATAAAGTTTGTTAGTGGGTTATTAATATGAGGTAATCCATCCATATAGCCAGTTTGACTAGGTTGACTACATTAGTTGTCAAGGAACTTAATATTGTTAAATTGTAACCAAAAATGTATTTTTGGGACAAAAATACCCCTTCTTCTCACTTTTCTCTTTTTCCTCTTTTCTTTCTTCTACTCCATCTCGTTTCTTCTTTCTTCTTTCTTCTTTCTTCTTTCTTCTTTCTTCTTCCCGTCAAAAACCCATAGATCTGAACACATCCTCTCTCCGCCGCCGTCGAGCTTCCTCTCGTCCGTCCCATCGCCGCAGTCGCGCCTCCTGTCGCAGCCGCCACCGCTATCGAGCTGCCCTCTCTCTCTCTCTCGCCGCCGCCGTCTACCATACCAAGGTAGCTGCCGCGTAATTGTGAGTCCAATCCACTGGACTCATCAACTGTGAAGGCCCTCTCTCTCTCTCGTCGCACCTCACTCTCTCTTGCTTTCCATCTGTCTACCGCCGCCCGCCGCCGCCGCTATTGAGCTGCCACTCTCTCTCTCTCTTGCTGTTCGTCTCTCTACCTCCGCCGCCTCTCTGCAGTCGCCGCCTAGCAGTCGCCGCTATCGATCTGTCGCCATCCCGTCACCGCCGTTGAGCTATCGCCATCCCGTCACCGCTACCTCAGATTCGTATCCAGATCTGGGTGATTGAGATTTGAGAAATTGACATGAAAGTTATTTGGGGTGATTCCCGAAAATCCAGATCTGGTTTTTGATTTCTCAGATTTGCTGAAATTTCTGTAATAACATGTTACGAAATTACAATTTCGTAACATGTTCATGGCAATTTGAATGTTTCGAATACATGTTACGAATTTCACAATTCGCAACATCATATACGAATTTTGTATTTATTGTTGCGAATTATGAATTTCGTAACTAACTTTGCATTTTCATAAGTTTATTTGAAGTTACGAAAGTAGAATTTCTTAACATGTGTTACATGTTTGTGGCTATTTGAAGGTTTAGAAACTGAATTTTTTAAGTATACATGTTACGAATTTCACAATTCGCAACATAAAATATGATTTTTGTATTTAGTGTTGCGAATTATAAATTTCGTAACTAACTTTGCATTTTCATAAGTTTATTTGAAGTTACGAAAGTAGAATTTCGTAACATGTGTTACATGTTTGTGGCTGTTTGAAGGTTTAGAAACTGAATTTTTTAAGTATACATGTTACGCATTTCACAATTCGCAACATAAAATATGAATTTCGTATATAGTGTTGCGAATTATAAAATTCGTAACTAACTGTGTATTTTTATAAGTTTATTGAAGTTACGAAAGTCGAATTTCGTAACATGTTATGTTACGAATCATGTAGTGTGGTGTTACGATTTTATAATTGTTAAGATTTGATTAATATGTTACGAATTTAACGTTTCGTACAATTTAGTGTGTTACGATTCTTTAATTTCGTAACGAAACGAATGTTTATGAATTTTTTGGTTACGATTTACTTATTTCGTAACAGATTGAGTTTTTACAATTTTGGTTTTGTGTTACGATTTTTTCATTTCGTAACACTGTAACAAATTTAAATCTTACTCCTTTTATGCAGATGAGTCCATCGTGCTTAATTATGAATTTCGCAATGGAGTAACACATAAGAAATTAAACTTCCTACAAACATTGATATGAAATATGAAATTCGTAACAAGAGATCATGACATGATTGAAACGAAAAGTTGAATTCGTAAACACGAAATTATAACAAAGTGATACGAAATCGTAAATTCGTAACATGGAAATATGACAAAATGATACGAAAGCGTAAATTCGTAACATTGAATTATGACATGATTGATATGAAATTGTAATTTCGTAACATAAAATCGTAACATGAAATCATAACAATGTGATACGAAGCGTTAATTCGTAACAATGAATTATGACCGTGATACGAATTCATTGTTGATTGCTTCAACGTTGAGATAGATTTGTTGCCGAAGGATTCAAACACAGACCTAATATCGTTCACTATGCACTCACCACCGGTTATCATTATCCGGTGGTGCTTGGAGGCAAGATTCTTCCGCTTGAATATCCATTCGATCTGTAATAAACAAACAATTAAACCAATTCAGTATTTCAGAACATGTAACACATGTTGCGAAATTGTAATTTCGTAACGTCAAATAAACGAATAAAAATGCACAGGTACTTACGAATTTCACAGTTCGCTACACTATATACGAAATTCGTATATTTTTGTTGCGAATTGTGAAATTTGCTACATCAAATACTTAACAAATAGACACAAACATGTAACGAAATTGTAATTTCGTAACATGTTATAACCAAAATTCCAAAAACGTTATACGAAAATATGAATTAGCAACAGATTATTCAATACGAAATTCGTATATTTTGTTGCAAATTGTTAAATTCGCAACATTATATTCTTAAAAATTTTAGTTTCGGAACCTTCAAATAGTCCCAAACGTGTTGCAAATTGTAATTTCGTAACGTCAAATAAACGAATGAAAATGCACTGGTAGTTACGAATTTCACAATTCGCTACACTATATACGAATTATGTTGCAAATTGTGAAATTCGCAACATTATACACCTAAAAAATTCAGATTTGAAACATTCAAAAAGCCTCAAACATGTTGCGAAATTGTAATTTCGAAACTTTAAATTAACGAATGAAAATGCACAGGTAGTTACGAATTTCACAATTCGCTACACTATATACGAATTGTGTTACGAATTGTGAAATTCGCAACATTATACACCTAAAAATTTCAGATTCGAAACATTCAAAAAGCCTCAAACATGTTGCGAAATTGTAATTTCGTAACTTCAAATTAACGAATCACAATGCACAGTTAGTTATGAATTTCACAATTCGTAACACTATATACAAAATTGTATATGATGTTGCGAATTATGAAATTCGCAACAACATATACTTAAAAATTTCAGTTTCGAAACCTTCAAATAGCCACAAACATGTTACGAATTTGTAATTTCGTAACATGTTATAACCTAAATTCAAAAAACGTGATACGAAAATATGAATTAGCAACAGATTATTCAATACGAATGCTAATTTCGTAACATAAAATGATTCATTTCGAAATTTTTCAATTGTCACAAACATGTTACGAAATTTTACTTTCGTAACTTCAACTAAACGAATTAAAATGCACAGTTAGTTACGAAACACTATATACGAAATTCGTATATGATGTTGCGAATTGTGAAATTCGTAACATGTATTCGAAACATTCAAATTACCACAAACATGTTACGAAATTGTAATTTCGTAACATGTTATTACAGAAATTCCAGCAAATCTGAGAAATCAAAAACCAGATCTGGATTTACGGGAATCACCCCAAATACACCATGAACCACCGGGAATCATATCAACACTTGTAAATCATAAAAAATAAATACGAAAATAGCATTATTTCCGGCTAGATCTAGGATTTTTCTAGAGAGAGAAAGATGGAGAAAGAGAAATAAAATCGAGAAAGAAAGTAGGGAAGATCTCGAACCTTAGTTATGTCGAGAATATTACGAGCTCCATGGTGGTTTGGAGGGGCAGCAGCGGCGACGACGGCGTTGGCTTCTTCTTCTTTGTCGGCTTCTTCTTCTGCGCCGGCTTCTTCTTCTTCGTGCACAGATTTCGCGGGTGTTTGTTCACTGTCGGAAGCGACGGACTGAGGCGGTGGCGCGATGGCTGAGACGGGGGAAGTGGGTGGCGGAGAAATGGAGGAATGGAGGAATGGAGGTGGCGGGATGGAGGAATGAAGGAATGGAGGTGGAGAGGTTTTTTAGAGAGAGAAAATGAAAATATGGGAAATGAGGGAAATGAGGTTTAGAATGGGTGGGCACGTTTTTATTTTGTTAAAACTGAAAAAAAACCCCTCCAATGTAGTAAGGGTATAATTGTCCCAAAAATACATTTTTGGCTATATTTTTACCATATTATGTTCCTTGACAACTATTGTAATCTAATGGGTGTTTTTGCTATATCGGTGCTTCACTCATTATATAATTATATAATAACTACTAAACCTTCACTATCATCAAAAATAGGCACCATCCCCCAACGACATTATTGTGCCTCAATTAACCGTCAAAATTGATTTCAAATCAATTTTCAATTTGATTGAGGATTAAAAATTTACTATTTAATAGATAATAGATTGAGTGAGAACAAGTTTCAAACTATAAGTTAGTTAGTGGGGGGTAATGTCCAACATTGAAAATAACACAACTTTCATTGATGGTCTGTTATAATAAGGAGATCACAATTATTATTATTATTATTATTATTATTATTATTATTATTATTATTATTATTATTATATGATCATATATCATTAGTACTATGTATATTAAGTTAGTATATTATATGTTGAATCAGGCTCGTAACAGAAATAACTCCCAATCTCTCAAGAAATAAGTTGCAAACATATATTTTCTCCCTTTCATTCGAATTGTCTCACTTTTTGTATTAAGTCGTTCCATCAGTGTCACATTTTACTTTTGGAAATAATTAATTGCTCCAACAAAATAAGTAGGTGCTTCATCACCTATTACTTAATCACTTAATTATAAGGCTTTATGTAGCGGCGAGCTTGGCTCGCCGCTGCCCATTTTGGTGGGTCTAGCGCGCGCACCAAATGAAGTACAATGGCGAGTTCGTTGAGCTCGTCATTCTTTTTTTTTTTTTTTTTTTTAAAAGTTGAAATGTTAAATAAAATTTCATTTCATAAAAAAAAATATTATACTAAATTAAAATATTACACTAAACTACATTACAATAAAATAAAAATACTACATTAATCATAAAAAAAATAAAAATAAACTACTGATCATCAATGGGCCACCCATATTTCAATTTAAGCTTCTTGACCCAATCATCGTGGAACTCTTTTTGGGCCGGTGCCATACCGACGGTGTTTCTCGTGATGATATGATAGTCTTGTTGCCTCGTAAATTCTACCATTTGCTGCGACATTCTCGTGCCCGCTTAAACAAATTCCTCTCGTATACTTCCCGATGCTGAACCGCTTCCCGAGCTCGAGCCGGCCTTCCCCTTCCCTCTTGCCGCCGCCTTTGCCTTGTCTCAACCCATCGATCGTTCAACCCGACTAGAGTGATCCGACCTAAATTCACTACTGGAAAGTGGAGTGGTGGACCGCGGTGTGCTCCAGCTCGGATTGCTCCCCACCGCCGAATCATGCGCTGAAGTTGTGTAGCTCCCATCTTCGCCCGTCTTCGTTCTTGACGAAGGGTTGTCGTCACACTCTTCCCACAAATAAATTTATAAAACACCTCTTGTCCAACAAGGTAGTAGTTAATGGCAAGTGGGATCGATCCCAAGGGACTTGGCCTAGATCTGCTCTTCAGGTAAGTCTCAACAAAAAGGGTTTATGATCGAGATGAATCTCAATATCCTGTAACTCAACAAGTAAAATATCAAATAACAAAGAAGTTTGGATCAGGGTTTCAAATCAATGATCCTAATTACTCATTACTCGTTCATCGGTGCAAAGATATTCAATTACTTGATCTCATTACTTAGTTTAAGACAAAGATTAGTTTATACCCTAATAGTCACGAAGTCACGATATAAACACACTAAGCCTATGTCTATCCAATTTTACAGAACTTGACCAGAAAGCAAGATCTCCTCTTTTGATCAACAAAGTTACGAAGACACTTCAGTAACGATGCTGCCCAAAAGGCATTAAGAATAAACAGACCCAAGACAGCTAAGAGGTAGGTCAATACCGACTGCTCTCCAACACTCTTTACCTTCTTGGGCACGAGAGACACTCTCGAGTTTAATCCCAAATCCTGTTAATGACTTAATCTCAATATCTAGATGGTGATCAAGCATATGTCAATATCAATTAAGTCTAGAATTATTCCTAAATGTTTCGGGAACAAAAATCAAATAACAAACTCACGCAATTCGACCTCACAAGTTTAGAACGAGTAATTAAGATCACATCATCTACATCCAACCCAAACAATAAAATTTAGCTAGACATAATATTAAACGAAAACTCAAAATATATAAGGAAAATCATAGCTGAAATTGAACTGGAAACGGTTGCTGCTCAAAAGCATAAGTCAACAACTAAGGTCTTGACTTCAAGTCAACAACTGAAAACTATTGCAGAAAAACTGGAAACGAAATGTAAAAGCAAATGCCCGTAGGACTTGTTTCTTCCTCCCTTTCACTCGATCTAAAATGTAGAACTAAGCTAAAAAAACTCTCTAAACTCGAATTAAAACTTGCACGCGTTACAATATGAAGTTGGCCATATATATAGGCGATGAAATTAGGATTAGGTTAGAATCCTTTTTTGTTAAGGACTCTTTCCATCCTTATCCGCCTCTTTCCTTGTCTATCCGGCTGTGATTTTACTTCCCTTTCATGGTAGATATCTTCATTGTTTAGGTTTAGCTAAGATAAGGAAAGAAATCTTCGATCCTTATCCTCTTCCTTGGAGAAAAAGAAATCTGCAGCTGCTCCGACTTACATCTTGACCTCGATGTCTGCATCCTGTATCACTTCCTATGCTGACTAAGATCCTGGCTCCTCCGGGTACTCTGTCTGTTGGCTTCAAGGATATGAGGAGATACTTCCTGATTTGTAGATTGAATAGAACGTTGTTGCCCGACTATAGGCTTCCTGCCTATGCCCATTTGCATTGTATCGCCATCTCAGCATCTCAACAATAGATTTTCATCGGATTTGCCCAAGATCCCACATGTTCTTCCCTGCACACCATCTCTCGACTTTGTATCCTCCCAGACACACTTTGACTCGATAAAGACTAAAAAGAACAAGAAAAACACAAGAAAAGATGGACACAAATATGGGTTCATCACACCCACACACTTGAATTACACTTGCCCTCAAGTGTACAGTAGCGATTTTGCCCAAGACTCAAACAGTAAACAAGACACAGACTCAATAGATCAGCACATCAACATGTCAGTCAAAACAGAATATGAAGCAGATATTGCCATCAAATAGGTAAAGATAGAGTTATTGGGCAACAAGGGTATCCTCACTAGCACTCAACTCTCAAGTGTATATGGTTAAGTGTATACACTCTTGACCAATATCAACAATATTTTTCCACAGGCTTGCCTGCCCTCTACATCTCTACTTCTTTGAACAAAATCAAAATTACTTATCCTTAGGTCTTCATCGGGTCATAGCGGGGCTTAAGGCAGAAGGTAGGATAAAATAGGAAATGGCTATGTCAAGAAAACTCAGTTCTTGGGCAACAAGTTGCCCTCGACTCCTTACTCCTCTCAAACACCACATCGGCCCTAGCACACTTATTCTTTCAGGACTTTTATTTTGTGTTTTTTTTTTCCTTTTCTCTCTTTTTTTCTTTCTTCTTCTTTTCTTTTTCTTTATATTTTTTTTTAAGTCCTTAACCTAACACCTCTAAAATGGGTGATATTGCCTAGCAAGTGCTACCAAACATTTTTCTTTCATCCCTTCTCCTTATAAATTCAGGCTATTATAAGTGAATCGAAAGAATTAACAACAAGCTCAAAGGGGCTGGCAAAGGATAAATATCAAGGTACGGAATTTTGGCCATGGCTAATTCGAACAAAAATGCCTAATTCATCTAAGCAATTCGACTGAGTTACATGAAGTTTCAATAAAGATGCAGGCAAGTTCTAGATCAACATGTCCCAATTGGCCATTATCACACAAGAAAGAAATAAATGCTGCACATGTATCAGCTCAAAATCTCACAGTCTTTGCCCAGTATCTCATTCCGTTCTACCTATCTACATACGGCATCAACATACCTATTCTGACCTATCATGCCAACATGCTGATCAACAACTTAAACACAATTTAAAAACACACAAAACAGACCTACATCCCAACACCCATACACTTTGCCTTAGGCAAAGTGAGTATGATGTTGGGCAACAACAGACATAAAAAAAAACAAACTGACTCAACAATTAAATCAACACCGATCCCACCCACACACTTTGTTTTTTAGCAAAGTTGGTGAAGTCTGACCAACAACAAAGAATAAAAATAAAAATACGAACGACAAAAATTAAAAACAACCTAATCTAAACACAACTAGGGAGGAAACAAATTTAAGAGGAAGGTATAACAAAACACCTGGATGTGTTGTGGGAAAAGAACACATTGAGGGCAAAATGAGTGGCTTGGAAGGTCTCTTTATGTGTTGCATCAACTTCTTCCAGTATGGTTAAGATCTCAAGGTTTGCAACTCCTTGTTACTCAAGCAAGGCAGGTATACGTTCTGCCCAACGCTGATGGTTCTGGAAAGAAATTTTGCAAGCATGTCTTCCCCTCTTCTGGAGACACGTTGAGCAAGTAAGAACTCTTAGTGTGCGAAAACTTTCTCCTTCAGTTAGCCCAGGCTGCTGACCTCGATGTCCTACAGTTCAAAGGTAGCAACCTCCCTCTTACCCCTTGTCAATGATTCTGAGCAAGAAGGCCCCTTCAATTAGCCCATGCTGCTGACCTCAATCCCTTATAGTTCAGAGGTAGCAACCTTCCTCTTGCCCCTTGTTAATGATTCTGGGCATGAAGGCCTTGCTGATGGTAGTGCACTCGCTTTTGAATATCATTCAAATCTTGCTTCGTTGCCCAAGCTCTTTCCATTACTCCTGATAAGCAATGTCTTCAGGAATGGCACAACCTTCTTGGCCTCCATCGTGGTTCCTGACCTACACCCTGTATCTTGCTCAACATCTCCTGCACACTTCAAAACACCAAATATACTCCAAACACAAATTCTTTCCTATGGTTAATCTAGAATTAAAAATACTTCAAAATAAAATACTGTAAAATAAAATAGTATAAGTAAAAACTAACTAATTGTTTTTTTTCAATAAATTTTATGAAAGTAAAGAAGAATAACTAAAAATAAAAATAAAATAGAAAATACTAACCAGGTTGCCTCTTGGATAGCGTCCCATTTAAGGTTTTGGGCACGACACCTCCTCCTTTTGAAGTCAGAGGTCCTCCTCGACAGGGAACCTAAATGGTTCCTCCTCAACAAGCTGTTCTTGACCAAAATAGGCCTTCAACCGCTTGCCTTCAAGCTTTCGGTAATCAATGCATACTCGCCATTCGATTTGCAACCTCATAGCCACCATCTCATTTTTCTCGTTCTCAATAACTTGGATTCCCGACTTCTTGGGCACCACGTGCACAGGGCTCACCCATCGACTGTCGGACACGGGGTAGATGATCCCAAGTCAAGAAGCTTAAGTATCTCCTTCATGGTGGGATTCAATCGCCTTTGTGGATCTCTCACGGGAACAACATCTTCCTCAAGCAAAATGTGATGAACACAGTCCATAGGGTTAATGCCTTTGATGTCGGCCAATGTCCACCCTATTGCCTCCTTGTATTTGCTCAGCACCTCACCAACTCGGATCTCCTCCATGCTCGATAGCTCAGAAGATATGATCACGGGGAAAGTCTCGTTCTTGCCAAGATATATGTACTTCAGGTGCTTGGGCAAAGGTTTCAGCTCTAACGCAGGTGCCTTTTGTAGTGATGGCACCAACCTATCCTCGGGTTTCAACTCAGGGATGTTGAGTGGTTCGAACCCCTGAGATTGCATGTTGCCCGGAATCCTGGCATAACTGAATTCCTCCACATCTGCTGGTTCATCGTTCTAGGCAAGATCCTCTTCTGTCTGCAAGCTGGCATCCTACTCAAGAACTGTCTGTTGCCAGAATTCCTCCACTATCTCCTTGGTCTCATCATGGGGTATTTCCTCGAGTTCCTCATCAAACTCGTTAAGAAGCTTTTTCTCACTTTTGTTCTGATCCTCATCTTCATTTCCAAAGAAATTATTAGGAGTTTTGCACTCCTCCAACTTATCATCCTTGAAGTAGTCTTCGTCGGTGGAGTAGTCGAAACTATGCCCATGGACTAACTTTTCCCAGAAATCTCTATCACTTTCATACTCATCGTCTTCGGAATACTCTATTGTGGCACCCACTGCCTCATCATCCTCATACTGGTCGAGATCCAGGTCAAGATCCTGAATGTTATCGAGATCCGCCTGGATTATATCTTCGTTGTCTTTAAAGAAACAGCTTAAACTATTCTCCACTCGCTCACCACGTGCATTGAGGTTGTTGAGGTGCTCCATGGCATCATCTTGATTTTGCCAATAAGCATCGAGCTCTACTACTTCTCCAGCTACCTGGACCGTCAACTTTCCAATATCACAATCAATTTTGGTGCATGTTGTCCTCAAGAACGGCCTCCCGAGCAAGATCACTGGATTCTTGGTTGCTTTCTTTCCCATGTCAAAAACATTGAAGTCTGCTGGGAACAGAAGATCCCCCACCCTGACCAACACGTCCTCCAAAACTCCATCGAGGTAGACTGTGAACAAGTCTGCCAATTGAATGGCAACACGGGTAGGAGAAAGAGGTCCAACCCTCATCTCGTCGAACATGGCCCTCAGCATCACATTTATCGAGGCTCCGAGATTAAGCATCGCCTTGAGTATTGACGTAGTACTTATTGTACATGGGATAGCGAACATGCCAGGATTCTTCTTCTTGACTGGGATGTGGGGATTCATGAGTGCTGACACATTCTCTACATGGAAACGGGCATTATCAGGGTACTTGGTCTTCTTCAAACACATCTCTCACAAATATTTTGCACACTTTGGCATGGATTGTAATGCCATCAATAATGGAAGGTTGATTTCTACTTTCTTGAACACATTCATCGTGTCCTCCAACTCGTTCTGATCACGATCGTGGGCAAAACGTCTCAGGAACGGGGTTTTTGCCTTAGTAGTGTTAGAAACGGTCCTCTTGGCCAAAGCCTCAGCCTCTCTTTCAGCCTTCAAAGAGTCCAACAACTCGTCATCTTTATTGAATCCCAACCTTGACCTCTCCTTCTTCACGTAATCAAACAAGGCATCCTCCTCATTATCGAAGACGGGATTCTTATTGGCCCTTATCCCTTCTTCGCGCTTTGCCTTCAGCTCCTTGTAGATGTCATTGATGTCTCCTGTACTCATCTCGATTTCCTCTACTCGAACAGGTTCCTTGGGTTGGATCTTGGGCAACAACCCTGGCAACACCTTCCCACTTTGCAAAGTTACAGCATTTACTTGCTCCTTGTTGATTTCCACTTGGGCAGGAAGCCTTCCATTCTTGTCCTCTACAAGTCTTGACAAGGTTTGGTTTATGTGAGTCAATTGAGCTTGAAGGTTATTCGACTGACCTCGACTTTCTAGTTGAAAGTTCTCAAAATCCCTCCTCAACCTTTGGTTCTCGTTGGTAAACTGATAATGGTCTCCTTCATGAACTCCATCTTCGCTGGTTCTCGATGTGGAGGAACATAGTTATGTTGTTGTTGAGGTAGTTGTTGAGGTAGTTGTTGAGGTGGAGGAATGTATTGTTGTTGCTGTTGTTGCTGAACCGGCTGCTGCGGTTGTTGGTGGGCAGGAGGTATTTGATAGTGGTTGTTGCCATACCTCAGGTTCTCGTGATGGTTCGGCCTATAGCCGAAGTTGTTGCCATTGTTGTTGTTATTGCCATGTTGGAACCTTTGTTGCCCACCGCCTTACTGGTTCAGACCTATTGCCTTCACCTCCTCTCCTTCTTCCACGAACCAACTAGGACATTCTGAGGTGACATGGGATGTTGCCCGACATACTTCGCATTTCTTTATGGCTCTTTGAACTTCCTTGCCATCTACCTTCTTATTCAAGGCCTCAATTTGACCATCTATCTTGGCCATGAATGCTTTCATGGTATTGACCAAGTTGCCCTGTTGCCTTCATACCCCCCTCTGGGAAATCATCTTCATCTTGTGATTGTTCCGCCATTGCTCCGATTCTCTTAAACACCTCCGAAGGTGATTGATCACATATTGCTCCTCCACAAGCTGCAATTATCCATTTCCTCTCGGATGCCCTTAATTCTTTTAAGAAGTATTCAATCAAGTCAATGTCCTGAATTCGATGTTGAGGACATCTTGCTATCAACTTTTTGAATCTTTCATAGTAGTCATACAACGACTCACTTCCACCCATCTTGATCAAGGAAATGGCATTCCTCCCACTTTGTATCCGACCAACGGGTATGTACTTGTCAAGAAAAGACTGCTACATCTTTTTCCAGGTGTCAATGCTTACCTCTGGTAAAGTGTAGAGCCACTCACATGCTCCATCTAGTAGTGAAAATGGGAACGTGAGTAACCTTACGTAGTCAGGAAATGTATCTCGGGCAGCATCTCGGGCAGGAGGGGCATTGTTCCTCACAATCCTGATCGCCATGTCAAAGTCTTGAAGATGGGTCTGAGGGTCTTCTCCGGGATAATCGCTGAACTTGGGCAATATCTGTATCAGCGAATGTTTAAGCTCCCAGTTGCTGCTGATGGTGGGCAACTGGATACTTGAAGGTTTGATTCCCTTGTCGTCAGGGAAAATAATCTGACGGATGGTTTTCTCTTGTTGTCCTGCCATGGTTATTGATGTCTCTGCTTCTGAACTGGATGTTGACTCCTTGATGTCTGTACTCACTGTTGAGCAAGAATCGTCTTCTTGCTCGATATCCTGATCGTTTGTCAAGCACGGGGACTCTGAAGGTTCGTTGACACCTTTCTCCAAATCTTTCTTCTTCTTGCATAGTTCTGCTCGATTTCTCCTAGCTATCACCTCTGGGCATGCACCGTGATCTTGTGGATCTCCGTCACTCTGTAGATGTGGCTTGGGCATAAACCGCGCTCAACTCAAGCTAGAAGAGCACACTAGCTTAAAACCAAGTCCCCAGCAACGACACCAATTTGACGAAGGGCTGTCATCACACTCTTCGCACAAATAAATTTATAAAACACCTTTTGCCCAACAAGGTAGTAGTTAATGGCAAGTGGGGTCGAACCCAAGGGACTTGGCGTAGATCTGCTCTTCAGGTAAGTCTCAACAAAAAGGGTTTATGATCGAGATGTATCTCAATATCCTGTAACTCAACAAGTAAAATATCAAATTACAAAGAAGTTTGGGTAAGGGTTTCGAATCAATGATCCTAATTACTCATTACTCGTTCATCGGTGCAAAGATATTCAATTACTTGATCTCATTACTTAGTTTAAGACAAAGATTAGTTTATATCCTAATAGTCACGAAGTCACGATATAAACACACTAAGCCTATGTCTATCCAATTTTACAGAACTTGACCAGAAAGCAAGATCTCCTCTTTTGATCAACAAAGTTACGAAGACACTTCAGTAACGATGCTGCCCAAAAGGCATTAAGAATAAACAGACCCAAGACAGCCAAGAGGTAGGTCAATACCGACTGCTCTCCAACACTCTTTACCTTCTTGGGCACGAGAGACACTCTCGACTTTGATCCCAAATCCTGTTAATGACTTAATCTCAATATCTAGATGGTGATCAAGCATATGTCAATATTAATTAAGTCTAGAATTATTTCTAAATGTTTCGGGAATAAAAATCAAATAACAAACTCACACAATTCGACCTCACAAGTTTAGAACGAGTAATTAAGATCACATCATCTACATCCAACCCAAACAATAAATTTAGTTAGACATAATATTAAACAAAAACTCAAAATATATAAGGGAAATCATAACTGAAATTGAACTGGAAACGGTTGTCAGCAACTAAGGTCTTGACTTCAAGTCAACAACTGATTATCGCAGAAAAACTGGAAACAAAATGTAAAAGTAAATGCCCGTAGGACTTGTTTCTTCCTCCCTTTCACTCGATCTAAAATGCAGAACTAAGCTAAAAGAACTCTCTAAACTCGAACTAAAACTCGCACACGTTACAATATGAAGTCGGCCATATATATAGGCGATGGAATTAGGATTAGGTTAGAATCCTTATTGGTTAAGGACCTTTTCCATCCTTATCCACCTCTTTCCTTGTCTATCTGGCTGCGATTTTACTTCCCTTTCGTTGTAGATATCTTCATTGATTAGGTTTAGCTAACATAAGGAAATAAATCTTCGATCCTTATCCTCTTCCTTGGAGAAAAAAAAATCTGCAGTTGCTCCGTGCAACTTCACAATTTCTTTGATGTAGATCTCGACTAATTTGGCTGATCCATAGGTATGTGGAATAGGTATAAAATGAGCAGACTTTGTCAACCTATCCACTATCACCCATACTATTGTATTTCCTTTTCTTGATCTTGGCAATCCCGTCACAAAATCCATTGTGATTCCATCCCATTTCCATTCTGGGACTGGTAACGGTTGCAGAGGTCCATACGGTCTTTGATGTAAGGACTTCACTTGCTGACAAGCTAAACATCTTTCAACGAATAATGCCACATCCATCTTCATTCCATTCCACCAAAATTGGTTCCTTAAGTCTTGGTACATCTTCGTGCTGCCAGGGTGAGCTGTATACGGGGTTTCATGAGCTTCACTCATAATTTCATTCTTCAACTTGTCATCATTAGGCACACAAATTCTTCCTTGGTACAATAACGCATTATCGCTCGATTCTGAAAAATCTTTAACTTCTCCACTTCTCACCTTCCTTCGTAGTTTCTCCATTTCTTCGTCTCTTCTTTGGCCTTCTACGATACGGGTTCTCAAGTCAGGCATTACTACCAAGGTAGCAATTATTTGGTCCACTGTCGCTGGTGGTACGATTACTTCAATCCTCATTTTCGCAAATTCTTCAATCAGCTCGACTTCATCGGTTAAAATAAATCCTAACTCGATCTCATCTGAATTTTCCTTCCTTCTCCTTCTACTTAATGCGTCAGCTACTACATTCGCTTTACCGGAATGGTAAGATATCTTGCAATTGTAATCTTTCACTAACTCAAGCCATCTCCTTTGTCTCATGTTTAACTCCTTCTGCTCGAAGAAGTACTTCAGGCTCTTGTGATCTGAGAATATTTCACACTTCGCTCCATAAAGGTAATGTCGCCATATCTTCAAAGCATGAACGACAGCTGCTAATTCCAGATCATGAGTTGGATACTTCTCTTCATGAGGTTTGAGTTGCCTGGAAGCATATGCAATCACTTTTCCATTTTTCATTAGCACACATCCTAGTCCTTGAGCAGATGCATCGGTATAAATAATATAGTCCTTGTCTGGCTCAGGTAGGGCTAAAACTGGGGCTATCGTCAATCTCATCTTGAGTTTTTGAAAACTTCTTTCACACTCTTCTGTCCATTTGAACTTTGTCTCTTTCTTCAACAAGCTCGTCATCGGCTTCGCGATCTTAGAGAATCCTTCTATGAATCTCCAGTAGTATCCTGCCAAACCAAGGAAACTACGGATCTCATGCACTGACGTCGGGGATTTCCATTCTTGTACAGCCTTCACCTTCTCCATATCTACTTTGATTCCTTCGGACGAAACGACATGTTCTAAGAAATTTACTTCCTTCAACCAAAATTCACACTTACTGAATTTGGCATACAGCTTTTCCGCTCTAAGTGTTTCCAACACATTTCTTAAATGTTCTTCATGCTCAGCTTCACTTCTTGAATACACCAAAATGTCGTCTATAAAGACAATCACGAACTTATCCAAATATTCGTGAAAAACTCTATTCATCATATCCATAAACACTGTCGGGGCATTCGTTAATCCAAATGGCATTACTATGAATTCGTAATGTCCATATCTCGTTTTAAAAGCAGTCTTTGGAATATCTTCTTGCTTGATCTTCAGTTGGTGGTATCCAGACCTTAAGTCAATCTTGGAGAAAACACCGGCTCTTTTCAGCTGGTCAAACAAATCATCTATCCTTGGCAAAGGATACTTGTTCTTCAGCGTAATCTTGTTTAACTCTCGGTAGTCTATGCACATCCTCAAACTACCGTCTTTCTTCTTCACAAACAATATCGGAGCACCCCAAGGCGATACACTTGGTCGAATATAGCCTAAGTCCAACAATTCTTGCAGTTGGATCTTCAACTCTTGAAGTTCCTTTGGGGCCATTCTATACGGTGCTTTGGATATCGGGGCTGATCCGGGTTCTAAATCGATTGAAAACTCCAATTGACGATCAGGGGGTAAGCCTGGTAACACTTCTGGAAATACATCCTTGAATTCTCTCACGATTGGAACATCATCGATACTCAACTCATGATTCTCTTCCTTATTCAGATAGATTAGGTACGCTTGTGTACCTCTCTTCCGTATCAATCTCTGCGTTTTCATGGCTGAAATTATCGGTACGTTCTTCTTCACTCTCTTTTCCACTCCAAAATCTATGGTTAACTCTTCTCCAGGGGGTTTAAATGATATTTGCCTCAAGTCGCATCGGATCGTCGCAAAGTTCTCGGTTAGCCAATCCATTCCTAGGATTATATCAACATCACGCATCTGGATCACATTCAGGGATTTCGCGACTAACTTACGGTTTTCGACTTCAAATTCTAGATTCAAGCAAACACGCGAAACTAACGCAGACTTTCCTAAAGGGGTTGCGACACTAAGCATCTGATTCGATTCTTCTACTTCTAATTCTAGGTTCTCTACGCAAATGCTAGATATAAACGAATGCGAAGCTCCCGTATCGAACAAAACAATAACAAGTATGCTATTAAGCTTTCCCATACATGCCAGATTTCCTTTCTCCTTTTCCAGCGGCTTCTGCTCAATCGCGTACGTTCTTTGAAAAAGCGGCGGTTCTTGCTGCAAAGGTTGCTGCTTTGGATGCGGCGGCTTGCGTTGATGCGGAACAAATTTTTGCAGATGAGTTGCCTCGATAGCTTTCATCTGCGACGACTGGAATTTGTTTGGTCTTCCGCTTCTAAACCCTTGTTGCTTACTCGGGCACTGGTTCGAGAAATGACCAGGTTGACCACAAGTGTAGCAAACATTACTTCCGCTCTTACAAACGCCTTGGTGCATTTTTCCGCATTTCGCACAGGGAGGGAATCCTAAAGGTCCTATAGGTAGGTTGCCTCGGTTCATCTGCGGTGCCTTTCCCTTCTGGGGCTGCTGTTGGCTCTTTCCTTGCCACTGCTTCTTGTTTGGTTGGTTTCCACCATTCCACTTTCCCTTTCTCTTTCCGAACTGGCCGAACTGGGGTGGTTGAGTAGACGTGGTCGTAATCATCTGGCTTTGAGGTTGAGGATTCACTGGGGGATGCGATCCTTTCTCCGGTTGCATTGCTAACTCCATGTCCAAGGCTCGGTTTAAAGCTTCAGCGTAAGTCAAACCACTTTGACTAGCGAGAACCACTCGAATGTCTTGCCTTAGTCCTGCTCTGAATAATTCGCACATCTTCTCATCGGTATCGACCATATCGGGCGCAAATCGGGCTAACTCGCAAAATTCTCGGTCATACTCAGCTACAGATCTTTTTCCTTGCTTCAGACTGGTAAATTCGTTGGATTTCTGCTTTCGATAACTTCTTGGCACGAACTTTTCGTACAAGGCTTCTTTAAACTGATCCCATGTTAACTCTTCACGTTCTTCGGAAGAATACATCCTCTGTTTCGCTTCCCACCAATAGTCGGTTGTCCCTTTTAACTGGTACGCCATGCATTCTAAACGCTCGCGATCAGAACAACGGAGGAAACGGAAAATTCGCTCCAAAGAACGAATCCAGTCCTCGGCATCAGCTGGACTGCCTTTACCATCAAACGCTGGAGGATTTTGTCGGAGAAAAAGCTCTTCGACTCGTCTTTCGTTTGGAGGGAGCGGAGTAGGATCATGCTGCCCTTCTGGATTACCTTCTGGAATTCTGATGTTTCTGCGTCTTGGCGGCATTCTAAAAATTATAACAAGGAAAACTTTAACCACTCTGGATCTTTAGCTCACAAGGAACCTTTCTCAATTCTGAACACATTTCTCTTTTGGGAGGAATACGATTCTCGATCGGTACTTAATAATTAAAAGCAATTAAAAACTTTCTCAAATAATTCATTACTTTAACTTCTCATATATACACATGCATCTTATTCAGTTTCTAATAATCATCAAACATTCATATCCTCATCATATATTCTCAAAACAATCAATCATAATCACAAAATGACATATCATCACTTCATACTCATATACTCAATTTGATAACTCAGGATATTCAAATTTCAATTCAATAGAACTCAATGTCTCAATTTCAAATCGCTCAATGGCTGCCTTCTCAAGGACTTATAACAAATAGGGAATTACTTGAAAAATTTCCCTTTTTCCTAATCAAATTATGCAAGTCTTAACCACAAATTACTTCATAACTGAAAATATAAAAGAGTTCATCTCTCTAACACACTCGAATTAAAAGCACTTAAGTTCAACAGCTTCCTTGAAACACTCCTACACACAGGAATCATCTTCGCTTGGCCCATTATCATCGTACTGCTCCGCTTCGGGATCTACTCCATAATGCTCTATGGGTTCTTCATCTTCCTCGGGGTCCTCTTCTTCTTCCTCTTCTTCCTCAAGCATTTGACCTTCAAACCGCTCATCATCCTCTTCGACATTATCATCCTTGATGGCGAAACACTCGCGCTCAGCTTCTCTCAAGGCTTCTTCGCAGTCTTCCAAGGTATAGTTCATCGAAGCTAGCTCGGATTCGACCCATGGCGGGGTATTGGGATTCTCTTCTTGGTGACGGTAAGGAGCTACATCAGTGGAGACGCCAATTTGGGAGTCGTCTGTCCTTTTTGAAGAGATAGATGGGTAGGGTTTGGAGATATCCTTTTCCTACAGTCGCTGCATCAACTGGCTCACTTTCATTCTCAACGTCGTCGCCTGAACGGGCTTGTCTAGAGGATTCTGCTTTAGGATGACTTGAAAAAGTTACTTGCTGACGACACATATAAGCAACAAACTGATCTTCATTTGATAGAGGATTTCCATTGCATCCACTCGGCTGCAATGTTGGCAAGTTAGACAAAATAAAAGAGTCAAAAGAATGAATTAAAGCACACCACTTACAATTGGATAATCTGAGTGGGGATTCCGAGGTTCAAGAATAGTTCGTGGCGGCGAATTGATTTGGAGGGAATCAGTTTCACTTGGAGGAATTGATGGAGGAGCATGAACAGTTTCATTTGGCAGACTTGGAGTATCATCATCATATGGTTCGGGCGGAGGAGCGCCATAAGTCATAAAACGGGCTGAAATCGCGGAGGTAAAAGCATTCACATCGCCGTATAAGGTTCGGTCGAAATAACGGTAGCCTAGAAATCGAGGGACAAGACAAGCTGCCCATTCCTTCCATTCTTGCGGTAGAGCTTGAATTAAATGCGTCATGCCTTCTAACGGTCCTATGTCCATATACTGGACTCTTCCCCAAATCGTATGATATCGTGCTAAGAATTCTCCTAACGACTCGGTGCTCATCTTTCTCACGTACGAGTATTCTTGCATTCAATCGTTGTCGTCCATCCTATTCGAATTTTCAAACGCATAAGCACACGTAACAATTAATCGAACATATTACAAATTCCACTACATACTCATTTCTGCGTTCCAAAGAGGGATTTTCGGGCAATTCCAAATCACGTAACCAATCACACACACGCCTTATTCTTTCCGATCTTTTCACACGCACTCGCAAAGGGAAGGACATTCTAAAGCAATCTAGTTATTAATCAGCTTAGTAATTTCATCTCAAAATTTCATAACTCAATAAATAACTTAAAAGAAATTCTCAACACTTTAATAACTCATACATCACTTTAACTTGAAAAGAAAACTTTTTAGAAAACAAGACATACCTGGTTGCTGGATGATATGGAGGATAACTTGGTGTGGTTTACTGACTCAAACAAGTCTAGGAATTAAATCTAGACTCAACTCTTCAAAGAATAATAGACTTCAGAGCAAATTTAAAGCCTTGCTCTGATACCAACCTGTCACACCCCGACTCTCGAGGTGCGACTTATAAATAACAACAAAACCTAACAACTAACAATCAACTCAAATATAGGAAAAACATGCTCGGGGAAAACGATAATGAAAGATAAGGCAATCGAATTAGGCTTCCAAAGTATAATGAAATAATATCCGAGCATCTCAAAACCACTTATAACAGGAATTTAAATAAGTACTTCATGCTGACGAGGATAGAACTCCAACGAAAGAGAATACACCCATATATATACCAAGTTAAGAGGATCATGTTCAACAATATTTCAAGTCAACGAGCCCATCGCTCGGAAGTACAATTCAAGTAGTTTAAGAAGTTAACAAATATTCAAAGTCATCGAGCACAACGCTCGGAATCAAAAACATGAGAATCAAAGTATTAGCATCAACAGACATCATTTCAAAAGGGTTGCAGCGGAAACTTGCATCAATACCCAACATCTGCACGTATAAAGACGTACAAATGCCAGTCTGATATCCAACTAGACTCAACCAAAAGATCCAAACCACACCACCAAATATCCATGCCATCGCCATCCAGTCAACCTGCATGTTTAGAAACACACGCAGGGCTAAGTACTTCGTACTCAGCGAACACAAGCCAAAACATTTGAGTAAAGATGTTTCTTAAAGCTATAATAATTGAACTTGCCTTGCCGAACATCACAAGTATATAAGCAATTTAAAAATAATTTTACTTGTGCATGTTAAAACATTTTCTTTTAAACAGACTGCGCAGTCAAATATCATATAATATAACACTATGCATCATCTGTCACAAACAATCTTACTGTGCTGAGAAGTAGGCCTCCTTCTCAAACACTGTGACCGGCCTAACCGAAGTAAGGCTCACAGTCACCTCAACATATACCACACGTAGGTTTCCTGCCTTTCACAGGATAATAACATCTTCACATAAACAGATGATAACACATACCAATCTTAATAAAAACGGCAAGTCAATCATATTTAAACAAATCATATCATAATACTCAATAGCATAATTAATTCTCATCGATAGTTTTGGTTCAGAAAAGCCCACCTGACTTCCGAAGAACTAGCTAGGTGGTTTAGGGCTATTTGTCCTTGCTTAATGATCCGTCCGGCTCGATCCTTCACAGTTCGACATCGATATGAAAAATAAGATATATGAAAGACGGACACAAAGGCATTGGACTTAGCTGAAGGACTTCTACTTGAGTCGTCTCTCTCTTCGCTTTAACTTTTCTAAAGGATCTCGCGTTCTCGTCTTTAAATCGTTAACTCTACTTGAATTGGTTAACATTACTACTCAACGTCTTAACACTTTTCTCGTTTTAATTAATAACGTCATCGTCTACATTCTATTATTCGAGCTTTCTTTTAAAGATTTCAATTGATTCTCGGCTTAACAATCAATAACTCAATCATTTTGCATACAATAGTTCAATTATCTTTCACATCATAACTAATATCATGCATTTAAAGACTTATTCAGTCATATAATGAATTCAAATAAATCAAACATACTTCAAGACACATTAACATTCATTTAATTTAGATCTTAAAACCTAACTCGATTATGCATTTATTTTTATGAAGGCTCAAACTATTTACTCTATTTTTCTTATTTTATAGACAACGCTTTGTTCTACATCCGTTATCTTAAGAGGTATTTATAACTTCTATTTATTTAATAAAAATTCTCTTTATTAATATTAAACTCTTATGAAATTAGAATTTCTTATTCATTTCTAATTCGATTCTCATTTCTTAACTCGACTATTATTTTTCTAAATATTCACTCGGTAAATTTTCTCGGTTTATTTTTAATTTGTTTGGTTGAAAACAACGTACTCAATTAATTATTTTTAATTAACTCTTTTCAACTCATTACTCGATATCTTATTCTATCATTATTTTCTTGATTAGCTTATACGAGTATCTAACCTTACTAGTCTAGCATCTTTTCTTTACTCGATTAAAACTTTCTTTCTATTTCTTCTCGATTAATTCTTTTAAACTCGGTTTGCTCAATTTTTGCTCATTTATTTAATAATTTCTTCTTCTTTTGTCTTTAACCTTTAAGCCATTTCTTACTAAATAGGTTTTCTTTATCTTTTAATAAACATTTTTATTAACTAGTCCATTTTATTAGTTAAGTTAGAAAATATCTTTTTGTTGTAGTTTAGTAAAAATTCAAGTCTTTAAATTTTAATACCAGAAAATTCATTAACAAATCTTTCATGCATTTTTCATCTTAAATAAATTAAACTAATATTCATACACACATTATAACACTTAAACATCCAATCTTTTCTATATTATCACATTTTATTTCTTTAAAATTTCAACATGCAATTTCATTTTCTTAACTTAAACACATGTATGATTATACTAACATATCATACAATCATCTCATTGATCAAAACATCACTCAATTCATCAATAAAATCAACAAAATAATTTCTCCATCTTTCTCCAAAACACACGGCACACATGCACCTTCTTGTGCATTTTATTTCTCAATTTTTCATGCATATAATCTCATTCTCAACATGATAAAGATAACAAATCAAGCATTAAAATACCAATAACTCAAAGGGTTCACATTTTTCCTATTTTTCCTAAAAATTTCGGCATTCATCATAGTTTTAGAGTTTTAATTTCTTTTTCTTCTCTTAATTCACCGATTAAACCTAATGTTCGATTCTCCTAACGATTTCTTCTCACTCGATTATCACATGCACATCCTAAATTTGCCTAAACATAAATTAAATAGCATGCATGCATAGTTTCTTTCTTTTAGGACTTAGAGATATACATATTTACAACTAATCAAATGAACATCATACTTTAATTTAAATAGAAATCCTTCTCTTGGCTCTTGGAATCGAAATGGATGGAAATTGTAGCTTCAAAGCTTGGACTTGAAGGGAAGAAAGAATTCTTCTTGAATTCTCAATGAAAAGAATAACATGAAATTAATCATCTATCTCTTTTAGGGCTTAAGAGCCAAAATGAAGAAAATGTAGGATGATTGTTGAATTTAACTTCAAGAACTTGGAGGATTATTACCTTTTTCTTGAAAATATGGATGGAATGAATGGAGGATGATACTTTCTACTTCATTTCCATGGATGAGGAGCTTGAATACATGGTTGCATGTAAGAAAAATCAAATGTATGTGTGTGGTTGAGAGATTGCCGAGAGTGAGGGAGAGTTGAGAGTGAGAGAGTTTTATTTTTCTTCTTCTTGGGAGAGAGAGTTCGAATGAGAGAGAGAGGTGCAGTGATGAATGAAGTCTTCTCCCTTTGTCTTAGTTGTATGAATTTGAAATCCAACAACAAGAATAAAGTGTAATGTTGGAAGTTGAAATTGTCCAAAGTAATTGATAGATAGGTGATTGATGTAGTTTGCATGCTACTTTAGGTAATGCCATGCATAAGACATAATTATGGCAATTAGTCTTGGAAATTGAAGAGTGATGGGAGAGGAGGTGTGAGGTGGCGTGAGAGGGAGAGAGGTGTGTTGACACGTGTCTTCGTCGTGTCGTTACGGGTGTTAATTACCCGATCGTAAAGGTTTTTCGGATAAAACGATTCGTATTAATTCCTTTTTATGCTATAAACGAGTCTAACCTCTTCTCGTCTCACTTTTGACACTAAACATTTCAATCATATTTCACGTCTCAATTAAAAGATTAAGGGTTTCGATCATTTAGTCTTTTAAATCTCAAAGGAATTTAGTCGGCTTATTAATCCGTTTATTAATCCTTTAAAGATTAACTCCTCATTACTCTTCTCAATTCTCGGGTAAGCTCTTACCCTATCTCAGTGACCTTAGAAGCAATTCTAGTTTCACAGATTCTAATTCAACTCTATTCTAAGTTCATCGGTGTAAATAATTTTCTCGGCGATCAACATTATGCTATTTCAATCAAGCAAACTCCTCGGGATTATTCTGGAAATTAATCTCATACTCATCTTCATATAAATAATTCAACAAGCATATCACATCATCATCATCTCAGATAAATAGAACAGATAAATTCACACAAAACTCATAAAGCATTCTAAACGTTTTACTCATTTCTCTTCGGTTAGAAAAGAAAAATTTTAATCCTAAATTCTCATCTTTCAACTCACTTGGTTAATTATACGCTCTCTAAAGGTATAAAAGCTCGGGGTATCACACCTGCACATCATCTCTCGACTTTGTGTCATCCCAGACACACTTTGACTCGATAAAGACTAAAAAGAACAAGAAAAACACAAGAAAAGATGGACACAAATATGGGTTCATCAGTTCTCTTTGCCACTGTTTAGATTTGGTATTTTGTGGAGTAGACCATGGCGAACTTCGGTGTATCTCTTACTACCCGCCACATCGGCAAGTGCTTGAAAGCAGCTTTGTTCGCGTCTTGCCAAGCATTGAGAGTGTTGGACAAAATGTCCTCGCTGCTCTCACCGCTCGGCTTGCCATCTCGCACTCCTTGTAAACTTGTTGGAACTCCATTAAGACCGTCTTCACTCGATCCCAATGGTTGTGGAGCTTTGCCACATTCCTCTTAGATGAGTTTTTAGGATGGAGCTCACGGTAACAGTGCAAAATGTGACGCCAATACGAATCTTTCTGTTGGCCGTTGGCGACGATGGGTCTTGGCTAAGACTTCGACGATGTGGCGCCAAGACTTCGGTCTCAGCCTCGGTGTATCTCGCCTGTCCATCCTCGCCTTCAGAAGACGAATCCATCAACTCCGCCGCCCGGATACCGCCTCCATGACGGCCACCACGGTTGCCACGACCGCCACCACGGTGACCGCTACCGGAGGTTGCCGCCTTCTTTCCCTTCCTCTTTGCCAGCGACGTGACTTGGACCTCGTCGGTCTCAGCGTCTAAATTCACCGCCGAGGCAGGCAAAATTATCGGGCGACAGTGCGGGGTACGTAGGGTAGCCGGTGCTCACAGGGGCAGCGGCATTGGCGGCTCCGAACCATTGAAACGGTACAAAGGCACCCGCCGGAAAGTGAGGAACGTAGGCTCCTTGCGTGGGAAACTGTGGGATGAAAGCTTGAGGCAACGAGAATAAATCTCGTTGGGGTATTTGAGAATAAAAATTTTGTAGAGGAGATGGACGGGATAGGTTGGGGCTATTTGGATCGACATTGTCGGCGTATGGCCAATTAGAGTTGAAATTGCCGTTGGGATCCATTTTTTTTTTTTTGAAGAAAGATATGACCACCGGAGGGCTTGGCCGGAGAAGGTGACCGCTGGTTTTGGGAGAAAATTTGAGAGAGAAGAGTGTGGAGTAGAGAGAATAGAGAGTGTAGTGTGTGATTTGTGGGTGGGAAGGAAAATATATATAATGGTAAATTGAAATAAAAAAAAATTGAATGTGTTGGGAAATTTAAGTAAAGTTTTGATTGATTCCAAAACCAACTGACCCCAACCGAGTAGATGTTGCCATATCCTAATGTTAGTATTTAGGCTCGCTGTTTGAGCAATGTTAAGATTTTATCTTTACTGGTCTCCAGCTGAAGACGGCAACATGGCGTTACTCGGATAGAACTATAGATGGAAATTAGGATGTGTAGCATTAGTTGTAAGAAAGACAACCGAGCGTTCAAGATATAGAACATCAGATGTAAGAAAGACAACTGAGCGTTTAAGATATAGAACATCAGATGTGAAGCCAACTGTTCTGATACAGAACATCAGATGTAAAAAAGACAACTGAGCATTCAAGCCAACTGTTCAGATGGAACATCAGTTGCAGGACTCAATCCGATAGATCGACAACATGAAGTTCAAGGTAGGTGAGAGTTCAACTGTTCCTCTTCAGACAGAATGTCAGATGAAGGTAGCAATCAGATAGAACATCAGCTGAAGACCACTCGGATGAAGATCGAATGTCTCAACCGACCAACCAATGTTGAAAGACGAAGGTTGAAATTTGAATTTCAAAAAGGAAGTCACGTGAAGGTTTGACGTTCTGTCATTACCTCATTTGGCCCAACAGAAGGTTGTCTCAGATGGAAAGCAGAAGTTCACAGTTGCCAAATCGAAAAAATCTGCAGTGATGAGAGACAAGCCATCGCTTTCACAGAACAGAGATCAACGGCTCATCCAACGGCTAGTTGATTCTCTCCGCCTATAAATAGAGGCATTCATTCATTCATCAAGACAGAAGACAGAGAAGAGATACACGAGCGAAAGAATGACAATATACTACACAAGCAAAACTGCAATTAATCACTAAGGACATCACTAGTTGAGAGTTCATAGAGTGTTAGAATCTGTCTTGGTGTTTTCGATCTTAGTTTGAGTCTTCATTTGTTCAAGCTTAGATCCTAGCTCACTTCCTTGATCAAGCTAGTAGTTGGAAACCCCACCCTTATACACATCCCCTAAAAAGGTTTTAGGATCCCACTCTTCCCGAGATTGAGTAGAAAGGTTGATAAGTACCCGTAAACTTATCTGTAAGGTTGATAAGTACCCACAAACTTATCTGAATGGTTGCAAAGCCCGCGTAAGTTTTGTGGTTGCAGTCCTAAAGAATTTGGACTGAGTTGTGTGGACTCACAACTCCCCGTGGACGTAGGAGTTCTCTCCGAACCACGTAAATCCTTTGTGTGTTTGTGTTTTCTGTTCAGTTACTTATTGCATATCCAACTGACCAACTAACCAGCACTCAAAACTGCATTTTTACATTCTCAACTGATTTGGTTTTTGACCGACCTTGCATCTGAGCGTGAGTTATTTTATACGAGTTATTTTTATCCACCACATTCCGCACAGCACCACTCTTCCAGCTGAGTTTTCTCACTCAGTTGTGATTCCAGCTGAGTCTTCTTACTCAGTTGTGATAATTTTTCAGGGGGTTGTTTTAAATTTCCTAACTGGTGTATTCCCCCCCCCCCCCCCATACACCAGAACTCGTATCGGGACCATCAAGTGGTATCAGAGCAGTGGTTCAAAAGACTGCTGATTCTGTTTCACGAGGTGTGAATCGAGGTGTTTTTCTTCAGTGGTCAACTGAATAGATCTTTTTCACGCTAGTGCATATCTGCTTGCATTTGTTGTCTTTTTGTTGGGTGCAGATGGATGTTAAAGACAAAATTGTTGTCATGTTCTCGGTTGTGAACTATACATCCTAGAAGACTCGGATGAAGAAGATTCTACTGTCCAAGCATCATCGAATGCAACAAATGATTACATCCGGACCAATCACCATCATGGAAAAAGACATTCGCACTCCTACAAATCCCAATGATGGGGATGCAACTGAGGTGATGGTTGAGAAAAAGCCAGAAGATTTCACTCCTGAGGAAGCAAAAGTGAGCCAGCTGGATATCTGGGCTTAGAGCACTATCATGTCCACATTTGGACAAGACTATCTTCCATGGATAGAAGAGTGCAACACAGCTAAGGAGATGTGGGACATTTTGGCATCTTTTAGTGAAGGGAGTGACGAAACCAAGGAGAACAAGTTCTCCCATGCTTGTCAAGATTTTGACAACTTCTGTCTTAAAGAGGATAAAACCATTGATCAGTTGGAGCTTCGGTTCATGGATATCATCCGAAGGATTCAATCTATCCGACGAGGAAAATATACTCTGAGAGAGATCAATCTCAAAGTATTACAAGCCCTACAAGCTGAGTGGGACACCTTCACCAACATTCATGAAAGCCGAGCTGATCTTGGAGAGATGGGAATGGACAGGCTGTTCTCAATCCTGAAAGGAAATGAGTACAAGGTGAACCGACTAAGATCAACTCAGTCCTCGGTGCAGACGAGCCGACATGAGGATGTTGGTTCAGCAACAAAGACAGTAGCACTTCGAGCTGACTATTCCAAGCCGGGAACATCAAGGGCAACAAGATCTGCGGACACAGCTTCGAAGGAGCCGAGCAGAGAAGAGCTGCAACAGAATATAGCCGCCTTGTCAAAGAAGCTAGCTGACATGGATACTCAGTTCGGAAAATATAAGCGGTTCTATAAATCCAACCGAACTCGAGATAACTCAAAGCCTGTGACCAACAGTTGCTTTGAATGCGGCAAAGAGGGACACTTTAAAGCTGATTGTCCAGATCTGTCGAAGAAAGATAGAGAAGCGTTGAGGGCCAAGCAAAATGCAAAGAACAAAGCCATGATTGCAGAAGAAGAAGCAGCTGATGACATGGACATCTTCACTGACACCGAAGATGAGGACGAGCTGACTTCCACCAACAACGCTATCGGACAGGATAAATGTCTCATAGCATTTGGAACTGACCAGGATGATACTGAGGTACATTCTAATCCAGTTAATTTAAATTCTTCCAATGCTACTAACATGCAGAAAACAGTGGATGAAGAGTTGGAACCCTCTTGGGGTGACTTTCTAGAACTGAGTGAGGAACTGCATCAGCAATCGGCTGAGTTTAAGAATCTTCAAGAACAGTTTGCTAGACTTGAAGAATCCTTAACTGAAAAGGACGATCTGATTAAAAGTCAAACCGAAGAGATTGATGATCTCAAAAGTCAACTGAAGGAGCAGATCAAGGAGCAGCAAGATCAGTTGAACAAGCAAGAGGCATAGATCGACCAGCTGATGAAGAAGTCAGACGCACAGACCGAGCATATATTTGTTCTTCTCAAGGATTTACAAACTGAGAAGGACAACCTGATAAAGCTATATCAATCATCCAAAATTATCGAGAATCTCATCAGTTACCAAAGACAAATGGATGACGTGTCTGGACTCGGTTACGACATGGTCAAGGACTCTGGAATTCCACCCGCAACCTTTATCAAGGATGTGGATGTCACGGTTGCCAAACCAAATCCGGTTGAGTCTACAACTCCCCAAATTGATCCAACCTCCACGTCACAGCAAGCACAACCAGCTAAGAAAACTGCAACTGAGAAATGAAAAAGAGTTGTGGTTGGAGAACTGAAGAATCCATCGGTTGGGACAACAATCGAGGGGGAGTGTTCCAGGACTCAGAAGAGGAACCAGAGACGTCGGAGATACACTCAAAACCGACCTCTGAACCAACCTCAGAACCGACCTCAGAAGAGATGGAATCAACAGAATCGATAAGGATTCAACCATCAGAATCGAGATCAGTTCCATCATCAGAACAACCAGAGGTTCAATCAGAGTCAAGCAATGTGGAACAGTTCCAACAACTGGAGATATTCATGCCAGAACATGAATCAACAACAGGGCATGAACAGCTGTTGTCGACAGTCAGGAAAATGGAATCAGACTCAGCCACAAATATTCCAAAATGGTGTCTGACCTCATAGGCAAAACCAACAGGGTCAGAAACGTCAACAAAACAGGGGGAACACCCTCCTCCTAAAGCCCACAATGGGAGAAATCAATCTCCTCCCAAGAAACAGAACGTCAACAATAACAACAAGCCTAAGGATGACCGAGGTGTTGTTATAGTTGATGGAGAAGGAAAGATAATTTGGAATGATAAATCTATCCGAATCTACAGGGAAAAGCAACCCACAGTTCAAGGGGGAACTGGTTCTAACCTTCCAGGACCCAACTAAAATTGGGGACCTAAGCGTGTTTCTCTGTGCAGGAGCAGGAGGAACAACTGAGGAAGAATAAAGCATCACATACCTTGTGGGTAATGGATAGTGGATGCTCGAAACACATGATAAATCTGAGGGATTTGCTTGGAAGTTTTGTGGAGAAGGAAGGATCATCAGTTACCTTTGGTGACAACTCAAAAGGTCATACCAAAGGCTACGGTACCCTTGAAACCAATCACGTGTCTATCTCTAATGTTTCATATGTTGATGGATTGAAGCATAACTTGCTCTCCATCAGCCAATTCTGTGATAATGGTTTCTCTGTCAAGTTTGATGCGCAGGGCTGCAGGGTTAAAAATGTTGTAACAAAGCAAGTCATATTGTTGGAAAATCGATCCCCAACCGGGAATATCTACTATGCAGATTGGAACAGTAGTCCTCCTGAAACCTGTCTGTTATCGAAGAGCAATTCAGATGTGAGCTGGCTGTGGCACAAAAGGCTCAATCATCTGAATTTCAAGACAATGAACTGACTTGCGAGACAAGAACATGCAAAGGGCATTCCGAACCGTGTGTTTTCAACCACACATATCTATAGTGCGTGTCAGCTGGAAAAGCTCGCTAGATCCTCCTTTCGGTTGAATAAAAATTCCCTCAACCGACCGAGTATTGCAGCTGATCCATATGGATCTCTTCGGACCTGTTACTCCCAAGAGCATGAATGGTAACGAATATACACTTGTTGTTACTGATGATTTCTCTAGGTACACGTGGACCATTTTCATGCGTCACAAGAGTGAAACCCGAGATGAGCTACCAAAGCTGATGGATCGGATATCTAACCAACAAGAGATGAAAATCATTTCTATCCGATCAGACCGTGGAACCGAGTTCCTTAATGAAACCATCATCAAATACTGTGAGAAGCATGGAATCACTTATCAAACGTCGGCTGCACGCACTCCACAACAGAATGGAGTAGCCAAGCAAAGGAACCGAACGCTGAAGGATGCTGCAACATCCATGTTGACAAGCTCAGCTCTGCCAAAGAGATTTTGGGCTGAGGCAATCAACACAGCTTGCTACACCTAGAACCGGTCTCTTCTGACCAAGCGGTTGGGAAAGACTCCATATGAGCTTTGGAGACGCAGGAAGCCTGATATTTCATATTTTCACGTTTTTGGTTCTAAGTGTTATATTCACAACAATGGGAAGACTCAGTTGAAAACTTTTGACGCCAAGGCTTCGAAGGGCATATTTCTCGGATATGCCACTCGGATCAAGGCTTACAGAGTTTTTAAAAATAGTTCTCGTGTTGTGGAGATAACACCTCATGTTAGTTTTGATGAATCTACTTTTGAGTGCAGGGAACAGGCTAAAGGACAACAAGCTGATCCACATGTTCCACCAACTCTCACCAGATCGCAGGTTCTAAGGCAGAAGAATCTAGCTGAACCATTGGTATGGGCAACCGAGGATGATAATCCTTGTTCCTCTGAAGATGAATGTGAGGACCCCAGCTCATCTCAAGGAGGGAACCTCAGCTGATGTTACTCCAACTGCATCAGCATCCGAAGCCCAACCTAGCTCGGTCCATGTTGAGGATCCAGACTCAACAGCTGATAAATCACCAGTTCTGAAGATCCCAGCATCCCCCACAGCTCAGGTTATCCCATCAGTTGAAATCACGGAACAACCACTATTGGAAGAAGAAGGAAGACGCAACAAGAGATGGTATGAAGATCATTCCAAGGACAACATCATTGGAGATCTAGCCAAAGGTGTGAGTACTAGAAGCAGAGTTGCAAATCCAGACTCAGCTGAGAAAGATTCCAGCACTTACGCACAATATGTTGAGGAGTTGGCAGTTCTTGAGGAGTTCGAACAAGCCGGAGATGTTGCCATGATTTCATGTTTCGTAGCTGATGTGCCAGAACCGAAGAATGTTATGGAAGCTCTCAACTGTGTTCATTGGACAACAGCCATGCAAGAAGAGCTGAATGAATTTCTACGCAACTGTGTATGGGAGTTGGTAGAAAGACCAAATGGTGTCAAAGTCATTGGATTAAAATGGATTTTCAAAAATAAGAGAGACGCCATTGGATTCATTGTAAGAAACAAGGCAAGGTTGGTAACTCAGAGATATTGCCAACAAGAAGGAATTGATTTCGAGGATTCCTTCGCGCCTGTTGCAAGGTTGGAAGCCATCAGGATATTTCTAGCCTATGCTGCATATCACAAATTCAAGGTTTATCAGATGGATGTAAAGTGTGCCTTCCTCAACGGTGATATCAAGGAAGATGTTTATGTTGAACAGCCTCCCGGTTTTGAGACTAGAGATGGAAGAGTGTATAAGTTGAAGAAAGCGATCTATGGATTGAAGCAAGCACCTAGGGCTTGGTATGACACTCTATGTGGTTTTCTTCTGAACTCGGGGTTCAAATGAGGGTCAGTTGACAAAACACTGTTCACCATAAAAGTTGGAGAAGACATACTTGTTGTGCAAATCTATGTTGACGACATCATATTCAGTTCCAAGTCGGAGGAGCCGTGCGAGAAATTCTCAACTCTCATGAAGGAGAAATTCGAGATGTCAATGATGGGCGAGATGAATTATTTTCTTGGGCTACAGGTGAAGCAGTCATCAAAAGGGATTTTTATTAATCAGTCCAAATATACAAAGGAGCTCATCGCAAAGTTCGGTTTGCAGTCAAGTAAAACCACAAGGATCCCGATGAATACTAACTAGAAGATTGAACCCGGATGTGAGGGAAAACTCGTGGATGCCAGTAAGTATAGAGGGATTATTGGTTCTTTGCTATATCTAACCGCCAGTCGGCCAGATATATCTTACGCGGTTGGAGTGTGTGCTCGGTTCCAAGTTTAGCCAAGGGAAGCACACATGTTGGCAGCAAAGAACATCATTAAGTATCTGAAGGGCACTATTAACATTGGATTGTGGTATCCAACTGACGACAATATCCAACTGTCCAGATACTTGGATGTGGATCTAGCCGGAGATCGGTTGGATAGGAAGTCCACATCTGGACACTGTCAGTTCATGGGAAGCAAGCTAGTCTCATGGTTTTCCAAGAAACAAGCATGTGTTGCCACTTCTACAACCGAGTCAGAATATATGGCTGCCGGTAGTTGTTGCATGCAAGTGTTGTGGCTCAAGCAACAGCTGAGAGATTATGAAGTCGCAACTGGACAGGTTCCCATCCATTGTGATAGCTCAAGTGCCATTGTTATCTCTTTGAATCATGTTCACCATTCTCGGACGAAGCACATCGACATCCGACATCATTTTATCCGAGATCATATTGAGAAGAAGGATGTATCTGTGGAGAAAATTCCAACTGAGATTCAGAGAGCAGATATCTTCACCAAACCTCTAGCCGAAGTACGGTTCAAGATGTTATGCGATCTCCTTGGATTGTTGGATCCATCAGATGAGGAATCAGCCGCGGTGAAGAAATAGATATCCATCTGAGGGGCAAGCTCAGATGAAGGGGGAATCTCAGATGCGGATCGCCAACCGAAGACATCAGACGTCAGCTGAACAGACGAACTCGAGTCAGCTGATGGTATGCCGCAACATTGGAACACAGCTGATTCCGACATCAGCTGGCAAGTATCATTTATTGGCTGAAGGTGTTTGTGTCTTAAATGAGAATGTTTGAAATAAATTCAAACATTCCTGAGCATGTCAGTTAGATTAAAATAGCCATCATAGCGCATTTAATGTAAAATACGGTTGAACATCAATAGCCTTACTTTATAGTGCGACTGGGCTGACATGAAAATAGTTCACCCTCTCACTCGCGCTTATTGGAACTCGGAATTCAACGTCAAGTCAAAGCTAGTCAACAGTCGCGAGATTTCAGTCGTTGATGGATTCGCGCCATTCAACCCCGGCTGTCGATTTCAATCGACCCACTAACCTATAAAAGGCGGAAAATTAGGAAGTGATTTCTTACCTTCTACATTTTTGTTTATCTGCAGTAACTATTCATCGTCGTCTCTGATTCTGTCTCACCATTTCTGCTAAGTTCTTTCTCTCTATATATATAAACTTCACGGCAATACTAAATGGCACCAAAAGCTTCTACTCAAGGAAAGAAGATGGCATCTTCCGGACCAGCCCTTGTCCCGTCGTCATACAAGGAATCCTTTGATATGCTGTTATCCAAAATTCACTTCGAGCAGATTCTGTCAGAAGACGCTCTGGACTCGCCGGTGCTATCTCCCCTCGCTGAACTTCTCAGGGAGAACGGTCTTCTTAAGTGGGCGACGCTCTTTCCCACTCACCTTCTCAGGCGTCAAGTCGGAGAATTCTACTTGAACCTGAAATCTCCCATCGATAGCCGAGATGGCCTCGTTTTAGAAATCTCCGGTCGACAACGCGACGTCCCTTCCAGAACGATCCAACGTGTCACCGTCCCCATACCGGTTTCTGAGTTGCTAAGCTCGATAATTCCACCAAATCTGACAGCCACGGACACCGTCGAGAACATCACCGATGCAGATGCAGATCAATTTCTGGAGAATGCCCTCATCACCCCTGAAAAATTGAGGAGCAACATGCAGCGAATGAAGTTGAAGCCCGAGCATCGACTTCTGTTCGATGTTGTATCTAAGGTCATCTTCGGATACAGCGGAGCCTTTGGAGACATCAGCCGACCAAAGCTCAAGCAGCTGATTGCTTTGGAGCACAAGCACAAGCACAACGTCAACTGGTTCAAATACTTCGAACATCAGTTGATGATGGAGAAGTAGAAAATTACAGAAACCACAACTGAATCCGGAGAGAAGTTGTTGAGTGTCAAGGGAACTCTCAACTTTGGAGTTAAAATATCTGCCCTGATCCTTCTCGCTACGAAGGATCAGAACATGGTGTGGGAAGACTGTGAGGAGACCCCAATCAAGAGGCAGATGTTGTTCCCAACAGCCAAGAAGGCTCAGGATATGATTCAGAGTGTTTATACTCCCAAAGAGAAAAAGGACGCTGCGAAATCAACTGAGGAAAAAGATACAGCTGAGAAGCTGCCTCCAGCTGTCGGCCGCACTTCAAAATCAACAGCTGCACGCCGACTCAGAGATGAGTCAGATAAGGAGAAAGAGGAAGAGCCAGCTAAGAAGAAGTTGAGGCTTCGTATCAAGAAGAAGTCAGTTGCAAAACCAGCTGAGGTTGTACCAGCTGAGAAGGAACAATCTGAGTCGAGTCACTCAGTTGACAAGGACGCTTTCGAGATTGTTCCTCGTGAAAGTGGAACAGGGAAGGAGAACTCTCCCCATCAAGACGTGATGGAAGGGATGGAAACCGATCCAGAAGATGTGCCGAACATCTCCTCGGATGCATCTTCCTCATCCCAGGAACCCGAAGATGTTCCAACCTCCCCCACGGTAGGAGTTGATGCCGTACAGCCCAAAGTGGTTCTCCCAACCGACACTCAGCCAGAAATTCCGAGCTCTCCGCTCGATGCCAACATTGTGACCACTTCTTCGGCCAATTTTGAGGAACCTCTCAATGCCAACATCCCCACACGGTCAGAAATTCCGAGCTCCCCGCTCGATGCCAACATTGAGACCACTTCTTTGGCCAATGTTGAGGAAACCCTTGAACCGATTCCATATGAAAATCTCTCTCCCTCCCCCATCGACGAAGAAGCTGATCGTCGAGCTGTCGCGCTGGAACATGAAGGCAAGTTGGCCTACTGCTTTCAGAAGCTGATCGAAATGTTCCTCGAGGTGCGCGACATGCCGACTTTTGCCACGCTTGGAATTGAGCTGTTGTATCAGTTCAACATCATATTCAGCCACTGGTAAGTCAAGGAAGATACCATCTGCATACACAGCTGCAACCAGCTCAAAGCCGATGAGTCACGTATAAGGGAATACTTCAACTACACCAATCTTGAAGTTGCGTACAACAACAAGGTTGCACTGCTGACTCGCCGACTGGATATCAGCAAGGCAGTAGGAAGAGACACAAGGGAGACAGCCGAACAAGATTGTGTCGCCTTCCTTGACAACATGCTGGTCAAGTCTGCTGATTTCATCCATGACCTTGACGCAGCCGCCGCAGCCGCCAAGCAGGAGGAAGAAGAGCTTCAACAGTACCTGGCCAATCGCCAAGCCATGGTCACTGTTGAACAGCCAGCACCAGTTGAACAACCCGCTCCAGCTGATCAGCCAGCACCCTCCACAGATGAAATATGCGAGCTGATCGCTGAGAGGGTAAATCAACTGAGGAAGGAGATGCTTGCCAACATCCAGCTCAACCAAGAAGAACAGCTGAGGATGATGGAAGCTCAGGAGGAGAAACACAAGAAGTTGCTAGAAGAACAAGATGCGATAAAGAAGAAGATGGATGACTTCTCAACATCCACCAGCAAGGACTTCACCGACCTGAAGATATCAATTCTTGGCATCAAATCAGAACTGAATGTGCTCAAGTCCATCTCAGAATCCAATCTTGCCAAATCTCAACAGACGCAAGATGAAGAATGGGATTCTCGGTTTGAATCCAGATGGGCTGAGTTTGTCGCCTTCCAAACTGAAGTCACTGAAACCTTCGCCGCCATCAAGAAAGCTGATGAAGAGCACCGCGACAAGGAACTGGCGAAGAAGGTTGATGTAGAATGCACTGTCGATGAACTCTTCGACCGAATTCAGCAAGCTGAACTGAAACTCACATCTCTGGATGGCTCAGTCGCAAGCCTTGTTGTTGATGCCAAAAAGGGAGAAGATGTGATGCAGCAAGATGAGATCGGGGAAGATGAGACACCAGTCGAAGAATCTCAGCTGAAGAAGACCTAGCCGAAGAAGACAGCTCAGAAGAAGAAGTCCGCTCCGAAGCCAACCGACAAAAAATAACAAAAGCTGAAATCTATTGTTGTCGGCGGAGATGAAATGGAGAAGGACATGGAGCAGGCAAAGAAGTATGGAGTTTCCTACAACTCCATAGCCGAGATTGCAGCCGAGCTCGATGCTGAACTCGACGGTATTACAACCGAAGAGTGTATTGCTACTGCTAAGGCTATGGATGTTCCGGAGAAGGACTACATGAATCCTGAATGGATCAAGAAGTTCGCAGCCAACCAAGCTACAAGAGTCAACAAGTTTGAAGAAAAGCTTGCCAAGGTTACCAACAACTTGGACAGGAATATTGCCTCTCGATGCCGACGACGAATTGAAAAACATCAGGTGAAGGCTGAAGCAAGACTGAAACAACAAAGACTGCCTGGAAAGATCAAGCTTCAAATTCGCTTCAAGCATGTGGACAAGTGGATGCCAGTTGAATGGAATGACGATTGGGAATCATTCAAGCAAGAGTTTGTGAATGATTTCTATTACAGGAAGGTGTACACAATTGAGGATCCGAGAAAAGCCTTCAAAGAAGCCCTGACCGAGCTGCACTCTAGGGATCTGGGCATGTTCAGCCAGTTCAGACGAGCAATGATAGATGCAAAACTGGACTTGAACACAGTCCCCGTCCCTCAGAAAGTCACATATCTCCCTCCATTCATTCCAGACACAAGAAATCCTAACCGACAGAAGATCGCAGCCGAAGCAAGAAGAGTGTGTCAGGAACATGGAGTGGATATTTCAAAGGAGTCAAATGCCAAGAGAGATATTTTTGTCAGGATTTTTGGAAAGTATGGGCTGAAGTATTAGCCAAGTTAGAGTTTTTGAGCAACTGCTGTATTTTTTATTTTTGTGCATTTCTGTGTAAACATCAGTTGTAATGAAAACGTTCATCGTATATCCGATTCACCTTGACGTACAATCTCTAGTTGTCCAAGCTCTGAATCGCAAAGTTATTTCAATACCATGTTATAACTGTGCTAACCCATTGATGTTTAATCTTATAGACTGTCTAGAATTTCAGTTGAGATTTTAGATAGGTCAGTAGAGTTTAGATCACTAGGGTTTTGGCATCATCAAAAAGGGGGAAATTGTTGGAAAATTTAAGTAAAGTTTTGATTGATTCCAAAACCAACTAACCCCAACCGAGTAGATGTTGCCATATCCTAATGTTAGTATTTAAGCTCGCTGTTTGAGCAATGTTAAGATTTTATATTTATAGGTCTCCAGCTGAAGACGACAACATGGCGTTACTCGAATAGAACTGCAGATGGAAATTCGGATGTGTAGCATCAGTTGTAAGAAAGACAACTGAGCATTCAAGATATAGAACATCAGATGTAAGAAAGATAACTGAGCGTTTAAGATATAGAACATCAGATGTGAATCCAACTATTCTGATACAGAACATCAGATATAAGAAAGACAACTGAGCATTCAAGCCAACTGTTCAGATGGAACATCAGTTGCAGGACTCAATCCGATAGATCGACAACATGAAGTTCAAGGCAGATGAGAGTTCAACTGTTCCTCTTTAGACAGAATGTCAGATGAAGGTAGCAATCAAATAGAACATCAGCTGAAGACCACTCGGATGAAGATCGAATGTCTCAACCGACCAACCAATGTTGAAAGACGAAGGATGAAATTTGAATTTCAAAAAGAAAGTCACGTGAAGGTTTGACGTTCTGTCATTACCTCATTTGGCCCAATACAAGGTTGTCTCAGATGGAAAGTAGAAGTTCACAGTTGCCAAATCGGGAAAATATGCAGAGATGAGAGACAAGCCATCGCTTTCACAGAACAGAGATCAACAGCTCATCCAACGGCTAGTTGATTCTCTCTGCCTATAAATAAAGGCATTCATTCATTCATCAAGACAGAAGACAGAGAAGAGATACACGAGCGAAAGAACGACAATATACTACACAAGCAAAACTGCAATTAATCTCTAAGAACATCACTAGTTGAGAGTTCATAGAGTGTTAGAATCTGTCTTGGTGTTTTCGATCTTAGTTTGAGTCTTCATTTGTTCAAGCTTAGATCCTAGCTCACTTCCTTGTTCGAGCTAGTAGTTGGAAACCCCACCCTTATACACATCCCCTAAAAAGGTTGTTATGATCCTTCTCTTCCCGAAATTGAGTAGAAAGGTTGATAAGTACCCGTAAACTTATCTATAAGGTTGATAAGTTCCCGCAAACTTATCTGAACGGTTGCAAAGCCCGCATAAGCTTTGTGGTTGCAGTCCTAAAGAATTTGGACTGAGTTGTGTGGACTCACAACTCCCCGTGGATGTAGGAGTTCTCTCCGAACCACGTAAATCCTTTGTGTGTTTGTGTTTTCTGTTCAGTTACTTATTACATAACCAACTGACCAACTAACCAGCACTCATTTTTACATTCTCAACTGATTTGGTTTTTGACCGACCTTGCATCTGAGCGTGAGTTATTTTATACGAGTTATTTTTATCCACCACATTCAGCACAGCACCACTCTTCTAGCTGAGTTTTCTCACTCAGTTGTGATTCCAGCTGAGTCGTCTTACTCAGTTGTGATAATTTTTCAGGGGGTTGTTTTAAATTTCCTAACTGGTGTATTCCCCCCCCCCATACACCAGAACTCGTATCGGGACCATCAGAATGGTAACCTTTGACGATCGCAACGGCTATGCCGGCGACCAACCAGAGGCCACCACGTGGCAGTGAGCTCATGAGAGCGCGAGCTCGCTCAATCGATCTTGAGCTCGGGAGTGACAGCGAGCTTGAGGGAGGAGCTCGCTAGGGCAGCGAGCGCGCTCGCATGCGCGCCGCTGCCCACAGCCTAAGTATCTGTGCCTAAAAAAAGTAGACACTTTAAATGAGATCAGGGAGGAATAGTATTTGACAACTATTTGTGATGTGGCCACAAGATGGGTTGGGGTTGGGGATCTTATTGAAAAATAGAGAAGGAAGTAGTAATTCATTTTACTTCACACTGAAAGAGAGAACATTTGATATAATTATAAATTCGAATTTGAAAAACTAAACCAATATTCAAGAAAACAGTGGGCGAGTGCGTAATCTAATTATATGCTACCATAGTCCCATATCGATATCGTGATTCTCACAGATCAAGACTTTACCTACTCTAAACTAAAAGATAATCTTAATTTTAAAAAATAAGGTTATCGTCTGCTTTAGAAAATGCATAAGAGCCCATAATCTCAACAATTTTTTAACTAATAAGTAAAAATATTACTCCCTCTGTCCTGCTTAACTTGTCCTAGTTTTGTTTTGGCACGGGAATTAAGGAGAAACAATTAGGAAGAAGAAGTGTATTTAGTGGAGTTATTAAAGTGAAATAAATTAAAGTAGGTAGAGAGAGATTGAATAGTGAAATAAAGTGTGTCCAAATAGTGAAATAAAGTAGGTAGAAAGGTGTAAAGTGGACATAATTAGTCAAACTAATTGGGCCCTAATTTTCTTAATTATTTTCTAAAAATGAATTAGGACAAGTGTAACAGGAAGCCCAAAAAAGAAAGTAGGACAAGTCAAGCGGGACGGAGGGAGTAGTTTACTAACAAGTATTATAGTAAAATTTACTTAAGCTGCTTAATATTTTTACGCTAGACAAATGACCTGATGGTCCCGGAAACGAATATACTTTGGTTGTAACTGATGACTACTCAAGATATACGTGGACCATCTTCATGCGCCACAAGAGTGAAACCCGAGATGAGCTGCCCAAGCTGATGAATCGGATATCGAACCAACAAGAGATGAAGATCATATCTATCCGATCAGATCGTGGAACGGAGTTTCTAAATGAAACCATTATCGAGTATTGCGAGAAGAATGGAATTACCCATCAGACATCAGCCGCGCGTACTCCACAACAGAATGGAGTAGCTGAGCGAAGGAACAGAACGTTGAAGGATGTAGCCACATCCATGTTAGCAAGCTCAGCTCTGCCAAAGAGATTTTGGGCTGAAGCGATCAACACTGCATGTTACACTCAGAACCGGTCTCTTCTAACCAAGCGGTTGGGAAAGACACCATATGAGCTATGGAGACGCAGGAAGCCAGATATTTCTTATTTTCGCATTTTTTGTTCTAAGTGTTATATTCACAACAATGGGAAGACTCAGTTGAAAAATTTTGATGCCAAAGCTTCAAAGGGCATATTTCTTGGATATGCTGCTCGGATCAAGGCATATAGAGTTTTCAACAACAGCTCTCGTGTTGTGGAAATAACACCTCATGTTAGTTTTGATGAATCTACGTTTGAGTACAGGGAACATGTCAAAGAACAACAGGCAGATATACAAGCTCCACCTGTTCTCACCAGATTGCAAGCTCTAAGAGAAAAGAACCTAGCTGAACCACTGGTTTGGGCAACTGAGGATGAGGATCCATACTCCTCTGAAGATGAATGCGAAGACCCAAGCTCATCCCAAGGGGGAACTTCAGCTGATGCTCCTCCAACTACATCAGCATCCGAAGCCCAACCGAGTCCAGTTCAAACAAATGTCAATGTTGAGGATCCAGACTCAACAGCTGATCAATCACCAGCTCTGAAGACTCCAACTCAATTTTCAGAACAGCCACAGTTGGAAGAAGAAGGAAGACGCAACCGAAGATGGTATGAAGTTTATTCTACTGACGACATCATCGGAGATCCAACCGAGGGTGTGCGTACAAGGAGCCGAGTTGCAAATCCAGAATCAACCGAGGAAGATTCCAACACTTATGCCCAATATGCTGAGGAGTTGGCGGTTCTAGAGAAGTTCGAGCAAGCTGGAGATGTTGCCATGATTTCTTGCTTTGTAGCTGATGTGCCAGAACCGAAGAATGTTAGGGAAGCTATCAGCTGTGTCCACTGGACAACAGCCATGCAAGAAGAACTGAATAAGTTTCTACGCAACTGTGTATGGGAGTTGGTAGAAAGACCAAATGGTGTCAAGGTGATTGGATTGAAGTGGATCTTCAAAAACAAGAGAGACGCCATTGGATTCATTATAAGGAATAAAGCTAGGTTGGTAGCTCAAGGATACTACCAACAAGAAGGAAACGACTTTGAAGACTCTTTCGCGCCAGTTGCGAGACTGGAAGCCATCCGAATCTTTCTAGCTTATGCCGCACATCACAAGTTCAAAGTGTATCAGATGGATGTGAAGTGTGCATTCCTCAACGGTGATATCAAGGAAGATGTATATGTTGAACAACCTCCTGGTTTTGAAACTGGAGATGGAAGAGTGTACAAGTTGAAGAAAGCTATCTATGGACTAAAGCAAGCACCCAAGGCCTGGTATGACACTCTTTGTGGTTTTCTACTGAACTCGGGATTCAAACGAGGATCAGTTGACAAAACCCTGTTCACCATCAAAGTTGGAGATGATATACTTGTAGTGCAAATCTACGTGGATGACATCATATTCGGTTCCAAGTCAGAGGAGCTGTGCAAAAAGTTTTCAGATCTCATGAAGGAAAAGTTCGAGATGTCAATGATGGGCGAGATGAATTACTTTCTTGGACTTCAAGTGAAGTAGTCAGAGAAAGGAATTTTTATTAATCAGTCAAAATATACAAAGGAGCTCATCACAAAGTTCGGATTGCAGACAAGTAAAACCACAAGGATCCCGATGAATACTAACTGGAAGATCGAACCCGAAGCTGAGGGAAAGCTTGTGGATGCCAGCAAGTATAGAGGGATCATCGGTTCTTTTCTATACCTAACTGCCAGCCGGCCAGACATATCATACGCAGTTGGAGTATGTGCTCGATTCCAAGTTCAACCGAGAGAAGCACACATATTGGCAGCAAAGAACATCATCAAGTATCTGAAGGGTACTGTCAATGTTGGGCTGTGGTATCCAACTGACGACAATATCCAGCTGACCAGATACTCAGATACGGATCTAGCAGGAGATCGATTGGACAGGAAATCTACTTCTGGACACTGTCAGTTCATGGGAAGCAAGCTGGTTTCATGGTTCTCCAAGAAACAAGCATGTGTTGCTACTTCTACAACCGAATCAGAATATATGGCTGCTGGAAGCTGTTGCATGCAAGTGTTGTGGCTGAAGCAACAGCTGAGAGATTATGAAGTTGCAACTGGACAGGTTCCCATTCATTGTGATAGCTTGAGTGCCATAGCTATCTCTCTGAATCCTGTTCACCACTCTCGGACAAAGCATATCGACATCCGTCATCATTTCATCCGAGATCATATTGAGAAGAAAGATGTGTCCATGGAGAAGATCCCAACTGAGATTCAGAGAGCTGATATCTTCACTAAACCTCTAGCCGAAGCGCGGTTCAAAATGCTATGTGATCTACTTGGACTCTTGGATCCATCAGATGAGGAGTCAACCAAGCTGAAGAGTCAGATATCCATCTGAGGGGGAAGCTCAGATGAAGGGGGAATTTCATATGCGGATTGCCAACTGAAGACATCAAACGTCACGCGCTGGTTGACATGAGACTGTACACCTTCTCACGCGCTGGTTGGAACTCGGATCAAAACGTCGAGTCAAAGATGGTCAACAGTCGCATAATCTCAGCCGTTGATGAATTCGCGCCATTTAACCCCAGCCGTTGATCTCATCCGAGTCAAAGACCTTTATAAGGCGGCAAATCAGGAAGTGATCCTTACCTTCTCTATTCGTGCATATCATTATTAACTGTTCATCATCCCCTCCGAAATTGTCTCACCATTTTCAGTAATTTTCTTCATTTCTCATTACTTATATTCATCTGAAATGACACCAAAGGCAAAAGCATCGAAGAAGATGGTCTCTGCAGAACCAGCCACGTTTCAGGAATCCTTCGACATGATGCTGTCGAAGATTCACTTCGAACAGATTCTTTCAAGGGAAGCTCTGACCTCGCCGGAACTCGCTCCCGTCGCCACCATTCTTTCCGACCACGGTCTGCTTAACTGGGCAACTCTCTCTCCGTCAAAGCTGCTCAGGAAGCAAGTAGCCCATTTCTACAGGAATCTACAACGCGATGCAGAACTCGGCCTTGTCACGACCATCCCGTGCAAGCATCGAATCAGCACTTCCCGATCGATGGAAGAAACCGCCGTCCAGATCGAAGTATCCAAAGAACTGGAGAAGATCATTCCCAGAAATCGGGAGGCCATAGACGTGATGGGGAACTTCTCAGACAAGGATGCAGATGCATTTCTGCAAACTATCCTCCTTGTCCCCGAACCTTTGAAGGGGAGTATGCAGAGGACCAAACTGAAGCCGGAGCACCGACTTCTGTTTGACGTCATTTCAAAATGCGCCTTCGCATACGGAGGAGCTTTCGGTGATATTAGCAGACCGAAGCTCAAACAACAGAAGGCATTGGAAGAACACCACAAGATTGACTGGCTGGGCTACATTGAAAGCCAGCTGTGGGCGGAGAAGTTGAAGATCTCCGAAACGGTAGCTGAGTCCGGAGAGCAGCTGTTGAGTGTTGTGGAGGCAGTATACACTCCCAAGGGAGCAACGAAGCCAGCTGTGGAGTCAGCCCCAGCAGCTCGCCGCCCTTCAAGGACCAAGCCTGCCAAATGCCAGCTGGAGGAAGTGGCTGAAGAAAAAGAAGAAGAAGAAGAAGAAGAAGAAGAAGAAGAAGAAGAAGAAGAAGAAGAAGAAGAAGAAGAAGAAGAGGTGGAACCCCTCAAGAAAAAGCCCAGAATCAGTATCATCCAGCCAGCAGCTCAACCGGCTGCATCGGGCCCAGTGGTGGAGACACCAGCTGAGAAATCATCCGAATCTAGCCAGTCGGTTGATGCAGCTGCATTCGTGATTCAAACCCTCAGGATCCACGGTTGGGACATGTTGAAGGTTGAAGAATCCAACCTGAGGGTGTACTTCGACTACCAGAACCTGCAGATGGCCTACAACCAGAAGGTGGCCTTGCTCCGTCGTCGCCTGGATCTGAGTCTTCAAGAAGGGACAGACACCAGAGAGCTGTGCAACAATCCTGGAGCTGTACAATTTCTTAACAGCATGTTAGCCAAGAATGCCGACCATTTGGAGGATGTCGATGAAGCTGACTTGGCTGCCAAGAGAGAAGAAACAAAGCTCAAGGAATACCTGGCCAGCCGAACAGCCCTGGTTGTTGTGGACCCAACAGCTCAGACACAACAGCAACAACTGCCAGTACCCTCTGATCAGCCAGCACACTCAACCGATGATATCTGTGAGCTGATCACTGAGAGGGTCAACCAGCTGAGGCAAGAGCTGTTGTCCAAACTTGAGCACAACAAGGAAGAGGAAGCTGACAAGATGCATCAGCTAATGGAGGAAAATGCATCCTTGAAGCATCAGCTGGAACAACTCTACTCCACCCTACAGCAAAAGCTTGAAGGCCTCTCCACTTCTACCAGCTCGGAGGTCAAGGATCTGAAGAAGGCGGTTCAAGGACTCAGCTCGGACTTCAACGTCTTCAAGTCAGTTGCTGAATCTGATCTGGCAAAGTCCCAGCAGACACAAGACCAGGAGTGGATGTCTCAGTTCGCAAATTTTCGAGCTGAGTTCGTCACCCTTCAAAAAGATGTCTCTGTGACCTTTGCAGCCTTGAAGAAAGCCGAGCAGGAATGCCAGGACCTGGAGCTGGCAAAGAAGGTGGAAGAGAAGGATGCTGTGGACGAACTCTTCTCCCGAGTTCAACAAGCTGAGGCCAAGCTGACCTCCCTGGATGGCTCTGTTGCCACCCTTTTGGATGATGCCAAAAAGGAGGAAGGAAAGGAGCCAGCAGCTGTTGCTGGACAAGGGAAAGGAGCTCACGAGCAGGGGGAAGAATGAGTGCCAGCTGAAACTCAAGTTGAAGAAGCTGAAGGATCGCAGCTGAAGGAGTCGGAAGAGCAGGAACTTGAAATCTCTCACGACCTCGTAGTCGAGCTTACAGCTGAGCTAGATACCGATCTTGATGGGATCTCAGTCGAAGATTGCATCAAAGCTGCCAAAGCTATGGGGGAGTCCAAGGAGAAGTACTTGAATCCCTCTTGGATTAAAAAGTTCGTTGCTGATCAAGCTAAGAAGGTGGCTAAGTTCGAGAAGGAACTGGCCAAGATTCAGCGGTTAATTTCACTCGCACGTGAGGAGTGTTAAGTGACAATGCTAGCCCACTCGCGGCCTCAAAAGCATAGTCTAATAAAGAGAACTAGTTTTTCATTAAGTGCAACCGCAAGCTACTTTAATTTGTGATCATTACGTTAGAGGATGTTTGAATTAGTTTCAAAACACCTGCCTTAATTTGTGATCATTACGTTAGAAGATGTTAGGACTTAGTTTCAAAACACCTGCCTTAATTTCAAAACAGTTGGTGTAGAACACAACTTCACTTAACTGACTCAAATTCGTCAGTTCAGTTGAGGTTTGAACTCGTCTCGACCAGCTGGTTGATGGCTGACTCCCTAACTCAGTTCCCCCTTAAGTTGAGATTCCCCCTCAATTTGTGATCTCCATCTTTTCTCATAATGTGGAGTTGACATAAAAATTCCTAACAAATAGGGTTCATATTAGGGTTCATATCAACTTTGCAAGTGCTTGTCTTCTTTAATTCGTCATGTTCCTGAAAAAACACAGAATGAACTTATGGCATCCAACCTTAGTTGGATCCAGGGGGGTTAGTAACAGGAGTTTCTTTAAAGACTCGAACTGTGTCATCAGTTTGAATCACTTTCCCTTCTCTATCCATGTAGACAGCTGACTGAGTTGGCTTTGGTGGATTAGTTGTCCAGTTCTTTGGTGGATATCCTTGACTCTGAGGAACTTCGTGTCGACCTGGCTGAGTTGGTCGATTTCTTCTTGGTGAGAACAGTTTGAGAGGAAATCCAAACTATCTAGCTCCTTTAGCATATCCATATTGTGGATAACTTGGTCCAGGAAGCTGGTCTCCATAGTTTTCATGTCCTTGATATGCTTGCTGGTAATGATGAGACACTAGGTACGTCTGATAATAGAAGTGAAGATTGTCTCAGTTTTGATGCCTTTACTGCTGATGCTAAGCTGGGTTGTGAGACCTACGCCTGGCCTGATGGTGTGTTGGATGTGAAGGTACATCTCATCTATTCCCCCTGGCTCTGCGACGTCGGGATTTAGACTTCTTTGAAGACTTCTCAGCATCTCTTGATGTACCAACTTCAAGCTCCTTAGGTTCTTCAACTTGAACCTGCTTCCTTTTATCCTTCACAGGAGTCTCTACAGTCTGAGGTATAACTGGATTCTCTTGAACTGTGACTTCGACTGAGTCAGGTGGAACTTGAAGTGTCTCAGTCGATGTTTGTACCTTGACGAACTGTCCTAGTTGAGATCTAGTGTCTATCTTCGGATTGTAGCCAAGACCTTCTATGCAGTTGGGAGGTCTTTGATTGTTGATCATGCTCTCTAGAGCTACGCTCGAGGCATGAATGGACACTATCTTCTCGTATGCATGTTTGAGCTACTACAACTGAGAGATGTATTCAGCCTATGTCCTCGTCATATCGGTCAAGTCGATGACTTAGTTGTTCGTTGAGTGAGCCAGTTCTTTTATGGAGTCTTCTATTTTCCTCCATGAGTTTCTCTATATCTTAAACCTTCATGATCAACTCATTGCTCATAACATCAAACTCTGTTTGGAGAGCTTTCTACTGATTGATTTGAGCATCCCAAGACGGTTGAATATCTTCGTCTAGTTCACATGCAAGAGAGTTAGCAACAGGGAAAATATGAGAGGGCGGGAAAGAAAAATTTCCCTTATCAGTTGACTCTTTAGACATGCCATCAGACACACGTCTTTTCCACCGGAGTTTGATGAAGAATCCACCTCTTCTCCTTCAGAGTTGGTGTAGACATTGATGTCTCCAACTTCTTCCTCAACAATCATGGCCTTGGAATTCTTCTTAGCCTTTCCTGGGAGGGCATCTCGATCCTTTCAGGAGAGATCAGGACAGCTAGCTTTACAGTGTCCTGGTTTTCCACATTCAAAGCAACCTTCGCCTTAAGATTTGGAGGGAGTTTTTGAAGAGCTCTGACTGCTCTTGTTGTTCATCTGGTATCTGTCCAGCTTGGCATTCATGTCTTCAAGCTGCTTTGACATTTCATCGATCTTCTTCTGTAGATCTTTTCGGCTTGGTTGATCTCTGGCCGATGAGTTAGCTGACCTGGATGGTTTGGCGAACTTGGATCAACTCGATTCAGCTCGAAGTGCCTTTGGCTTGATCGTTGAGCCTTGCTCCATTGAATCAGATTTCTGACTCATAACTTGCTTTAGTCGGAGGATATCATACTCATTCGCCTTGAGCATGGAGAATAACTTCTCATTCTTCATCGAATTGAGGTCGCTCCGATCCTGATGGACTACTCGGTAAACTGCCCAATCTTCACCGAGTGCAGAGAGAACTTTCAAGTTCATCTTGTGTTGAGAGTATTTCTCTTTTCTGATACTCTCGATGTCCATAATGACCTCTGTAAATCTCAGCTCCGTCTTGTTGATGGACTCGTTGTCGAGCTGAGAGAAGTTCTCATACTTCTGACAAGCCAAGGTGAACTTATTTTCCTTGATTTTGTCAGAGCCGTCACAGAGTGAAGCTAATGCTTCCCACATTTCCTTGGCAGTCTCACAGAAGATAATCTTCGAGAGGTAGGCTTTCCCAATGGTGGATGAGATGATACTTTTAGCAATATCATCTATCTGGGCTATATCTCTTTTCTCCTTGGAATAATGCTCTGGATCCTTGATCTCGAGCTTGGTGGTCAGATTTCCATCTCCTAGAGCAGTGGAGGGAACTGTGACTGACTGAGTCACTCGGATAGGTCCATCAGTGATGGTCTCCCACATCCGATGATGTTTGGCGGTCAGCGCCATCTTCAGTTGAAACTTCCACATTGAGTAATCATCCACAGTGAACTCTAGTAAGCTTCTTAGAAACGTCGGCTTCATGATTCTTGCACACACAAAGGAGAGAAACAAGCAGATATGCAGCAGAATGCACTAGGGAGTTTTTTAAAATATTTGTTCAGTTGACCACTGAAAAATCTCGACTCACACCTCGTGAACCAGAGTCAACAGTCTTTTGAACCACTGCTCTGATACCACTTGATGGTCCTGGTAACGAGTAATTGGTGCATGAGGGGGGAGAATACACCAGTAGGGATTTTTCACAAAAATCGATTTTCAACTCTTGGTGAACTTTTCAGTTGAGCTAGCTCGACAACTATAAAGGACAGCTGGAACGCTACACTCAGTCAGAATTAAAGCAGACTGAGGTTTTGACCAGAGTCTCTAACTTTGCAAAACTTGGTGGGTAAAGGGCTCGTTAAAAAACTGAAAACCTTTTACAAATCTAGACTCGATCTTAGAACATAGGAGACTTCTTCCTAAAGCTTTGAGACTTAATCTGCAAGATAGAGTCTGCTTAGAATCTATGCAAGAACCTATTACAAATGAAGACTCGATCAAAGAATTGGCGTTTTGAGATGCTAGATGGGAAGAACAGGAGGAGGACTTGACACTCTACGTCTACTGGTTCTTCAGCTCGACAGTTCTTGCAAGAGAGAGAATCTGCTTCTGCTTCTTTGCTTGGTTGCTCTCTTTCTCTCTCTCTCTCTCTCTCTCTTCTTGAAATGGGAAGACCTCTATTTGTACAAAGGGAGGTAAACTAGTCGTTGGAAGTAGTCATTTGACCTCTGCCAAAAGTATGGCAGTCCACCTTCTAATCTGCAATCTTTTCTAAACTGTTAACTGCAACCCGTGCTTTATGCACGTCCACCGGGTCGGTCCATTTATGGCAAGTTTACTGGCTGACTTGAGCTTCCGAGTAGATTTGAATTTCAAACTTTAACTCATATACAATCTCCGTCTTCAAGGTCTTCTCTTCTTGACTTAGCAACGTCTGACTTCATCACACCTTCTCGACATGCTTTGAGCTGCATGGATCAACTGTGGAGTCAACTGAGCTTCGGTTCGACTAACTTCTTCTGCTTGAAATCTGTAAAGATGAAATACGCTCAAATAGTGAGCTCTATCTAAGTTCGGACTGATGGCTTCATCTACTCGGTTGGGATCAGTTGGGTTTTTGGATGAATCAAAACCTTTATTAATTTTCCCAACATGACCATTCTTTAATCTCGACTGATAATGATATGTATTGTTAGTATGTTAGACTACCCACAGTGGTAGTGTCTCCATGGATGTCTCCATCTCCTCGATATGCAGATAGAGACAGTCACCTACTATGGGACTGTCTCTATGTTGTCTCCATCTAATTAGTTTCTTAATTAATTTCGCATTAATTTTAATCAAAAAATTCAAAAATTTCATTAATTAAAATAAATACTAGTGCAATAGATTAATCAAAATAAAAAAAAGCATTACATCAATTGAAATATTAATGAAATAGCGAAATAAAATGAGCACAAATAGTGAATAAAGTGGGTAGAACGAGTGAATAGTGAACGACACTGAAAATGAAGGGAATAATAGTAAAACGTTGAGTAGTTAGGAGAAATAAGGGTCACATTAACAATTTAAATAGGGTCTTAATAACCCTTAATTTAATCCAAAAAGGAAAATATGATATAACAGGACAACTCGAATAGAAGTACTCCCCCTGTCCACGATATAGTTGCCTCTTTTGCCAGTTAGGTTCATCAACAATATGATTGCCACTTCCATTTATAGTAGTAGGGTTTATATAATATATTATATTTAACTTTATATTTTCTATTACTTCACTCACATTTATAGTGAGACCCTTAATCCATCACAACAATACTCACTATAATCTATTACTACCCACCAATTTTTTAAAACTCATGTCGTCCATAACGTGACAATATTATTAATGAAGGGAGTATAAGACAAAAACAACGAAACGGATGCATTATATATGAAATATAATGTGTTGTCCGAGTTGGAGAAATATCATATGTACAATTCTAATAAAAAGAGCAAGCATATACGTTATGAACTAATTATATAGTCATTAATTCCACGTATTGCGTAATAGGAATTGTATAGGGTTAATTGCATGTAAATTTAACATAGCTTTTATTTTTTATCCGTCCATGAACAATATAGGGTTAATTGCATGTAAATTCAAAACGTTTTGCCAAAATCGTAAATTGCACATGTTTTTCAAAAAATGTTTTAATTTTTTGCAATTGAACTCCGGTGACCCATTTCCCCCAATTAAATCTTGCATAGCAGTCGAACTTGCCACGCTGGACTCATCGGAAGCCAAAACTACGTCGTTTCGAATTTAATTAAAAAAAACAAAAAAATATTTTATTATTTCCACCTCAGCCCCTCTCCCGCATCTCATCTCATCCCTCTCATCCTTCTCATCCCCCGTCCGGTCGTCCCTCTTCCCCATCTCATCCCTCTCTCTCTATCCTCCCCATCTTCGGCGGTAAGGTGGTGGTGAAAGGCACCCCTTCGTCGCCGGCCTCCGCCACCAACTTCGGCGTCCTATTTGTCTGCCCGCACAGAACTCTGATGGACCCAGTGGTGCTCTCCACCGTCCTCCACCGCAGGATCCCAGCGGTAACGTACTCTCTCCCGATTATCCGAGATCCTCTCCCCCATCCCCACCGTGTGACTCACCAGAATCTGAGACGTCGATGCTCATAAAATCAAAAGCGAGCTAGAGAGAGGCATTCTCGTGGCCTGCCCCGAAGGGACGACGTGCCGGGAGCCGTTCCTGCTCCGGTTCAGCGCGCTCTTCGCCAAGCTGACTGACCAAATCATGCCGGTGGTGATGAATTACAGGGTAGGGTTCATCCATGCGACGACGACGCGTGGGTGGAAAGCGATGGACTAACTTTACGCGGAGGGATAAGTACCGGGTGCTAGCTGCAAATGACGGCACAGTGGCGCAGACTCGGAATCTGGTGAAGGAGATATATACGCGCTCAACATGTTGATGAATGCTTGAATTTGACGCAGAGGTTAGACGGGGACGGGCTTGGCGTGAAGGTGACGGCGGATGTGTTCGAGAGAGTGGTGGAGAAGGAGATGGGGAGGTTAGAGAGAGAGGGATGAGATGGGAAAGAGAGACGGTCGGACGGGGATGAGAGGGATGAGATGGGGGAGAGGGGCTGAGGTGGAAACAATAAAATATTTTTTTGTTTTTTTTTATTAAACGACGTAGTTTTGGCTTCCGGTGAGTCCAGCGTGGCAAGTCCGACTGCCACGCAAAATTTAATTGGGAAAAACGGGTCACCGGAGTTCAATTGTAAAAAATTAAAACGTTTTGAATTTACAAAACATTTTTCTAAAAACATGTGCAATTTACAAATTTGACAAAACGATTTGAATTTATATACAATTAACCCAACAATATATACTTTCCATTTATAAACACTAATGTATACCACTTTTTGCCTATTAGTACAACTTATAATGTGGCATGTTTGCTGCCTCTCAAAATATGAGATTCTTATTCTACTTATAATAAAATTAACTAAATTTTTTAAAATCCGTGTCATTTTTTACAAGACAATCTCGAACGAAGTGGTACTAACACATAGTAATTATTGAAAATTTTATAACCCACAACCAACACATCGTTTATGGTGCAATTAACATGTATCCATTGGTATAAAACATCATAACAAAGTCAACTAATATTTAAATTTTGAAAGGGTATGTATAAATAATTAAGATAATGTGACTAAGCAGACGTTAAGCAGAAATTATTAAGACCTGTCAACCAGTTTAAGGATTCTTACATTCTTTAGGGTCTAAAATAATATATACAATATTCAAATTGTAAATATCTTACACTGCACATTTGCATTGATCACGATTATTAATATATTCTTCTTCTCTTTTTTATAAGTTCAATAAGTTGATTGCTAATTTGTTGTTAATAAAATGTAAAAGAAAAAGAGTCCAAGTTGGTAACGAAATATGATATCCTAACCAAATCGTGATCTTTTTTTTTTTTGGAACCAAAATCGTGATCTTATCAATTAGTCTATGTATCGATTTTAAACCAAAACATATAAAAATGCAGACTTTAATTGGGTCAAGAATATGAAAGGGCTGTATACAATTTAAATATTAATACGTATGAACTAACTTTAATCATATAATTGTGATTCAATTATAAGGTGGTAGGTTTCGCTTAATATTCTTCTCGATCATAATTTCGGACAAACGCCAACGTGTCGCTTTCCATCGAGAACAGGATATATATATAAATATTCCTTTTTTCTTTTCTATAAAGTTAAATGGAAATGATTCACAAATTTCTTTATAAATTGACTTGACGATTATTAATGTGAGATGAGTGATTGCCTTTAACCCTAACACTGAGATGTTTTGTTTTCGGACTTGTTTTATAAGCCGAATCGGTCACATTATGGAGTATATAAACTCACAGGACATTTAAGCAGTGCGGCTTCAGTTTGTACGCAATGAGATTTCGGGTTCGAATCCCATCGTTCCCCCTTCCACATGTCATCAAAAAAAAAAAGAGAAAAAAAAACTCACTAGTATTACTGTTCTGGCTAGCAAATCAGTTATGTACTTTACTATTTACATCAGTAATACTCCCTTTACCTCGAGATTAATGGTCCATTTCATGTTGGCACGGAGACTAAGGAGAAGATAATTAGGTATAAAAAAGTAATTTCCCACATGTTTAGTGCAATTTTATAGAATATTTAATTCTTGTTAATAAAGTGTTTTATAGGTTCATAAAGTGCTTTATAGGTTCATAAAGTACTTTATAGGTTTAATAAAGTGGTTTTAGGTAGAGTTAATTGCCTATAAAAGCACAACCTTTTCACAAATTTACAGTTTTAGCATGATCTTTTTTCATTGGTAATTCAAGGTATGATTTTTCAACTTATTGCAATTCAGAGCATATTTTCAGCTTGCAGTTATCGTAAAGATGATGTATAATATTTTAGTGACGTGACATTTAACTATTTTTGATTTGGCATTTAACTCATTGCTAATGTGACATTTATCTTTATTTTTACTAAATAATTTTGTTTCTTCTTATATTATACCTTTTTTCTCAATAATTCAAATTTAAACTCAATTTAAATGTCACATCAGAAAATAAGTAAATGTCATGTCACTAAAAAAATGAACGTCATCGTTCCGATCACCGGAACTTGAAAATATGCTCTAAATTGCAATGAGTTGAAAGGTCAAACCTTGAATTGCCAATTAAAAAAGGTGATACTAAAATTGCAAATTTGTGAAAAGGTTATGCCTTTATCGGCAATTAACCCTTTAAGGTATGATGTAGGAGGAGAGAGAGTGAATAATGTAGGATTTAAGTAATGATGTTGAATGTTTAACAAATTTAATTAGGTTCTAATTTAGTCCAAAAAAGATAACAGACCATCAATAGCGGAACACCCAAGAAACAAAAACAGACTATTAATACCGGGACGGGGGAGTATATCGTTCCTTCTGTCCGTGGATGTAAACATATTATTATCGAACACACATAAGTTAATTTAGGTAATATTTATCCATGTTAATTTATTGTATGAAAGTCTTTCTTGCATCTATTATTATATAACCACGTAAGTATTTCAACCATAACACTTGTCATAACCAGGCAACTTTTCTAGTTAACCATTTGAAGTGAAATTGATATAGCGCTACTTCTCTTAACCATGCAAGTTGAGTGAATAAAAGTTCATGTAAAACTAGAAAACTTATACATATAGCTGATCAAAAACTTAGATTTCAAAATCTTCTCATAGGAACGAGTATTTTATCCCATGATTTATCATATTGCAATGCATTAATAATGTTATCCCTATAAACTAGTACTCCCTCCGTCCCGTTTAACTTGACTCATTTCTTTTTGACACGTAAATTAAGAATAACTGGATTAGATGTAAAGGATGTTAGTGTAGTTAGTATAGAATATTTTAATAATGATAATAAAGTTGAAATAGTGCTTTTTCAATATTCCCTATAAAGGGTGTGTTTAGTGCAATTGGTGTAGAATATTTATTGTTGATAATAAAGTAATCTTTGCCAGAAAAAGTAAATGAACCAAGTTGAGTGGGATGCCCAAAGAGGAATACGAGTCAAGTTGAATTGGATAGTGCTTTTTCACTGTTCACTATAAAGGGTGTGTTTAGTGTAATTGGTATAGAATATTTTATTGTTGATAATAAAGTAATCTTTGCCAGAAAAAAGGACACGAGCCAAGTTGAATGGGACGCCTAAAGAGGAATACGAGTCAAGTTGAACTAGACGTAGGGAGTAGTATATTTGAGAGAGAAAAGGTAGAAATCCTAAAAATGAAAAAAAAAATTAAGAAGATTTAGACTGAAATGCTGTCTTAATTTTTATGCAATACACAATTAAAATGTTTCTTTTCATATCCTCGCAAAGTAGTATAATAGTACTACCCCACCCCACCCCCCGATCCCAACAAAACAATGGGCATATGCAATCTCTACATAAATATTATCTGCAAACATTGGCCCTACAATATTAATTAGAAAATAATTAAACATTTCGTCATATTTTTCCGGATTAAAAAAACACACCACCATTTTGTATAAATAAGCTTTCACTAGGAGAAAGCTCTCATTATGAATAAAATCTTTATGAATTTTCACAACAACAATTAAACTCAGATCATTTTAAACCATCCATCCCTTTTGGTGCTAGCAAAAATCGCAAAATGGGAGGCTGTTTCTTGACTAGGGTTCGTCATAGTAAATATGGTTACTCGTCGCCATCATCTGCGGCCAGAAAGCTAGATACTCCGAAGGGTTTCTTGGCGGTTTATGTAGGGGAGAGTAAGGATAAGAGTCGATTCATCGTTCCGATTTCGTATTTGAAGCATCCATTATTCCAAAAATTGTTGAGATTTTCGGAGGAAGAATATGGATTTGATCATCCTATGGGAGGTCTAACAATCCCATGCAGTGAAAAAGCATTTTTGAATGTCACTTCTCGGCTCCATGAGTTGCGGGTTTAGAGGGAAAAACTATTTGGATATGAATGGAGTTATTTTGTTAGGCACTGATTTAATTTTTAGGGATTTTCAATTAATATTTAGTGTATTTTTTATTGAACGGATATTTGGTGTACTTTTAAAACAAATAAAATTGATAATATTATTGGATTCTGGATTTTTGTTTTGAAATTATGAAAGGGTAATTCTAAACATAGTCCCATTTTTACACTTCATTGCCCCCAACATAAAAAGAAAATAAAAATAATAGTAATTGTAATATTTTATCCCTATAGCCACCATTATAATTTGTAATTAAAAAATAATAATTATAGCCCTAAAGAATGTGAAGAAAAAAAAACGCAGATGAAACCCCAAATTTGTGAAGAAACAGAGTAATGCGATGATGTTCATATATACTCTCATATAATAACTCAGAAATTTACAAAGACATGAACTTGATAATATCCAATAAATTCCCTTAGATGTGCAATGAATTGAGAAATAGAGAGTTACAATTGTCGATTGAATGCGGAGGCGAGAAGAATGGCGGTGAATTCTTCAGCCACTTTTTTGCACACAACCTCCACCATATCACCACCGGACACCACCTTTCTAAATCCCGTCATCACAAAATCATCACTACCCTCAATTTTTCCAACCATAATTAATCTTCATGTGTGTGAAATTTGATTGTTTATCAAGTTTGTATTTTTTGCAAACTTCTAGGTTTTGATTTCTGAGGTTGTAAAAACCTATTTCTTTATTCTTTAATCAATTAGAAATGTATATCTATTTGCGTATGCATACCTTTGAGGCTCTGACTATGAAATTCTGCTGATTTTCTTCCTCCATCAATTTAATCTGGATTGGAATTGGATTACACACATATTAATTACACGCACTAATAAGAATTATAATTAGGGGCTATAACATTTAGGTATTATTTAATTAAAATATGCAACAAGACTATAGGAATAAAATAGTACAATTATTATTATTTTTATTATTATTTTAAATTGGGGCTATGAAAAGTAAAAAAGGGACTATGTTTAGAATTACCTATTATGAAAATATGGTAAAGTTCAATTATTGTGTAGTGATTAACTGATATTCTATACTCCCTCGTCTCATTACAATATCTCATTTTACTTGTTTGAAAGAACCATATTTTTTTTTTCGAAAATAAAATTATGAACAGCTCAAACCACAAAACCCCAAAACAACTCACTAATTAATACAGAACTTCAAGAGAGGATTAAACTAGCTAAATTGCGATCTTTTCGGCACACGATTGCTGTAGTCGTTTGGTAGTCCTTAACGATAGCTTCAGCTATAGTGGCCCTATTTTGGAACCTCCTCATATTCCTTTCCCTCCACAGGTGATAAACTGCGATAGAGATCATGATCCTATACAACTCTTGCTTCCCTTTATTGGATTTGCAATGCAGCACCATTACCTCCTTCTCCTGACTCCAGTCCCTTCTGCTGTAACTGAGCTTACCCCAGCTTGCAAGACGACCCCAGACTTCAGCAGAGAAATCACAAGCAAAAAACAGATGTTGGATACTTTTTTCCTCTTTCATGCAAAGACTACATTGCCTCTCACAAATGACTCCTACTTTCAGTAGATTATCACTCGTTGCAAGTTTATCTAGGATGGCCAGCCATGCTATGAATACGCACTTCGGAGGAGTGCGATTATTACATAGCATATTCCTCCATTGCACCCTTTGAGTTTCTCTCCTTAGAGCTCGATTGTAATGCCCCGTAAATTCCTTACGATCTTAATTTTTTTTTAAAGTTAATTAAATAAATGGCTTTGCACGCCTAAGTTTACGATTTTGAATTCTAAGACTAACGGTCGAATCCGTTTCCGAAAATAAATTACGGAAGTCAGCTAGACGACTAGGTATTTAGGTTTAGCGCGTACGAAAAGTTTTTAGTTCGTGAACTCAGAACAGAAAACCGTCTGATTTTTACATTCACGAAATCGCGATACGAACTCGCCCGAGAAAGTTCGTTTTTATGATTTTCCGGACGAAGCTCGGACTGAGTCGTCCCGAGTTTTTGTCAAAATAAATTTTATAAATTTATTTTCCGATTAAGTTTCGTACGTTAAAATTTTCGGTCGAATCGGATCGCGACGATTTTGTGCCGAGCTACGTTTTTCGTCGAACGTTTTCCGTAACGTCGGATCGCACCGGAAAAGCGCGTATTTTTCTTTTTCTCTCCTCCTTGACAGACATCACTCCTTCTCACATTAGTAGATATTTCATTTTATATGATTTATTAAAGGTGACACCTAATGTATTACTATTCCTACTTTACACCTCTTATCTTATAACATAAGTTAACAAATTAAAACACCATCTCTCCCTCCCACACCTTAGAAATCGGCAGCACCATACCCTCTCCCTCCCATCTTCATTTCTTCATCTCCATTGAAGAAAGCTTCAAGAACTTCAAGAAGAAAATCACAAGTTTTCATTCATCCATCCAAACCTCTTACTTCTTTCATTAATTAGCAAGGTAATCCTCTCCTCTATACTTCTATCCATCCATCATCTTCTTCTTTTTATTTTTTTCTGTGTGATCGAAAATTAGAGTATTGATTTAGATGTTTTGATCTTGAATTAATGAAATTGGATGTGTTAGATAGGTTAATTAGGGTTTAGAGTTGATTGAAATTTAAGAACCCTAATCCTATGTCTATACCGAAAAGTTAGGGATTTTTGTAGGATTTTTGGATTTCTCTAATTGATGATAGATTCATGCCTAAGAGGTGTTTAATTGGTGATTAGAACAAAGAGGAATCGAAAGCCCCATGTTTTGTGAAAACCGATTAGGGTTTGAGTTTGAATTTGGGGATTTATGCATGTTAGATGAAATTGGATTTGCAATTGATTAATTGTTGTTATAATAGGATGATTAATGAATAAATGGTGTTAATTGGAGAAGAAAATCACCCTCTTATCCCTTGTGTCAATACCGAAAATTACTAAGAATTTGGAGGTTTTCATGTGTTGATTTTAATTGATGAATTGATGATGGAATTATGTTGTAGTTGATGTTAGTTGTTAATAGGAATTTAATTAGATTTTTCTAAAAATATTTATTGGAATGTAAGAGACGAAGAACTCGTCATAAGTTGAAATATAGTGATGATATGAAATGTTTGTATGCATAAAAGTGATTCTTGTTAGATGTAGTTTAATGACATAAAATTTGAACGGAATCCGACAACTTTGAAAATTGCATAAGAGACGAACAATTAGACGTAACTAGTAACCGAGAAGTCGAATGAGAATTCTAATTTGATATTATTGTCTATGATGGACTTGAGAATAACTTTGTAGTTGACGTCATGAGCTTTCGAGCTAATATAATATGAGCTATAATTATAGTCGAGAACTAGAACGCGAATTTCATAACTTGTTGGTTTAGTAATTGTTAGTTGAAAGCCGACGTATAGAACGTCGTGCTATTGGACGAGTTTTGAGAAGGAGTTCACCACGTACGGGAGTACGTGATGACTGCCTTGAGGGTCCAGTTTCTAAAGAAATCGAATACGAGAGCTTAGAACGAACCTAAGACGTTATACGTCGAATCTATCGAGCAATTAGGGTTATCGCGGCAGTTTTGCGACCCTAGCCGGAAACTGTAATAACTTTTAGCTCGTTTATCGGATTTGCGATCCGTAAATTGGAGCGTAAACTAGACATCCCAAAATTTCCAACGGTACAGGGCTCATCCCCTGTTTCCAGATCCTCTGTTCTGGACAGACCCCAGAGTCACTGTATTGCGCAGTAAAATTTCAGTTTCAATTCTCCTAAGTTGTTTCGTTCACAACTTAGTTTCTTTCGATCGTTTAAGCCGTAATAGCTAACGAATATCTTCCTACTGACCCTAGAGTCAAGTATGGAGCCTTGAGTGATAAAACCAGTTGAGATCTCATATCTTATCCATTCAAGTAAAGAAGTAGTAAGCGAGAAATTTCATAAGTCGTTTAATGAACTAAAATGTAATTCTTTCCTAAGTTGATTCTTTCCAACTTGGTTCCTTATGATCTTTTAAGTCGTATTAAGCTATCGACTACCCTCTCTACTGACCTAAGAGTCGAGTATGAGACCTTCCGAGTTCTAAATGGGATTTGATCGAGTCTCGTTCCCGTTTAAGTAAAATGAATCTAGTAAGCGTGCAAATGCCTAAAGAATGAAACGACTAAAACCTTTTTCGATTCTCTTTGATCGATTATCTTTTACGACCCATTTTTAAGTATTATTATTTTACGATGAAGGAGAAAGCTAGCTGTAAAGAAAGGACGGAAGATCCGAAGATTGGAAGCTAGTGCTTTTAGTTCTGTATTTCGAGGTGGGCTTTTATATACAAATAAAACGAGCAATGCTCGGAAAATATTTCTTTATCGCTTTGATATCTGTGTTTTCAAAGTGATATTATGGCATGAATTGTTTTATGTTTTTATGTGAGTTCTCTTGTACCTATCTGAGTTAACATTCGTGTTTTCCAGATTTAGAGTTAATCTAACTAGGTTAACTAACGATCGGCTCTGAGTTAGCTGCTAAGTGCTTTCCAGAGTTAGTGCACTTTGTAACCTGTGGTGTATGTGATATCCTGTTGAGGGGTACCAGCCACGGTGAATGAGAATTGGTCAAGATTGAACGTAACATTAGTCAGAAAATGCTCGCGCGAGTGATTTATGAGAAAAGAAAATGTTTAGTAGACGCGGGCCCTTTTTAATAAAACCCCGACGTGCTATGATTATGAAATGCCATATTTATCTATACTTATGATTATGATTTCGGCATCGTGCCCACTAAGTACGTTTGTACTTAGCCCTGCATTGTTTTCTAAATGTGCAGGTTGAAGCGACGGGAGCGACAACGGTTGATGTTGAGTTGAAAGATAGGATGCTTTAGTTAGAACTCTTCCGCTGCAGAACTCTAAATCTTTTGAAATGTACCTTTTGAACAATACACTGTAGTTAAGTCTATAAATTTGAACTTAATTTCTACTGTGTACTTTCATCGAGTAATCCTTAGCGATTAACTCTTTCTTATTTATATTCAAGTCTTGTTCATTGTTTGTTTGACGTCTTTTATGTATGTTTAGTCAGTTAGCCCCCTTCTTCCCCGCTTCTTTAATCCAACCCCAGTCGCACCCCGGCTTCTGCCGTCCCTCAGGATTTGGGGCTGTGACATCGATAAACCCTTCTAATGGAAAAAGACTGTTGTTGTAGCATGCACAAGCCATCAGGGATGTCACGCAGCACCTCTCGAGCTTCAAAAATCTTTCTCACGATCCATGAAGCTTGCTTAGGGATGTTCATGGATGTGATTTCTTGGCCCTTATGTAGTATTCATGTATCCACTTGATCCAAATACGATCTTGTTTCTGAGCAAGACTCCAGAGGAGCTTACAAATCACTGCTTTATTCCATAGCCTCATGTTAGTGAGGTTCCATCCTCCTGCATTCTTTGGTTGACACATGTATTCCCATGCCACCAGAGCTCGTCTAGTAACACCAGAAGTTCCTGTCCAAAGAAAGGATCGACAAGCTGTCTGGATTAACTTCATTACCTTTTTAGGAATGGGAAAAAGTTGGCACCAATAGGTTTGGATGCTGCTTAGGACAGATTTTATCAGTTGAATCCTCCCTGAGTAGGTAAGGAGCTTAGCAGTCCAGCAATCAACACGAGAAAGAATCTTAGATATGAGAGGCTGACACTGCAAGACTGTCAGTTTTTTGGTGGAAAGAGGCACACCGAGATATTTGAATGGCAAGCTCCCTCTCTACATTCCATATTCAGCTAAAATGGCCTCTTGTAATTGAGTTGAAACCCCTCCAAAATAGATGTTACTCTTTGATTAGCTTAAAGGCCATATACAAGGGAGAACTTGTGAAAAGCTTGCATCATCTTCCTCACAGAAATAAGATCTCCTCTAGAAAATAAGAGTAAATCGTCTGCAAAGCAAACATGAGTTAATCCCAGTTTCCTACACTTCAGATGAAAATTGAAGTCTCCATCGTTTTGTAAAATAATAAGGCACCTGTTCAAATATTCCATCCCAAGTACAAAAATACAAGGAGATAAGGGATCTCCTTGTCTCAACCCTTTCTTGACTTTGAAAGGAGCAGTCAGCTCCCCATTCACATTGATGATGTATGAAACAGAGGTGATGGAAGACATGATCAGTTTGACAAACTCATAAGGAAATTGCAGTTCCAACAAGAGAAATTGAATGAATGGCCATTCAATGGAATCATAAGCTTTCTGCAAATCGATTTGCAAACCCCTAAACCAGCTCATGACTTACAAGGATGTCGTCATTTATGGATCTGCCTTTGATAAAAGCCGATTGACTATGACTAACTATAGAATCCAGCACTCCTTGAACTCTATTAGTTAATACCTTAGAAATGATTTTATAGAGGAGGTTGAAACAAGCTATGGGCCTATAATCCTTCACAGTGCTTGGATTATTAATCTTGGGGATGAGAGTAAGCAGGGAATTACTTATATGAGAGGAGAGGATACCTGTAACAAAGAAGTCCCTCACTGCCTCTGTGACCTCTCCTCCAATAGTTGGCCAGACTTTCTTATAGAAGAAAACGTTATAACCATCAATGCCCGGAGACTTAGCAGAATTCATTTGAAAAAGGGGCCTGGTTCACCTCCTCATTAGCGATAGGAGCAAGAAGGTCTCTCTGCATAGAAATAGACAAGACAGGCCCTGATGGTCCCGATACGAGTTCTGGTGTATGGGGGGGGGGAGAATACACCAGATAAAACTTTTAAAAACAACCCCCTAAAAATAACACAACCGAGTAGAGCAACTCAGTTGGAATCACAACTGAGTAAGAAACACTCAGCCGGAAGTGAAGTGCTGTGCGGAATGTGGTGGAAATTAACTCGTATAAAATCAACTCACGCTTAAGTGCAAGGTTGGTCAATAACCAAGACAGTTGATATGGAAGAATGCAGTTTGTATGCAGGTTAGTTAGTCAGTTGAATATGCAATAAGATAACTGAAAAATAAACACAACACATAAAGATTTACGTGGTTCGGAGATAACTCCTACGTCCACGGGGAGTTGTGAGTCCACACAACTCAGTCCAAGTTCTTCTGGACAAACCATAAAGCTTGCCCGGGCTTTGCAACCGTTGAGATAAGTTTACGGGTACTTATCAACCTTACAGATTAGTTTACGGGTACTAATCAACCTATCTACTCAGTTACGGGAAGAGTAGGGTCCTAACAACCTTTTCAGGTGTGTGAAAGTGTGGGTTTCCAACTAATAGCTCGAACAAGAAGTGAGCTATGATCTAACACTCTACGAACTCTCAACTAGTGATGTTCTCAAGGTTGGATCGAAAAATACAAAGACAGAATCTACCACTCAAGAACTCTCAACTAATGATGTTCTTAGAGGTTTTGCTTGAGTGAGGAATGAAGTTGTTCTTTCGCCTGTATATCTCTTCACACACTTGTCTGTCTCGTTTCCTTGGTGAATGAATGAAGGCCTCTATTTATAGGCGGAGAGAATCAACTAGCCGTTGGATGAACCGTTGATCTCTGTTCGTTGAAAGCGATGGCTTGTCTTTCATCTCTGCAGAGTTTTTCGGATTTGGCAACTGAGTGCTTCTGTTTTCCATCTGAGACAGTCTTGTGTTGGGCTAAATGAGGTAATGACAGAGAGTCAAACCTTCACGTGACTTCCTTATTTGAATTTCAAATCTCAACATTAGTCTTTCAACAAAGGATGGTCGGTTGAGAGTTTCGATCTTCATCTGACTTGTTCTTCAGCTGATGTTCTATCTGAATGCTAACAGTTGAACTCTTAGCTGACTTGAACTTCATGCTGTTGATCTTCTTGGTTCGAGTCCTACAACTGATGTTCTGAAACTGAACGCTCAGTTGTCTTTCTTGTATCTGATCAGTTGGCTCCGAACGCTCAGTTGTCTTACTTACAACTGATGTTCTCTTGCATCTTCCTTAGTTAACTTTGGCATCTTTCTGCTTTTTAATTCTCATCTGATGAACGCTCAGTTGTCTTTCTTACAACTGATGTTCTATCCGAGTGAAGCCTTGTTGCCGTCTTCAGCTGGAGTCCTGTAAAGATAAAATCTTAACAATGCTCAAACAGCGAGCCTAACTACTAACATTAGGATCTGGCAACATCTACTCGGTTGGGGTCAGTTGGTTTTGGAATAAATCTGTTGGGAAATTTATTAGTATGAGTTTTGATGAATTCCAAAACCGACTGACCCCAACCGAGTAGATGTTGCCAGAACCTAATGTTAGAAATCAGGCTCGCTGTTTGAGCAAAGTTGAGATTTTATCTTTACAGGTCTCCAGCTAAATATGGCAACAAGGCGTCACTCAAACAGAACATCAATTGTGAAGAAAGACAACTGAGAGTTTATATGTTCAGATGCAAACAAGGGGAAGTCTTCAGAACATCAGTTGTGAAGAAAACCAACTGAGGGTTTGTCAGATGAGAAGTAGTAGAGAGGAAGAGAACATCAGATCATCTGAAGGTTCAAACCCAACTGAGTAAATACAGGGAAGACAACTGAGTGTTCCGTTTCAGAACCTCAGTTGTAGAACTCGAACAAGAAGATCAACTGCTTGAAGTTCAAAGTCAGCTGAGAGTCCAACAGTTCAAAACATCAGCTGAAGACCACTCAGATGAAGATCAAGACTTTCAACCGACGAACCGAGGTTGACTGTCAGAAAGGTTAAGATTTGAATTTAAAAAGGAAGTCACATGAGGGTTTGACCGTTCAGTCATTACCCCATCTGGCCCAACACAAGGCTGTCTCAGATGGAAAGCAGAAGAGCACAGATGCCATATCGGGAAAGTCTGCAGAGATAAGAGACAAGCCATCGCTATCAAACTATCAGAGATCAACAGCTCCTCCAATGGCTAGTTGATTCTCTCCGCCTATAAATAGAGGCATTCTCTCATTCGAGAGATAGACAAGAGACAGACTGAAGCAAGAGAGAAAAGTGCAATCACAAGAGAATCAAGTGAAAGAAAAATCTGCTAAAATCCTATTCTAAGAACATCAGCAGCTGAGAGTTCAAGAGTGATAGAACATTAGTAGCTGAGGGTTCATAGAGTGAAAATCTGTCTTAGATCTTAGTTTGAGTGTTTATTCGTTCAAGCCTTAGATCCAGCTCTCATTCGTGATCGAGCTGCAGTTGGAAATCCCACCCACACTCACACCCTAAAAAGTGTGCTAGGACCTTACTCTTCCTGTAATTGAGTAGTCAGGTCGTCAAGTACCCGCAAACTTGAGATAGGCTGTTTAGTGCCCGGAAACTAAACTGTAAGGTCGATAAGTACCCACAAACTTATCCTTAACGGTTACTCAGCCCGCGTAAGCTGAGTGGTTCTGTCCAGAAGAACTTGGACTGAGGTGTGAGGATTCACATCTCCCCGTGGATGTAGGAGGGTTATCTCCGAACCACGTTAAATCCTGTGTGTCTGTGTTTGTTTTTATTCAGTTTCTCTTGCATTTTTATCTGATCAATCTAACCGACATACAAACCTCATTTGCATTTTTTTAACCAAGCAATTTTGGTTCTTGACCAACTGAGCTGTTTTGCGTGAGTTGGTTTTAACGAGTTTAATTTCCACCACATTCCGCACAGCCTCACTCTTCCAGCTGAGGTCGCTTACTCAGCTGTGAGATTCCAACTGAGTCCTTTTTGCTCAGTTGAAGTGAATTTTCAGGTTTAAGTTTTTAAATCCTAATTGGTGTATCCCCCCCCATACACCAGTAACTCGTTTCGGGACCATCAAGTGGTATCAGAGCAGTGGTTCAAAAGACTGCTGACTCTGTTTCACGAGGTGTGAATTCGAGAATTTTTCTTCAGTGGTCATCTGAACAGATCTTTTCACGCTAGTGCATACTTGCTCGCATTTTTGTCCTGTTTTTGTTTGTGCAGATGGACGTCAAGGACAAGATTGTCGTCATGTTCTCTGTAGTCAATTATACATCATGGAGAACTCAAATGAAGAAGATCCTTCTATCAAAGCACCATAGGATGCAACAAGTTCTCACTTCTGGACCAATCGTCATAAAAGATAGAATACTTCGCACTCCCACAAATCCTCAAGATGGAGATACAGTGGTGGAGTATGTGGAGAAACAGCCAGAAGACTACTCTCCAGAGGAGGCCAATGTGAGCCAGCTGGATATCTGGGCTCAGAGCACAATAATGTCCACAGTTGGACAAGATTATCTGCCCTGGATAGAGGAGTGTGAGACTGCAAAAGAGATGTGGGACATCCTGGCATCACTAAGTGAAGGAAGCGACGAGACAAAGGAAAACAAGTTCTCACACGCATGTCAAGATTTCGACAACTTCAGTCTGCGACCTGATAAGACTATCGATCAGCTAGAGCTCCGGTTTATGGATATCATCAGAAGAATCCAGTCCATCCGGAGAGAAAAATACACACTAAGAGAAATCAATCTCAAAGTGTGGCAAGCTCTACCGGCTGAGTGGGATACTTTCACAAATATCCACGAGAGCCGAGCTGACCTTGGTGAAATGGGAACTGAAAGATTGTTCTCAATTTTGAAAGGAAATGAGTATAAGGTCAACAGAAGGAGATCGCAGACCTCAGGTCAGACAAGTAGAATTGAGGATGTTGGCTCAGCCTCAAAGTCAGTTGCTCTCCGAGCTGACTACTCAGAGTCGAGATCGTCAAGGCCAACCAGATCGGCTGACACGACTGCAAAGGAGCCGAGCAGAGAGGAACTGCAACAGAACATTGCAGCATTGTCAAAGAAACTAGCCGACATGGACACTCGGTTCAGCAAATATAAACATTTCTATAAATCAAACCGAACTCGAGACAGTTCGAAGCCAGTCACCAATGGTTGCTTCGAATGCGGCAAGGAAGGACACTTCAAAGCTGACTGCCCAGACCTCTCAAAGAAGGAAAGAGAAGCACTGAGGGCCAAGCAAACTGCAAAGAACAAGGCCATGGTAGCTGAAGAGGCAGCTGACGATATGGACATCTTCACAGACACTGAAGATGAGGATGAACTGACCGCTACCAACAAAGTCATCAGTCCGGATCAATGCCTCATGGCACTTGGAGCCGACCAAGATGATATTGAGGTACAATCTAATCCTGCTCGCTTAAATTCTTTTAATACTTCTAACATGCAGGAATCTCTGAGCGATGAGTTGGAACCCTCCTGGAATGATTTTCAAGAACTCAGTGAGGAACTGCATCAGCAGTCGGTTGAGTTTAAGAGTCTTCAAGCTCAGTTCGCGAAGCTTGAAGATTCCTTAACCGAAAAAGAGGATCTGATTACGAGCCAAACTCAGGAGATTGAGAATCTCAAGAGTCAACTGATCGAGGCTAAGCCTCCAGCTGATGAGGAGTTGACAAAGAAAAACAAAGAACAGCAAGATCAGTTGAAGAATCAAGATGCTCAGATCGAACAGCTGATAAAGAAGTCAGATGAACAAACCGAGCAGATAGCTGTACTCGTCAAGGAGTTGCAAACTGAAAAGGACAATCTAATCAAGTTGTATCAGTCATCCAAGATCATCGATAACCTTTTAAATTACAGCAGACAGATGGATGACATGTCAGGACTCGGTTATGATGCTGTCAAGGATACTGGGATTCCACCAGCAACCTTCATCAAACCAGTAGAAGTCACAGCTATCGAGCCTAACTCAGCTGAGTCTCCAGAAGCTAACTCAACCTCCACCTCTCAGCAAGTTCAACCGACCAACAGAATCTCAACTGAGAAGGGAAAAGGAGTAGCTGATGTAGGACAGAATGTTCCATCGGTTGGGACATCAACCGAGGGGGAATGTTCTAAAAGTCAGAAGAGGAATCAATGGCGTCGAAGGCACAACCGCAACCGATCTCAGAACTAGAACCGACCTCTGCATCAACCTCAAAGTCAAAGTCAGAAGGAATGGAACCGACCTCAGAACAGACCTGGGCTCAATCATCTGAATTAACAGCGGTTCCAACATCGGTTCGACCAAAGGTTCCAACCTAGTCAACCAATGAGGAACTGGTCAAACAACTGGAGATATTCATGCCATAATATTAATCATCAATAGGGCATGAACAGCTACAGACAACCCTCAGGAAGTTGGAATCACAATCAGCCACAAAGATTCCAACGGGGCGTCCGACCTCACAGACAGACTCAACAGGATAAGAATCGCCATCAAAACAGAGGAAAAGCCTCACCTCCTAAAGTCCAACATGGGAGAAATCCAACTCCTCCCAAGAAACAGAGCATCATTTCTAACAACAAGCCTAAGGATAACCGAGGTGTTGTTATAATTGATGAAAATGGGCAAATCATTTGGAATGACAAGGCTATTCGAGTTTACAGGGAAAAACGACGCACAGTTCCAGCGGGAACTGGTTCTAACCCTCCAGGACCCAACTGAAATTGGGGACCTAAGCGAGTTTCTCTTTGAAGGTGCAGGAGAAACAGCTGAGGAAGAAGAAGACGTCTGCTACAATGTGGATGATGGATAGTGGATGCTCGAAACACATGATAAATCTGAAGGATTTGCTTGGAAGTTTCGTGGAGAAAGAAGGTCCATCAGTTACTTTTGGTGATAACTCAAAAGGTTATACCAGAGGTTACAGTACCCTTGAAACCAATCATGTTTCAATTTCTAATGACTCTTATGTTGATGGATTGAAGCATAACGTGCTCTCCATCAGCCAATTCTGTGATAATGGTTTCTCTATCAAGTTTGATGCACAGGGTTGTAGAGTTAAAGATGTCGGATCAAAGCAGGTGATATTGTTGGGAAATCGATCTCCAACAGGGAATGTATACTACGCTGACTGGAACAGCAGCCTCCCTGACACTTGCCTGTTATCAAAGAGCAATTCGGATGTGAGCTGGCTGTGGCACAAAAGGCTCAACCATCTGAACTTCAAGACGATGAACCGACTCGCCAGACAAGAACATGCAAGAGGCATACCTAACCGAGTGTTTTCAACAACACACATCTGCAGTGCATGCCAGCTGGGAAAGCTCGCTAGAACCTCCTTCCGGTTGAAGTCAACTCCCTCAACCGACCGAGTGTTACAGCTGATCCATATGGATCTCTTCGGGCTAGTTACACCAAAAAGCATTAATGGCAACGAATATACATTGGTTGTAACTGATGACTACTCAAAATATACGTGGACCATCTTCATGCGCCACAAGAGTGAAACCCGAGATGAGCTGCCCAAGCTGATGGATCGGATATCGAACCAACAAGAGATGAAGATCATATCCATCCGATCAGATCGTGGAACGGAGTTTCTAAATGAAACCATCATTGAGTATTGCGAAAAGAATGGCATAACCCATCAGACATCAGCCGCGCGTACTCCACAACAGAATGGTGTAGCTGAGCGAAGAAATAGAACTCTGAAGGATGCAGCCACATCCATGTTAGCGAGCTCAGCACTGCCAAAGAGATTTTGGGCTGAAGCGATCAACACAACATGCTACACTCAGAATCGATCTCTTCTCACCAAGCGGTTGGGAAAGACGCCCTACGAGCTGTGGAGACGCAGAAAGCCAGATATTTCTTATTTTCGTGTTTTTGGATCTAAGTGTTATATTCACAACAATGGGAAGACTCAGTTGAAAACCTTTGATGCCAAAGCTTCGAAGGGCATATTTCTTGGATATGCAGCTCGGATCAAGGCATATAGAGTTTTCAACAACAGCTCTCGTGTTGTGGAAATAACACCTCATGTTAGTTTTGATGAATTTACCTTTGAGTGCAGGGAACAGGTGAAGGAACAACACGCGGATCCAGCTGTTCTACCATTTCTCACCAGATCGCAAGCACTTCGGGAAAAGAACCGAGCTGAACCACTGGTATGGGCAACTGAGGATGAGGATCCATACTCTTCTGAAGATGAATGCGAAGACCTCAGCTCATCCCAAGGGGGAACTTCAGCTGATGCTCCACCAACTGCATCAGCATCCGATGCCCAACCGAGCTCAGTTCAAACTACTATCAATGTTGAGAATCCAGACTCAACAGCTGATCAATCACCAGCTCTGAAGACTCCAACTCAGATTTCTGAACAGCCACAGTTGGAAGAAGAAGGAAGACGCAACCGAAGATAGTATGAAGTTCATTATACAAACGACATCATCGGAGATCCAACCGAGGGTGTGCGCACACGGAGCAGAGTTGCAAATCCAGAATCAACCGAGGAAGATTCCAACATATATGCCCAATATGCTGAAGAATTGGCAGTTCTAGAAGAGTTCGAGCAAGCTGGAGATGTTGCCATGATTTCTTGCTTTGTAGCTGATGTGCCAGAACCGAAGAATGTTGGGGAAGCTCTCAACTGTGTCCACTGGACAACAGCCATGCAAGAAGAATTGAATGAGTTTCTACGCAACTGTGTATGGGAGTTGGTAGAAAGACCAAATGGTGTCAAGGTGATTGGATTGAAGTGGATTTTCAAAAACAAGAGAGACGCCATTGGATTCATTGTGAGGAATAAAGCAAGGTTGGTAGCTCAAGGATACTGCCAACAAGAGGGAATTGACTTTGAAGATTCCTTTGCACCAGTTGCAAGGCTGGAAGCCATCCGGATCTTTCTAGCTTATGCCGCACATCACAAGTTCAAAGTATATCAGATGGATGTGAAGTGTGCATTCCTCAATGGAAATATCAAAGAAGATGTATATGCTGAACAGCCTCCTGGTTTTGAGACTGGAGATGGAAGAGTGTACAAGCTGAAGAAAGCTATCTATGGTCTAAAGCAAGCGCCAAGGGCATGGTATGACACTCTTTGTGGATTTCTTCTGAACTCGGGGTTCAAACGAGGTTCAATTGATAAAACTCTGTTCACCATCAAAGTTGGAGAAGATATACTTGTTGTGCAAATTTATGTCAATGACATCATTTTCGGCTCCAAGTCGGAGGAGCTGTGCAAGAAATTCTCCGATCTTATGAAGGAGAAGTTCGAGATGTCAATGATGGGCGAGATGAATTATTTCCTTGGATTACAAGTGAAGCAGTCACCTGAAGGGATTTTCATCAACCAGTCCAAATATACAATGGAGCTCTTCACCAAGTTCGGATTGCAGACAAGTAAGACAACAAAGATCCCTATGAATACGAACTAGAAGATCGAACCAGGAGCTGAGGGAAAGCTCGTTGATGCCAGCCAGTATAGAGGGATCATCGGTTTGCTGCTCTACCTAACTGCCAGCCGACCAGACATTTCATACGCAGTTGGAGTGTGTGCTCGTTTTCAAGTCCAACCAAGAGAAGCACACATGTTGGCAGCAAAGAACATCATTAAGTATCTGAAGGGAACTGTCAATATTGGGTTGTGGTACCCAACTGATGACAATATCCAGCTGACTGGATACTCAGATGCCGACCTTGCAGGAGATCGGTTGGACAGGAAGTCTACTTCTGGACACTGTCAGTTCATGGGAAGCAAGCTGGTTTCATGGTTCTCCAAGAAACAAGCGTGTGTTGCTACTTCGACAACCGAGTCAGAGTATATGGCTGCCGGAAGCTGTTGCATGCAAGTGTTGTGGCTAAAGCAACAGCTGAGAGATTATGAAGTTGCAACTGGACAGGTCCCCATTCATTGTGATAGCTCGAGTGCCATAGCTATCTCTCTGAACCCTGTTCACCACTCTCGGACTAAGCATATCGATATTCATCATCATTTCATCCGAGATCATATTGAGAAGAAGGATGTGTCCATGGAGAAGATCCCAACTGAGATTCAGAGAGCTGACATATTCACCAAACCTCTTCCTGAAGCCCGGTTCAAGATGCTATGTGATCTTCTAGGACTCTTGGATCCAAGCTAAAAACTCATCCGAGCAGAAGAGTCATCCGAGCTGATAAGGATCCATCCGAGCTGAAGAGTCGGATATCGACTTAAGGGGGAAGCTCAGATGAAGGGGGAATCTCAGATGCGAATTGCCAACTGAAGACATCAAACGTCAGCTGAACAGACGAACTCGAGTCAGCTGATGGTATGCGGTAACTGAGGAGAACAACTGAGGTATACAGCTGATATCGACATCAGCTGCCAGGTATCATTTATGACTGAAGGTGTTATGTTCTTAAATGAGAATGTTTGAAATAAATTCAAACATTCCTGAGCTAGTCAGTTACATTAAAATAGCCATCATGTCGCATTAAATGTAAAGTACGGCTGAGCATCCATAGCCTACTTTATAGTGCGACTGGGCTGACATGAAACTGTACACCTTCTCACACGCTGGTTGGAACTCGGATCAAAACGTCGAGTCAAGGATAGTCAACAGTCGCGTAATCCCAGCCGTTGATGGATTCGCGCCATTTAACCCCAACCGTTGATCTCATCCGAGTCAAAGACCTATATAAGACAAAAAATCAGGAAGATATCTCCTACTTTCCTCATTTGTGCTTATCAATTATAACTGTTCATCGTCTTCCAGTTTTCTCCCTAACCCGTTTCTGCAAATAGATTTCTTTCCTTTCCTATATATTACCTTTGCAGTGATTATTAATGGCACCCAAAAGCAAGAGAATGGCATCATCCGGACCTTCCCTCGTGCCTACCACATATGACGAGTCATTCGATATGTTAGTATCGAAGATTAACTTCGAGCAGATCCTCTCCGACGAGGATCTAGAGTCGCCGGTCCTAGCCCCTCTCGCCAACACTCTCCGTGAGAACGGACTTCTGGAATGGGCCAAGCTCTGCCCCTCCCACTTGCTCAGGCGCCAAGTCGGAGAATTCTACGTCAATCTCATTCGCCCCCTTGACAGTTCGGAGGGAGTTTCCACGGTGGTGTCATGCCGACAAAGAGATGTTCCAGCAAGGACGATACGTCGTGTCTCCTTCCCCATCGACGTGTTCGATGTCCTCCGGTACATCATACCAATCAACCACACCACCACCGAGTTCTTGGAGAATATTACCGACGAACAAGCATATGAATTTCTTCAGGATGCTTTGATCGAGCCGGAGCGGTTGAGGAGCAATATACAACGAACAAAGCTGAAGCCGGAACACCGCCTGCTGTTCGACGCCGTGTCGAAGGTAGTGTTCGGATACAGTGGTGTGTTCGGCGATCTCTGGTTCCAATATTTTCTGAACCAGTTGATGGTGGAAAAGTCGAAGATCTTTGAGACTACAACCGAGTCTGGAGAGAAACTGCTGAGTGTGAAGGGCACGCTCAACTTCAGCTGCAAAGTCTCCGTCCTCATCCTCCTCGCAACAAAGGACCGCAACATGGTCTGGGCTGACTGCGAGGAGACGCCGCTGAAGAAGTTGTTGCTGTTCCCGACAGCCAAGAAAGCACAGGAGGTGCTGAGGAGTGTCTACACTCCTAAGGATAAGAGGGAGTCGGGAAAGCCAGCTGAGTCATTAGCTGAGGAGGAACAAGTTGCTACTCGCCCCGCAAAATCCAAAGCCTCACGTCGCCGAGCATACACTGAGAAGGAGTCGACTGACGAACCTGCCCAGAAAAAGTTAAGGGTAAGGTTCAAGAAGTCCACCAAGAAGGCAGCTGAGGTGCTGGCTGATGAGCCAACTGATGTTCCAGCTGCTGAGTCAGCTGATGAGCCAGTTGATGTTCCAGCTGAGGAGCCAGCTGAGGAACAAGCTCCAGTCGAGAAGGGAGTGCAGGTTGAATCGACACCTGCTGAGGAGCGTTCCGAATCCAGCCGCTCAGCTGAGGCCGCATCATTCGAGATCGCACCTCGAGGCCCCAGAGCTGATAAGGCTGAGGGCATGGAGACGTCGGATGCATCCTCCTCATCTGAGGACCTCGAAGATGTTACCACCTCCCCCACAGCTGGAGTGAATGCTGTACCGCCCCCAGAGCCTCTTGCTCTTTCTACCCAACCTGAGCCAGAAATTCCGAGCTCTCAGCTCGATGCCAAGATTGTGACCGCTCCTTCGGCCGATGTTGAGGAAACCATTGCACCCTCTTCCCCAACTGAATCCCAAATTCCGAGCTCTTAGCTCAATGCCGATGTTTTGACCGACTCTTTGGCCAACATCGATGAACCTCTTGAACCCGAACCATACAATCTCACCCCATCCCCGATCAATGAAGCGGAGGACCTACAGGCTGTTGCTGAGGAGCACGAAGGCAGGGTGGCCTACTGCTTTCAAAAGCTGTTGGGTCTGTTCCCTGCGGCTCGCGACATGCCCATCTTCGCCACATTGGGAACCGAGCTACTGTACCAGTTCCACCTGATCTTTAGCCAGTGGTATGTCAAGGAGGACACAATCAGGGTACTGAGCTGGGACAGGCTGAAGTCTGATCAGTCCCGCATCCGAGCCTACTTCAACTATTCCAACTTGGAGGTGGCGTACAACAACCGGATCGCGCTGCTCACTACACGGATGGACCAGAGTCTGGCTGAAGGGAAGGACACAAGGGAGGCAGCTGGAAAGGAGTGTGTCGACTTCCTTGACAGCATGTTGGTGAAATCAGCTGACTTCTTTGAGGATGTCGATGCAGCAGCTGCCGCCGCAAAGGAAGAGGAGGAAAACCTGAAGTTGTACCTGGCTAACCGTCAAGCCATGGTCACAGCTGAGCCTCTAGCTCAGTCTGCTCAAGCTCTTCCAGCTGCTCAGCTCGCACCTTCAACAGAACAAATCTGCGAGCTAGTGGCTGAGAGGGTCAACCAGTTGAGAACCGAGCTGCTCGCCAACCTCCAGCACCAACAAGATGACCAGCTGAGGGAGTTGGCAGCACAAGAAGTACCAACAACTGGTGGAGGAGAATGCCAAGCTGAAGATGAAGCTGAATGATCTCTTCTCCTCCACCAGTCAGGACGTGTCGGAGCTGAAATCCACTCTGTTAGGCTTGAAGTTGGAAGTGAATGTCTTCAAGTCCTTGGCTGACTCAAATCTAGCCAAGTCCCAACAGACGCAGGATGCTGAATGGGAGTCCCGGTTCGAGTCGCGTTGGGCTGAGTTCGTTACCTTTCAGACAGAGGACAATGACAACCTCTCTGTCTTGAAGAAGGCAGAACAAGAGCGCCAGGACTCCGAACTGGCGAAGAAGATCGAGTTGGAGTGTGCGGTCGATGAACTCTTCAACCGTGTTCAATCCACCGAGGCCAAACTCAACTCTCTGGACGGTTCAGTAGCAAGCCTTGTTGCTGATGCCAAAAAGAGGGAAGAGAAGGAGATGGAGGGTGAAGCACAGGAAGAAGAAGAGACCCAAGAAGAAGGAGTGCCAGCTGCTCTACCATCCAAATCTCAGCTGAGGAGGAGGAAGTCTGCTGCTGCCAAGTCAACCAAAGTCGGTGGAGCCGAAATGACTAAGGACTTGGAGCAGGCAAAGAAGATTGGAGTTTTCTACAGCTCCATAGCCGAGATCGCAGCCGAGCTGGATTCTGAACTCGACGGGATAACAACCGAAGAGTGCATTGCAGCGGCCAAGGCTATGGATGTAGAGGAGAAGGACTACATGAACCCGAGCTGGATCAGAAAGTTCGCCGCCAGCCAGGCGAGGAGGGTGAACCAGTTCGAGGTTGAGCTGAAGAAGGTTTCCCAGAACCTGGACCGCAACATTGCCTCCCGCAGCCGACGCCGCATCAACAAAATCCAATCAAAGGCGGAAGCTCGGTTAAAGCAACAAAGGTTGCCTCTAAAGTCCAAGGTTGAGAGTCGGTTCAGGCATACCGACAAGTGGATGCCGACCGAGTGGAATGAGGAGTGGGAGCTGTTCAAGCAGGAGTTCGTGAACGACTTCTATTACAGGAAGGTTTACGCAACTGACGACCCAAGGAGAGCGTTCAAGGAGGCGCTGACCGAGTTGCACTCAGGTGACCCGAGCATGTTCAGTCAATTCAGGAGGGCCATGATTGACGCCAACCAGGACTTGAACACTGTTCCAGTTCCCAAGAGGGTTACTTATCGGCCACCTCTTCTCCCGGATTCCAGCAACCCGAACCGCACGAAGATTGCATCTGAGGCGAGGCAGGTCTGCAAGGAGCATGGAGTGGACATTTCCAAGGAGTCACCTTCTAAGAGGGAAATTTTTGTAAGGATTTTTGGCAAGTATGGGCTACAATACTAGTTCAGTTAGTTTTCTAGCAACTGTTGTAATTTTCGGTATTTGAGCCTATCTTTTGTAACAATCAGTTGTAATGAAAACTATTCAGTTATAAGATTCACCTTGATGAACAATCCCTCATTGTCCAAGCTCTGAATCACATGTTATAACTGTGCTAACCCTTTGATGTTCTATCTTATAGACTGTCTAGAATTTCAGCTGAGATTTTAGGTCAGTTAGTGAGGTTTAGATCAATAGTGGTTTAAAGTTGTAAGTGGTTTTGGCATCATCATAAAGGGGGAAATTGTTGGGAAATTTATTAGTATGAGTTTTGATGAATTCCAAAACCGACTGACCCCAACCGAGTAGATGTTGTCAGAACCTAATGTTGGAAATTAGGCTCGCTGTTTGAGCAAAGTTGAGATTTTATCTTTACAGGTCTCCAGCTAAAGATGGCAACAAGGCGTCACTCAGACAGAACATCAGTTGTGAAGAAAGACAACTGAGAGTTTATATGTTCAGATGCAAACAAGGGGAAGTCTTCAGAACATCAGTTGTGAAGAAAACCAACTGAGGGTTTGTCAGATGAGAAGCAGTAGAGAGGAAGAGAACATCAGATCATCTGAAGGTTCAAACCCAACTGAGTAAATACAGGGAAGACAACTGAGTGTTCCGTTTCAGAACCTCAGTTGTAGAACTCGAACAAGAAGATCAACTGCTTGAAGTTCAAATTCAGCTGAGAGTCCAACAGTTCAAAACATCAACTGAAGACCACTCAGATGAAGATCAAGACTTTCAACCGACGAACCGAGGTTGACTGTCAGAAAGGTTAAGATTTGAATTTAAAAAGGAAGTCACATGAGGGTTTGACCGTTCAGTCATTACCCCATCTAGCCCAACACAAGGCTGTCTCAGATGGAAAGCAGAAGAGCACAGATGCCATATCGGGAAAGTCTGCAGAGATAAGAGACAAGCCATCGCTATCAAACTATCAGAGATCAACAGCTCCTCCAACGGCTAGTTGATTCTCTCCGCCTAAATAGAGGCATTCTCTCATTTGAGAGATAGACAAGAGACAGACTGAAGCAAGAGAGAAAAGTGCAATCACAAGAGAATCAAGCGAAAGAAAAATCTGCTAAAATCCTATTCTAAGAACATCAGCAGCTGAGAGTTCAAGAGTGATAGAACATTAGTAGCTGAGGGTTCATAGAGTGAAAATCTGTCTTAGATCTTAGTTTGAGTGTTTATTCGTTCAAGCCTTAGATCCAGCTCTCATTCGTGATCGAGCTGCAGTTGGAAATCCCACCCACATTCACACCCTAAAAAGTGTGCTAGGACCTTACTCTTCCTGTAATTGAGTAGTCAGGTCGTCAAGTACCCGCAAACTTGACATAGGCTGTTTAGTGCCCGGAAACTAAACTGTAAGGTCGATAAGTACCCACAAACTTATCCTTAACGGTTGCTCAGCCTGCGTAAGCTGAGTGGTTCTGTCCAGAAGAACTTGGGCTGAGGTGTGAGGATTCACATCTCCCCGTAGATGTAGGAGGGTTATCTCCGAACCACGTTAAATCTTGTGTGTCTGTGTTGTTTTTATTCAGTTGCTCTTGCATTTTTCTCTGATCAATCTAACCGACATACAAACCTCATTTGCATTTTCTTAACCAAGCAATTTTGGTTCTTGACCAACCGAGCTGTTTTGCGTGAGTTGTTTTTAACGAGTTTAATTTCCACCACATTCCGCAGCCTCACTCTTCCAGCTGAGGTCGCTTACTCAGCTGTGAGATTCTAACTGAGTCCTTTTTGCTCAGTTGAAGTGAATTTTCAGGTTTAAGTTTTTAAATCCTAACTGGTGTATCCCCCCCCCATACACCAGTAACTCGTTTCGGGACCATCAAAATCAAAACTTTAATAAATCTCCCAACAATTTCCCCATTTTTGATGATGCCAAAACCCTTATAAAATTCTTACAAAGCAAACTGATCTAAATCCTACTGACCTATCCAAAATCTCAGCTGAAATTCTAGACAGTCTATAAGATTAAAGCATCAAAGGGTTAGCACAGTTATAACATGGTATTGAAATAACTTTGCGATTCAGAGCTTGGACAATGAGAAATTGTACGTCAAGTTGAATCGTATAACTGAGTAGTTTTTATTACAACCGATGGTTACAAAGTTAAGCACAAAAACAAAAATTACATCAGTTGCTCAAAAACTAACTGAGCTAAAACTTAAGCCCATATTTGCTAAAAATTCTAACAAAAATCTCTCTCTTCGCTTCTGACTCCTTTGCTATGTCAACCCCGTGCTCTTTGCAAACTTGCCTTGCCTCAGCTGATGTCTTTTGTCGGTTGGGGTTTCGAGAGTCTGGAAGGAGGGGAGAGAGATAGGTAACCTTCTTAGGAACCGGGACTGTGTTCAGATCCAGTTTTGCATCTATCATTGCACGTCTGAACTGGCTGAACATGCCCGGGTCCCCTGAGTGCAACTCGGTCAGGGCTTCCTTGAACGCTTTCCTTGGATCGTTTGTTGAGAAGACCTTTCCGTAATAGAAGTCATTCACGAATTCTTGCTTGAATGACTCCCAGTCTTCATTCCACTCAACTGGCATCCACTTGTCTACGTGTCTGAACCGACATTGGACCTTGACCTTTCCTGGCAGCCTCTGTTGCCTCAGTCGAGCTTCAACCTTAACTTGATGTTTGTCTATTCGGCAACGGCTGCGGGAGGCGATGTTCCTATCCAGGTTCTTGGTTATCTTGGTCAGCTCCTCCTCGAACTGGTTGACTCTTCGAGCTTGGCTGGCAGCGAACTTCTTGATCTAGCTAGGATTCATGTAATCTTTCTCAGCAACATCCATAGCCTTGGCAGCAGCAATACACTCTTCAGTTGTGATACCGTCGAGTTCTGAATCAAGCTCGGCTGCGATCTCGGCTATGGAGTTGTAAGAAACTCCAAAATGCTCCACCTGCTCCAAGTCTTTTTCCATTTCAGCTCCACCTACGTCGGTTGACTTGGGAGCGGACTTCTTCTTCTGTGTTGTCCTCCTCTTCGGATGAGATTTTACAGCAGCTTCAGCCTGGGTCTCATCTTCCCCCTGCATCTCAACATCCCCGTGCAACTCCTCTTCCCCCTTTTTTTTCTTCCCCCTTTTTGGCATCAGCAACAAGGCTTGCTACTAATCCATCCAGAGAGGTGAGTTGTTGTTCGGCTTGTTGGATGCGGTTGAAGAGTTCATCGACCGCGCACTCTACCTCAACCTTTTTCGCCAGTTCAGAGTCAAGGCGTTCTTGTTCAACTTTCTTCAGAGCAGCGAGGTTTTCAATGACCTCAGTTTGAAAAGCAACGAACTCAGCCCATCTTGACTCGAACCGAGACTCTCATTCTTGGTCTTGAGTCTGTTGGGATTTGGCGAGGTTGGAGTCAGAAATGGACTTGAAGACATTCAGCTCAGACTTGATCCCCAGAACTGTTGATTTCAGATCAGAAATGTCCTGGCTGGTGGAGGAGGAGAATTCATCCAGCTTATTTTCAGTGAAACATTCTCCTCCATCAGCTGCTTGTTCTTCTCCTCTTGTGCTTCCAACATCCTCAGCTGATCTTCTTTGTTTTGCTGGAAGTTGGCAAGCATCTCCGTCCTCAGCTGGTTCACCCTCTCAGCTATCAGCTCACAGATTTCTTCAGTTGAGGGCGCTGGCTGATCAGCTGGAGCTTGGTGAGAACCCCGAACCCCGATCTGGTGAGAACAAGTGGAACTTGTGGATCAGCTTGTTGTCATTTAGCCTGTTCCATGCACTCAAAAGTAGATTCATCAAAACTAACATGAGGTGTTATCTCTATAACACGAGAGCTATTGTTGAAAACTCTATAAGCCTTGATTCGAGCGGCATATTCGAGAAATATGCCCTTCGAAGCCTTGGCATCAAAAGTTTTCAACTGAGTCTTCCCATTGTTGTGAATATAACACTTAGAACCAAAAATGCAAAAATAAGAAATATCTGGCTTCCTGCGTCTCCATAGCTCGTATGGTGTCTTTCCCAACCGCTTGGTCAGAAGAGACCGATTTTGGGTGTAGCAGGCTGTGTTGATGGCCTCAGCCCAAAATCTCTTTGGCAGAGCTGAGCTTGTCAACATGGATGTAGTTGCATCCTTCAGCGTTCGGTTCCTTCGCTCGGCTACTCCATTCTGTTGCAGAGTACGCGCAGCTGATGTTTGATGAGTAATTCCATGCTTCTCGCAGTACTCAGTGATGGTTTCATTTAGAAACTCGGTTCCACGATCTGATCGGATGGAAATAATTTTCATCTCTTGTTGGTTTGATATCCGATCCATCATCTTGGGTAGCTCATCTCGGGTTTCACTCTTGTGACGCATGAAAATGGTCCACGTGTACCTAGAATAGTCATCAGTAACAACAAGGGTATACTCGTTACCATTCATGCTTTTTGGTGTAACTGGCCCGAAGAGATCCATATGGATCAGCTGTAACACTCGGTCGGTTGAGGGAGTTGATTTCAACCGAAAGGAGGATCTAGCGAGCTTTCCCAACTAGCATGCACTGCAGATATGTGTTGTTGAAAACACTCGGTTTGGTATGCCTTTTGCATGTTCTTGTCTGGCAAGTCGGTTCATAGTCTTGAAATTCAGATGGTTGAGCCTTTTGTGCCACAGCCAGCTCACATCTGAACTGCTCTTTGATAACAGGCAGGTGTCAGGAGGACTACTGTTCCAGTCAGCATAGTAGACATTTCCGGTTGGCGATCGATTTCCCAACAATATGACCTGCTTTGTTCCGACATTTTTAACCCTGCAACCCTGTGCATCAAACTTGACAGAGAAACCATTATAACAGAATTGGCTGATGGAGAGCAAGTTATGCTTCAATCCATCAACATAAGAAACATTAGAAATCGAAACGTGATTGGTTTCAAGGGTACCATAACCTCTGGTGTGGCCTCTTGAGTTGTCACCAAAGGTAACTGAGGGTCCTTCTTTCTCCACAAAACTCCCAAGCAAATCCTTCAGATTTGTCATGTGTTTCGAACATCCACTATCCATCACCCACATGGTTCGTGATGCTTTATTCTTCCTCAGCTGTTTCTCCTGTTCCTGCACAGAGAAACTCGCTTAGGTCCCCAATTTTAGTTGGGTCCTGGAGGGTTAGAACCAGTTCCCCCTTGAACTGTGATTCGCTTTTCCCTGTATACTCGGATAGATTTATCATTCCAGATCACTTTTCCTTCATCATCAACTATAGCAACACCTCGGTTATCCTTAGGCTTGTTGTTAGTAGTAATGTTCTGTTTCTTAGGAGGAGATGGATTTCTCCCATTGTGAGCTTTAGGAGGAGAGGCTTTCCCCCTGTTTTGATGGCGATTCTTATCCTGTTGGATTTGTCGATGAGGTCGGACGCCATGTTGGAATCTTTGTGGCTGATTCTGATTCCATCTTCCTGAATGTTGTCGATAGTTGTTCATGCCCTATTTTTGGTTCATATTGTGGCATGAATATCTCCAGCTGTTCGAACTGTTCCTCATAGGTTGACTCAGTTGGAACCTCTGGTTGAACTGATGATGGAACCGCTGTTGATTCAGATGGTTGGATCCTTGTCGGTTCTGCGGTCGGTTCCATTCTTTCTGATGTTGGCTCTGAGGTCGGTTCAGAGGTCGGTTCTGAGTTCGGTTTCGATTGTATCTCCGACGCCTCTGGTTCTTCTTCTGACTCTTGGAACATTCCCCCTCGGTTGATGTCCCAACCGATGGAATGTTCTGTTCTCCATCCACTGCTCCTTTTCCTTTCTCTATTGAAGTTTCCTTAGTCGATTGAGCTTGCTGAGAAGTGGAGGTTGGATTACTTTGGGAAGATTCAGACTCAACTGTGTTAGGTTCGACAACCTTGACCTCCACTACTTTGATGAAGGTTGCTGGAGGAATTCCAGTATCCTTGATCACATTATAACCGAGTCCTGACACGTCATCCATCTGTCGGCTGTAGCTGATGAGATTCTCGATGATCTTGGATGACTGATATAGCTTTATTAAGTTGTCCTTCTCAGTTTGCAACTCCTTGAGGAGAACAGCTATATGTTCGGTCTGTCCGTCTGACTTCTTTATCAGCTGGTCGATCTGAGCCTCTTGCTTTTTCAACTGATCATGCTGCTCCTGGATTTACTTCTTCAACTCCTCATCGGTTGGAGCATTAGTTCGGTTGGCCGCATTCAGTTGATTTTTGAGATTATCAATCTCTTCAGTTTGGCTCTTAATCAGATCGTCCTTTTCCGGTTAAGGATTCTTCAAGTTTGGTGAACTATTCTTGAAGACTCTTAAACTCAACCGATTGCTGATGCAGTTCCTCACTGAGTTCTTGAAAGTCACTCAAGGAGGGTTCCAACTCTTCCTCTACTGTTTCCTGCATGTTAGAAATATTGGAAGAATTTAAATTAGCGGGACTAGAGTGTACCTCAGTATCATCCTAGTCGGTTCCAAGTGCCATGAGGCATTGATCCTGACCCATAGCGTTGTTGGTGGAAGTCAGCTTATCCTCATCTTCAGTGTCGGTGAAGATGTCCATGTCGTCAGCTGCTTCTTCTGCAACCATGGCCTTGTTCTTTCCAGTTTGCTTGGCCCTCAACGCTTCTCTCTCTTTCTTCGAGAGGTCTGGACAATTTTCTTTGAAATGTCCCTCTTTGCCACATTCAAAGCAACCGTTGTTCACAGGCTTTGAGTTGTCTCGAGTTCGGTTGGATTTGTAGAATCTCTTGTATTTTCCGAACCGAGTATCCATGTCTGCTAGCTTCTTTGACAGGGCGGCTATATTCTGTTGCAGCTCTTCTCTGCTTGGCTCCTTTGTAGATGTGTCCGTAGATCGTGTTGGCCTTGATGTTCGCGGCTTTGAATAGTCAGCTCGGAGCGCTACTGACTTTGTGGCTGAACCAACATCCTCATGTCGACTTGTCTGAACCGAGGACTGAGTTGACCTTCGTCGGTTCACCTTATACTCATTTCCCTTCAGAATTGAGAACAATCTTTCAGTTCCCATCTCACCAAGGTCAGCTCGGCTCTCATGGATATTGGTGAAGGTATCCCACTCAGCTGGTAGAGCTTGTAATACTTTGAGGTTGATTTCTCTCAAAGTATATTTTCCTCTTCGGATGGACTGAATCCTTCTGATAATGTCCATGAACCGGAGCTCTAACTGATCAATGGTTTCATCAGTTCTCAAACAGAAGTTGTCGAAGTCTTGACAGGCATGTGAGAACTTGTTCTCCTTTGTTTCGTTGCTTCCTTCACTCAGAGATGCCAAGATATCCCACATCTCTTTAGCGGTTTCGCACTCTTCTATCCAAGGAAGATAGTCTTGTCCAACTGTGGACATGATCATGCTCTGAGCCCAGATGTCCAACTGGCTCACTTTGGCTTCTTCTGGAGTGAAGTCTTCTGGCTTCTTCTCCACTAACTCCACAGTTGCATCCCCATCGTTGGGATTTGTAGGAGTGCGAGTGATTCTCTCTCTGATGATGATCGGTCCGGATGTGAGTACTTGTTGCATTCGATGATGCTTTGACAGTAGGATCTTCTTCATCCGAGTTCTCCAGGATGTATAGTTCACAACCGAGAACATGACCACGATCTTGTCTTTAACATCCATCTGCACACAACAACAGAAGAGAAATGCAAGCAGATATGCACTAGCGTGATAAAGAGATCTGTTCAGTTGACCACTGAAGAAAACACCTCGAATTCACACCTTGTGAAACAGAGTCAGCAGTCTTTTGAACCACTGCTCTGATACGAGTTCTGGTGTATGGGGGGGGGGGAATACACCAGATAAAACTTTTAAAAACAACCCCCTAAAAATAACACAACCGAGTAGAGCAACTCAGTTGGAATCACAACTGAGTAAGAAACACTCAGCTGGAAGTGAAGTGCTGTGCGGAATGTGGTGAAAATTAACTCGTATAAAATCAACTCACGCTTAAGTGCAAGGTTGGTCAATAACCAAGATAGTTGATATGGAAGAATGCAGTTTGTATGCAGGTTAGTTAGTCAGTTGAATATGCAATAAGATAACTGAAAAATAAACACAACACACAAAGATTTACGTGATTCGGAGATAACTCCTACGTCCACGGGGAGTTGTGAGTCCACACAACTCAGTCCAAGTTCTTCTGGACAAACTACAAAGCTTACGCCGGCTTTGCAACCGTTGAGATAAGTTTACGGGTACTTATCAACCTTACAGATTAGTTTACGGGTACTAATCAACCTATCTACTCAGTTACGGGAAGAGTAGGGTCCTAACAACTTTTTCAGGTGTGTGAAAGTGTGGGTTTCCAACTAATAGCTCGAACAAGAAGTGAGCTATGATCTAACACTCTACGAACTCTCAACTAGTGATGTTCTCAAGGTTGGATCGAAAAATACAAAGACATAATCTACCACTCTAGAACTCTCAACTAATGATGTTCTTAGAGGTTTTGCTTGAGTGAGGAATGAAGTTGTTCTTTCGCTTGTATATCTTTTCACACACTTCTCTGTCTCGTTTCCTTGGTGAATGAATGAAGGCCTCTATTTATAGGCGGAGAGAATCAACTAGCCGTTGGATGAACCGTTGATCTCTGTTCGTTGAAAGCGATGGCTTGTCTTTCATCTCTGCAGACTTTTCCGGATTTGGCAACTGAGTGCTTCTGCTTTCCATCTGAGACAGCCTTGTGTTGGGGCAAATGAGGTAATGATAGAGAGTCAAACCTTCACGTGACTTCCAAGTTTGAATTTCAAATCTCAACATTAGTCTTTCAACAAAGGATGGTCGGTTGAGAGTTTCGATCTTCATCTGACTTGTTCTTCAGCTGATGTTCTATCTGAATGCTAACAGTTGAACTCTTAGCTGACTTGAACTTCATGCTGTTGATCTTCTTGGTTCGAGTCCTACAACTGATGTTCTAAAACTGAACGCTCAGTTGTCTTTCTTGTATCTGATCAGTTAGCTCCGAACGCTCAGTTGTCTTACTTACAACTGATGTTCTCTTGCATCTTCCTTAGTTGACTTTGGCATCTTCCTGCTTTTTAATTCTCATCTGATGAACGCTCAGTTGTCTTTCTTACAACTGATGTTCTATCCGAGTGAAGCCTTATTGCTGTCTTCAGCTGGAGTCTTGTAAAGATAAAATCTTAACAATGCTCAAACAGCGAGCCTAACTACTTGATGGTCCCGATACGAGTTACTGGTGTATGGGGAGGAGAATACACCAGTTAGGATTTTTCAACTTTCTAAAAACTTAACACTTGAAATCAACTTCAACTGAGGAAAAGGACTCAGTTGGGATCTCACAGCTGAGTAAGCAACCTCAGCTGGAAGAGTGATGTTGTGCGGAATGTGGTGGAAAATGTACTCGTAAAAACAAATTCACGCTTTTGTGCTCGGTTGGTCAAAACTAAAACTGTTGATGTGAAAGTATGCAGATTGTATGCGGTTAAATTGTCAGTTGAGATATGCAAGATAATGACTGAACACAAAAAAAAACACGACACACAAGATTTACGTGGTTCGGAGAGAACTCCTACGTCCACGGAGAGATGTGAGTCCACACACCTCAGTCCAAGTTCTTCTGGACAGATCCACTCAGCTTACGCGGGCTGAGCAACCGTTACAGTTTAGTTTCCGGGCACTAAACAGCCTAAGTCAAGTTTGCGGGTACTTGACGACCTGATTACTCAATTACAGGAAGAGTAAGGTCCTAGCACACTTTTTAGGGTGTGAGAAAGGGTAGGATTTCCAACTACAGCTCGATCACGAATGAGAGCTGGATCTAAGGCTTGAACGAATAAACACTCAACCTAAGATCAAAAACAGTTTCGATCTCTAGGAACCCTCAGCTACTAATGTTCTCTCAAATTGGAACTCTCAGCTGCTGATGCTCTTAGATGATGATTTTGCAGATTTGCTTTTTGCTTTGATTTCTCTCGAGAAAGCTCTTGAATTTTTCGTCGTCTATGTGTCTATCTGCATATCTATCTGCTCGAATGAGAGAATGCCTCTATTTATAGACGGAGAGAATCAACTAGCCGTTGGAGGAGCAGTTGATCTCTGATCGGTTGAAAGCGATGGCTTGTCTCTCATCTCTGCAGACTTTCCCGATATGGCATCTGTGCTCTTCTGCTTTCCATCTGAGACAGCCTTCTGTTGGGCCAGATGGGGTAATGACTGAACAGTCAAACCCTCATGTGACTTCCTTTTGAAATTCAAATCTTTGACAGTCAACTTCGGTTTGTCGGTTGAAAGTTTTGACCTTCATCTGAGTGATCTTCAGTTGATGTTTCGATCTGTCGAGCTCTCAGCTGACTTTGAACTTCAAACAGATGAACTCCTTGTTCGGATTCTATAACTGAGGTTCTGAAACTGAACACTCAGTTGCCTTCCTTGTATTTACTCAGTTGGGTTTGAACCCTCAGATGATTTCCTTTTCATCTGATGTTCTCTACCTTTCAACTGTTTCTCATCTGATGAACGCTCAGTTAGTTTCCTTCAATTGATGTTCTGAAGACTTCCCCTTGTTTGCATCTGAACAAATGAACTCTCAGTTGTCTTTCTTCACAACTGATGTTCTGTCTGAGTGACGTCTTGTTGCCATCTTCAGCCGGAGACCTGTAAAGATAAAATCTTAACATTGCTCAAACAGCGAGCCTAAATTATAACATTAGGTCCTGGCAACATCTACTCGGTTGGGGTCAGCCAGTTTTGGAATTCATCAAAACTTATACTAATAAATTTCCCAACAATTTCCCCCTTTTTGATGATGCCAAAACCACTTATAACTTGAAACCACTACTGATCTAAACCTCACTAACTTATCTAAAATCTCAGCTGAAATTCTAGACAGTCTATAAGATAAAACATCAAATGGTTAGCACAGTTATAACATGAAATTGAAAGACTTTGTGATTCAGAGCTTGGACAATGAGGAATTGTTCATCAAGGTGAATCGTATTATATACTTTGAAGTTTTTGTTACAACTGAAGGTTACAATGTTAAGCGCAAAATATAGAAAGATACAACAGTTGCTTCAAAAACTACAACATCCAAAAACATTATTAGCTCAAAAACTTTGACAGCTCAGAAATACTGTTGACCGTACTTGTTGAAGATACGGTTGAAGATCTCCTTCTTCGCTTCCGACTCGATCCCAGTGTTGACGCCGTATTCCTTGCAGACTTGCCTCGCCTCAGCCAAGATCGCATTTCTATTTGGCGTGCTCGTGCCTTTGATCATCGGAGGGCGGTACCTGCACATCTTCGGAACTGGAACGGTGTTGGTTTCAAGTTGAGCATTCAGCATAGCTCGCTTGAACTGACTAAACATTCCAGGGTCTCCAGATCTGAGTTCCCACAGGGCTTCCTTGAAGGCTAGCCTTGGGTCTTCAGTCGAGTAAACTTTCCTGTAATAGAAGTCATTGACGAACTCATGCTTGAACTGTTCCCAGTCATCGTTCCACTCCGCATTCATCCACTTGTCAACATGTGGGTATCGAGACGGGAGCGGAGCGTTCTTCTGCAGCTGATGCGTCGACTTTCTAGCCTCAGCCTTCATCTGGTGCTTGTTGATTCTTCGCACACTCCGGCTGGCTTTGTTTCTGTCGACGTTCTTCTCCACCTTGGCAAGCTCCTTCTCGAACTTGGCTACCTTTTTGGCCTGATCGGCAGCGAACTTCTTGATCCAAGAGGGATTCAAGTATTTCTCCTTAGGCACCTCCATAGCTTTGGCAGCTTCGATACAGTCTTCAACGGATATCCCGTCAAGTTCTGCATCGAGCTCGGCTGTGAGCTCGGGTACGAGGTCGTGGGAGACTTCCAGTTCAGGCTGCGACCCTTCAGCTTCAGCTTCAGCTGGCACTCCTTCTCCTTGCTAGAGAACAGCTTTCCCTTGTCCATCCCCAACTACCGGCTCCTTGTCTTCCCCAGCTGCTGGCTCCTTGTCTTCCTTCTTTTTGGCATCATCCAAAAGAGTGGCAACAGTGCCATCCAGAGAGGTCAACTTGGCTTCAGCTTGTTGAATACGGGAAAACAACTCTTCAACAGCGTCCTTCTCTTCCACCTTCTTCACCAATTCCATGTCTTGGCGCTCCTGCTCAGCTCGCTGCACAGCTGCAAAAGTCGAAGAGACCTCTTTGTGGAGGGAGACGAACTCAGCTCGGAAAGAGGCGAACTGAGCCATCCACTCCTGGTCCTGAGTCTGCTGGGACTTTGCGAGGTCAGATTCAGCAACGGTCTTGAACACATTGAAATCCGAGCTGAGGCTCTGAACGGCCTTCCTTAGAGCCGAGACCTCTGAGCTGGAAGAGGTGGAGAGATCCTCGAGCTTGTGCTGCAGAGAAGAGGAGAGGTGATCTAGCTGATTCTTCAGGCTGGCATTTTCTGCCATCAGCTGCTGCATCCTTTCAGCTTCTTCCTCCTTGCCCAGCTGGATCTTGGACAACATCTCCGTCCTCAGCTGGTTGACCCTCTCCGAGATCAGCTCGCAGATGGCATCAGTTGAGAGAGCTGGCTGATCGGAGGGTCCGAGCAAAAGCTGTGGTTGTGGCTGGGCAGCAGACTCCGCGACAACCATGGCAGATCGGCTGGCGAGGTAGGCCTTGAGTTTGTCTTCTTCTCTCTTGGCCGACTCATCAGCTGCGTCGACGTCGTCCATGCAGGAGGCATTTTTGGCGAGCATGTCATCAAGAAAGTGAACAGCTTCAGGGTTGTTGCACAGCTCCCTGGTGTCTGTCCCTTCTTGGATGCTTTTGTCCAGACGTCGTTGGAGCACAGCCACTTTTTGATTGTAAGCCACCTCCAGGCTCTGGTAGTCGAAGTACTCCCTCAGGTTGGACTCTTCGACCTTTAACTTGTCCCAACCATGAATCCTGAGGGTCTCCTCCTTTACGTACCAGTAGCTGAATATGACACTGAACTGGTATAGAAGTTCCGTCCCGAGAACAGAGAAAATGGGCATCGATGTTGCCTCGGGGAACATACCAATCAGCTTGCAGAAGCAGTAGCTGAGTCTTCCTTCATACTCAGCCAGGATTGCCTGGCAGTTGGCTTCTTTATTGATCTGAGGGGGGTCGATATCGAAGGTTATGGGTTCGATGGTTTCATCAACGTTGGCCGAAGAAGTGGTCACAACGTTGGCATCGAGCGAGAGGCTCGGAATATCTTACTGAGGACCAGTTGAGAGAACTGGATCCTCTTTGGATGGAGAGTTGGCTGGCTGGAGGATTTCTTCAGTCACAGGTGGGTTAACCTGGCTGGCATCAGCTCTAGACCGACTGTCGTGGGACTCCTCAGATGAAGAAGAGTCATCTGAGGAGGAGCTGGCATCCACCACTTGGACCTCCACGTCTTCACCTGCCCCCTCAGCCACGTCCTCCTGGCGAGGTTGAAGAATAAACCCAGCTGGGTCAACCGATTGACTGGATTCGGTTGACTCCTTCACCTCAGCCGGCTTGATCACCACTGGACTTGTTGTGGATGGTTGAGCCGCTGGCTGGATGATCCTTATCCTTGGCCTCTTCTGCAGAGGTTCCTCCTCTTCCTCCTCTTCGTCTTCTTCCTCCTCAGCTACCTCTTCCAGCTGGCGCTTCGCCGGCTAGGTCCTCAAAGGGCGACGAGCAGCTGCCTCCACAGCTGGCTTGGGGACACCCTTGGGGGTGTAGACAGCTTCTACAACATCCCTGGCCTTCTTGGCTGAGGGGAACAGTGACAGCTTGCTGACTGGAGTGTCCTCACTCCCTTCCCATGTCAGCGGCAGACCCTTTGTAGCTTGGAGGATGAGGGCTGATATCTTTGTCCCGAAGTTGAGAGTCCCCTTGACACTCAACAGAACATCTCCGGACTCAGCTGTCGTCTCGGATATCTTCTGCTTCTCCGACAACAGCTGGCTCTCTATAAATCCCACCCAGTCGACCTGGTGCATCTCTTCCAGGGCCTTCTGCTGCTTGAGCTTAGGACGGCTGATGTCCCCGAAGGCTCCACCATATGCTAAGATGCATTTGGAGATTACATCGAAAAGAAGTCGGTGCTCCGGTTTCAACTTTGTCCTTTGCATGCTCCCCTTCAATGGTTCGGGAACAAGAAGAATGGTTTGAAGGAAGGCATCAGCTTCCTTGTCAGAAAAGTTCCCCACCACGTCTGTGGCTTCACGGTTTCTGGGGATGAGCTTCTCCAGCTCCTTCGACACCTTTATCTCCACAACGGAGTCTTCTACTGTTCGGGAGGTTCTGTGGCATTGCTTGCACGGGATGATCGTGACAAGCCTGTCATTAGCGACTCGTTGCAGATTTCGGTAGAAATGTACGATCTGTTTCCTGAGTAACAGGGCCGGAGAGAGGGTAGCCCAATCAAGCAGATGGTGGTCAGAGAGGATGGTGGCGATTGGAGCGAGCTCAGGCGATGAGAGAGCCGCTCTGGATAATATCTGTTCGAAATGAATCTTCGACATCACCATGTCGAACAATTCCTGGAACGTTGCAGGCTCTGAGGAAACCATCTTTTTAGAAGCTTTTAACTTGGGCGCCATCTCGAGGAGATATATATGCAAAGAAAGAGTGAAAGACTTTACTGGAAATGGCGAAACAAGATTTGAGAAGATGATGAATAGTGAGTAAAGATATGTACGAAAAGAGAAGGTAGGGATCACTTCGTGATTTGCCGTATTTTATAATCTTTGACTCGGATAAAATCAACGGCTGGGGTTAAATCGCGCAAATCTATTGACGGCTGTGATTTCGCGACTGTTGAGTAATTTTGACTGATATACCACGCGCGCGAGTGAGAAGGTGAATAGTTTGAGGTGTCAGCCCAGTCGCACTATAAAGTAAGGCTATAGGTGTTCAGCCAGACTTTACATTAAATGCGATATGATGGCTTGTTTAGTCTAGCTGACATGTTCAGGAATGTTTGAATTTATTTCAAACATTCTCATTTAATATCATAACACCTTCAGTCATAAATGATACCTGCCAGCTGATGTCTGAATCAGCTGTGTTCATTAGTTGAATTCCTCAGTTGCCGCATACCATCAGCTGACTCGAGTTCGTCTGTTCAGCTGACGTCTGTTCCATTGTTGCAGCATACCATCAGCTGACTCAAGTTCATCTCCTCAGCTGACGTTTGATGTCCTTAGTTGGCAATTCGTATCTGAGATTCCCCCTTTATCTGAGCTTCCCCCTTAATTCGATATCCGATTCGTCAGCTCGGATGAATCCTTATCAGCTCGGATGACTCTTCAGCTCGGATGACTTTTTAGCTCGGATGAGTTTTTAGCTCGGATCCAAAAGTCCTAGAAGATCACACAGCATCTTGAACCGGGCTTCAGGAAGAGGTTTGGTGAAGATGTCAGCTCTTTGAATCTCAGTTGGGATCTTCTCCATGGACACATCCTTCTTCTCAATATGGTCTCGGATGAAATGATGACGAATATCGATATGCTTAGTCCGAGAGTGGTGAATAGGGTTTAGAGAGATAGCTATGGCACTCGAGCTATCACAATGAATGAGAACCTGTCCAGTTGAGACTTCATAATCTCTCAGCTGCTGTTTCAGCCATAATACTTGCATGCAACAGCTTCCGGCAGCCATGTACTCTGACTCGGTTGTCGAAGTAGCCACACACGCTTGTTTCTTGGAGAACCATGAAACTAGCTTGCTTCCCATGAATTGACAGTGTCCAGAAGTAGACTTCCTATCCAACCGATCTCCTGCTAGGTCGGCATCTGAGTATCCAGTCAGCTGGATGTTGTCATCAGTTGGGTACCACAACCCAACATTGACAGTTCCTTTCAGATACTTAATGATGTTCTTTGCTGCCAACATGTGTGCTTCTCTTGGTTGGACTTGAAAACGAGCACACACTCCAACTGCGTATGAAATGTCTGGTCGGCTGGCAGTTAGGTAGAGCAGTGAACCGATGATCCCTCTATACTGGCTGGCATCAATGAGCTTTCCCTCAGCTCTTGGTTCGATCTTCCAGTTCGTGTTCATAGGGATCTTGGTTGTCTTACTTGTCTGCAATCCGAACTTGGTGATGAGCTCCTTTGTATATTTGGACTGGTTGATGAAAATCCCTTCAGGTGACTGCTTCACTTGTAATCCAAGGAAATAATTTATCTCGCCCATCATTGACATCTTGAACTTTTCCTTCATAAGATAGGAGAATTTCTTGCACAGCTCCTCCGACTTGGACCCGAAAATGATGTCATCGACATAAATTTGCACGACAAGTATATCTTCTCCAACTTTGATGGTGAACAGAGTTTTATCAACTGAACCTCGTTTGAACCCCGAGTCCAGAAGAAATCCACAAAGAGTGTCATACCATGCTCTTGGTGCTTGCTTTAGACCATAGATAGCTTTCTTCAGCCTGTACACTCTTCCATCTCCAGTCTCAAAACCAGGAGGCTGTTCAACATATACATCTTCTTTTATATCCCCATTGAGGAATGCACACTTCACATCCATCTGATATACTTTGAACTTGTGATGTGCGGCATAAGCTAGAAAGATCCGGATGGCTTCCAGCCTTGCAACTGGTGCAAAGGAATCTTCAAAGTCAATTCCTTCTTGTTGGCAGTATCCTCGAGCTACCAACCTTGCTTTATTCCTCACAATGAATCCAATGGCGTCTCTCTTGTTTTTGAAAATCCACTTTAATCTAATCACCTTGACACCATTTGGTCTTTCTACCAACTCCCATACACAGTTGCATAGAAACTCATTCAATTCTTCTTGCATGGCTGTTGTCCAGTGGACACAGTTGAGAGCTTCCCCAACATTCTTCGGTTCTGGAACATCAGCTACAAAGCAAGAAATCATGGCAACATCTCCAGCTTGCTCGAACTCCTCTAGAACTGCCAATTCCTCAGCATATTGGGCATAAGTGTTGGAATCTTCCTCGGTTGATTCTGGATTTGCAACTCTGCTCCGTGTGCGCACACCCTCGGTTGGATCTCCGATGATGTCGTTGGTGGAATGAACTTCATACCATCTTCGGTTGCGTCTTCCTTCTTCTTCCAACAGTGGCTGTTCAGACATGTGAGTTGGAGTCTTCAGAGCTGGTGATTGATCAGCTGTTGAGTCTGGATCCTCGACATTTACAATAGTTTGAACTGAGCTTGGTTGGGCATCGGATGCTGATGTAGTTGGAGGGGCATCAGCTGAAGTTCCCCCTTAGGACGAGCTGAGGTCTTCGCATTCATCTTCAGAGGAGTATGGATCCTCATCCTCAGTTGCCCATATTAGAGGTTCAGCTTGGTTCTTTTCCCGAAGTGCTTGCGATCTGGTGAGAACTGATAGAACAGCTGGATCCGCGTGTTGTTCCTTTACCTGTTCCCTGCACTCAAAGGTAGATTCATCAAAGCTAACATGAGGTGTTATTTCCACAATACGAGAGCTGTTGTTGAAAACTCTATATGCCTTGATCCGAGCTGCATATCCAAGAAATATGCCCTTCGAAGCTTTGGCATCAAAAGTTTTCAACTGAGTCTTCCCATTGTTGTGAATATAACACTTAGATCCAAAAACACGAAAATAGGAAATATCTGGCTTTCTGCGTCTCCACAGCTCGTAGGGCGTTTTTCCCAACCGCTTGGTGAGAAGAGATCGATTCTGTGTGTAGCATGCTGTGTTGATCGCTTCAGCCCAAAATCTCTTAGGCAGTGTTGAGCTCGCTAACATGGATGTGGCTGCATCCTTCAGAGTTCTATTTCTTCGCTCAGCTACGCCATTCTGTTGTGGAGTACGTGCGGCTGATGTCTGATGGGTTATGCCATTCCTTTCGCAATACTCAATGATGGTTTCATTTAGAAACTCCGGTCCACGATCTGATCGGATAGATATGATCTTCATCTCTTGTTGGTTCGATATCCGATCCATCAGCTTGGGCAGCTCATCTCGGGTTTCACTCTTGTGTCACATGAAGATGGTCCACGTATATCTTGAGTAGTCATCAGTTACAACCAAAGTATATTCGTTTCCATTAATGCTTTTTGGTATAACTGGCCCGAAGAGATCTATATGGATCAGCTGCAACACTCGATCGGTTGAGGAAGTTGACTTCAACTGAAAGGAGGTTCTAGCGAGCTTTCCCAGCTGGCATGCACTGCAAATGTGTGTTGTTGAAAACACTCGGTTAGGTATGCCTCTTGCATGTTCTTGTCTGGCAAGTCGGTTCATCGTCTTGAAGTTCAGATGGTTGAGCCTTTTGTGCCACAGCCAGCTCACATCCAAACTGCTCTTTGATAACAGGCAAGTGTCGGGGAGGCTGCTGTTCCAGTCAGCGTAGTATACATTCCCTGTTGGAGATCAATTTCCCAACAATATCACCTGCTTTGATCCGACATCTTTGACTCTGCAACCCTGTGCATCAAACTTGACAGAGAAACCATTATCACAGAATTGGCTGATGGAGAGCAGGTTATGCTTCAATCCATCAACATAAGAGACATTAGAAATTGAAACATGATTGGTTTCAAGGGTACCGTAACCTTTGGTGTAACCTTTTGAGTTATCACCAAAAGTAACTGATGGACCTTCTTTCTCCACGAAACTTCCAAGCAAATCCTTCAGATTTGTCATGTGTTTCGAGCATCCACTATCCATCACCCACATTGTTGTAGACGCCTTCTTCTTCCTCAGTTGTTTCTCTTGTACCTGCAAAGAGAAACTCGCTTAGGTCCCCAATTTCAGTTGGGTCCTGGAGGGTTAGAACCAGTTCCCCCTAAAACCGTGCGTCGCTTTTCTCTGTACACTCGAATAGCCTTGTCATTCCAAATGATCTGCCCATTTTCATCAACTATAACAACTCCCCGATTATCCTTAGGCTTGTTGTTTGAAATAATGCTCTGTTTCTTGGGAGGAGTTGGATTTCTCCCATGTTGGGCTTTAGGAGGTGAGGTTTTCCCCCTGTTTTGATGGCGATTCTTATCCTGTTGAGTTTGTTTATGAGGTCGGACGCCATTGTGGAATCTTCTTGGCTGATTCTGATTCCATTGCCTTGGCTGTTGACGATAGTTGTTCATGCCCGAATGTTGATTCATGTTGTGGCATGAGTAACCATAACTGTCGTAACTGTTCCACATAGGTTGACTCTGTTGGAACCTCTGATTGTTGTGGTAATGGAACCGTTGTTGATTATGTCGGTTGAAGCTCGGTCGGTTCTATTGGTTCCATCTCTGCTGTGGTTGGTTTGTTTGTCGGTTATCACGTCGGTTCTGAGCTTGGATATGTTGTCGATTTTGAGCTCGGTTCTGATTGCGACTCCGACGTCTCCGGTTCCTCCGTTGAGTCTTGGAACATTCCCCCTCGGTTGTAGACTCCAGGGACTGTTTCGTTGGTGCTCCATCTGCAGCTCCTTTGCCTTTCTCAGCCGTAGTTGCCTTTATCGGTTGTGAGGGTGTTTGTTCAGTTGCATACTCAACTGTGTTAGGTTTGGCAACCCTGACTTCCTCAGCCCTGGTGAAGGTAGCTGGTGGAATTCCAGTGTCCTTTGCCACGTCGTATCCGAGTCCAGACACATCATCCGTTTGCCGTCTGTATTTGATGAGATTCTCGATGATCTCGGATGACTGATATAGCTTTGTCAGGTTGTCCTTCTCAGTTTGAAGATCCTTGAGAAGAACAGCTATATGCGCGGTCTGGACATCTGATGTCTTCATCAGCTAATCGATTTGAGCCTCTTGCTTGTTCAACTGTTCGTTCTGTGCCTTGATCTGTTCCTTCAACTGTTCATCGGTTGAAGCCTCAGTTTGGTTGGCTGTACTCAGTTGACTTTTCAGCTGGTCAATTTCTTCAGCTTGTCTCTTGATCAGATCGTCCTTTTCGGTTAAGGAATCTTCAAGCTTGACGAACTGGGCTTGAAGACTCTTAAACTCAACCGACTGCTGATGCAGTTCCTCACTGAGTTCTTGAAAATCATTCCAGGAGGGTTCCAACTCATCGTTCATAGATTCCTGCATGTTAGAAGTATTGGAAGAATTTAAGCGAGCAGGATTAGATTGTACCTCAATATCATCTTGGTCGGTTCCAAGTGCCATGAGGCATTGATCCGGACTGATGACTTTGTTGGTAGAGGTCAGGTCATCCTCATCTTCAGTGTCTGTGAAGATGTCCATACCGTCAGCTGCCTCTTCAGCTACCATGGCCTTATTCTTTGCAGTTTGCTTCGCCCTCAGTGCTTCTCTTTCCTTCTTTGAGAGGTCTGGGCAATCGGCTTTGAAGTGTCCTTCCTTGCCGCATTCGATGCAACCATTGGTGACTGGCTTCGAACTGTCTCGAGTTCGGTTTGATTTATAGAAACGTTTATATTTGCCGAACCGAGTATCCATATCGGCTAACTTCTTTGACAACGCTGCAATGTTCTGTTGCAGTTCTTCTCTGCTCGGCTCCTTTGCAGTCGTGTCAGCCGACCTGGTTGGCCTTGACGATCTCAACTTTGAGTAGTCAGCTCGGAGGGCAACTGACTTTGATGCTGAGCCGACATCCTCAATTTTATTTGTCTGACTTGAGGGCTGCGACCTCCTTCTGTTGACCTTATACTTATTCCCTTTCAAGATTGAGAACAATCTTTCAGTTCCCATTTCACCAAGGTCAGCTCGGCTCTCGTGGATATTTGTGAAAGTATCCCACTCAGCCGGTAGAGCTTGCAACACTTTGAGGTTTATTTTTCTTAGAGTGTATTTTCCTTTCCGGATGGATTGGATTCTTCTGATGATGTCCATAAACCGGAGCTCTAGCTGATCGATAGTCTCATCAGGTCGCAGACTGAAATTGTCAAAATCTTGACATGCATGCGAGAACTTGTTTTTCTTCGTTTCGTCGCTTCCTTCACTTAGCGAGGCCAGGATGTCCCACATCTCTTTTGCGGTCTCACACTCCTCTATCCAAGGCAGATAATCTTGTCCTACCGTGGACATTATTGTGCTCTGAGCCCAGATATCCAGCTGGCTCACCTTGGCCTCCTCCGGAGTGTAGTCCTCTGGCTGTTTCTCCACATACTCCACCACTGCATCTCCATCGTTGGGATTTGTGGGAGTACGAAGTATTCTGTCTCGTATGACGATTGGTCCAGATGTGAGAACTTGTTGCATCCTATGATGCTTGGACAAAATGATCTTCTTCATTCGAGTTCTCCATGATGTATAGTTGACAACGGAGAACATAATTGTGATCTTGTCCTTGACGTCCATCTGCACAAACAAAAAATAGGACAACAAAAATGCGAGCAAGAATGCACTAGCGTGAAAAGATCTGTTCAGTTGACCACTGAAGAAAATTCTCGAATTCACACCTCGTGAAACAGAGACAGTAGTCTTTTGAACCACTGCTCTGATACCACTTGATGGTCCCGATACGAGTTACTAGTGTATGGGGGGGAATACACCAGTTAGGATTTTTCAACTTTCTAAAAACTTAACACTTGAAATCAACTTCAACTGAGTAAAAGGACTCAGTTGGGATCTCACAGCTGAGTAAGCAACCTCAGCTAGAAGAGTGATGCTGTGCGGAATGTGGTGGAAAATGTACTCGTAAAAACAAACTCACGCTTTTGTGCTCGGTTGGTCAAAACCAAAACTGTTGATGTGAAAGTATGCAAATTGTATGCGGTTAGATTGTCAGTTGAGATATGCAAGATAATGACTGAACACAAAAAAAAACACGACACACAAGATTAACGTGATTCGGAGAGAACTCCTACGTCCACGGGGAGATGTGACTCCACACACCTCAGTCCAAGTTCTTCTGGACAGATCCACTCAGCTTACGCGGGCTGAGCAACCGTTACAGTTTAGTTTCCGGGCACTAAACAGCCTAAGTCAAGTTTGCGGGTACTTGATGACCTGATTACTCAATTACAGGAAGAGTAAGGTCCTAGCACACTTTTTAGGGTGTGAGAAAGGGTAGGATTTCCAACTACAACTCGATCACGAATGAGAGCTGGATCTAAGGCTTGAACGAATAAACACTCAACCTAAGATCAAAAACAGTTTCGATCTCTAGAAACCCTCAGCTACTAATGTTCTCTCAAATTGGAACTCTCAGCTGCTGATGCTCTTAGATGATAATTTTGCAGATTTGCTTTTTGCTTTGATTTCTCTCGAGAAAGCTCTTGAATTTTTCGTCGTCTATGTATCTATCTGCATATCTATCTGCTCGAATGAGAGAATGCCTCTATTTATAGGCGGAGAGAATCAACTAGCCGTTGGAGGAGCAGTTGATCTCTGATCGGTTGAAAGCGATGGCTTGTCTCTCATCTCTGCAGACTTTCCCGATATGGCATCTGTGCTCTTCTGCTTTCCATCTGAGACAGCCTTGTGTTGGGCCAGATGGGGTAATGACTGAACGGTCAAACCCTCATGTGACTTTCTTTTGAAATTCAAATCTTTGACAGTCAACTTCGGTTTGTCGGTTAAAAGTCTTGACCTTCATCTGAGTGATCTTCAGTTGATGTTCCGATCTGTCGAGCTCTCAGCTGACTTTGAACTTCAAACAGATGAACTCCTTGTTCGGATTCTATAACTGAGGTTCTGAAACTGAACACTCAGTTGCCTTCCTTGTATTTACTCAGTTGGGTTTGAACCCTCAGATGATTTACTTTTCATCTGATGTTCTCTTCCTTTCAACTGTTTCTCATCTGATGAACGCTCAGTTGGTTTCCTTCAATTGATGTTCTGAAGACTTCCCCTTGTTTGCATCTGAACAAATGAACTCTCAGTTGTCTTTCTTCACAACTGATGTTCTGTCTGAGTGACGTCTTGTTGCCATCTTCAGCCGGAGACCTGTAAAGATAAAATCTTAACATTGCTCAAACAGTGAGCCTAAATTATAACATTAGGTCCTGGCAACATCTACTCGGTTGGGGTCAGCCGGTTTTGGAATTCATCAAAACTTATACTAATAAATTTCCCAACACTACTAACATTAGGATCTGGCAACATCTACTCGGTTGGGGTCAGTTGGTTTTGGAATCAATCAAAACTTTAATAAATTTCCCAATAGGCCCTCTGGCCACAATGTTTCTATCAACCATGGGGAGAGAGGCAGCTGAGCTGCCCATCAGACCTTGATAGAAATTAACCACTTCATCCTTGATTTGTTGTTGAGTCTCACACTTAGTCCCATTCTCTGTCAGGAGCATTCTTACGGCCTGACTATTTCTTCTTGCCTTAGCAAAAGAGTGAAAAAAATTAGTGTTAGAATCACCTAAATTAATCCAATCCACTCTTGCTTTTTGTCTCCAAATCCTTTCTTCCACACCACTCCATTTTTCTAGCTCCTATAAAACTTGTTTTTCATTCTCAATAAGCATAGCATTTAGATGATCAGAAGCCAACTGCTGTTGAATATCCTTTAGTTTCTCTCTTGCATTGATGACTTGATCAGTTGTCCTCTTGAAATAAGAGACGTTTAGTTGCTTGAGAGGTATTTTTAATGCCTTGAGCTTTTGATTAATATTGCTTAGTCTATTGGTGCATATCTGATGCTCCCACACCTCCTTGACAATCAACTGAAAATCTTTATGTTCACTAAGAACATTTAAAAACCTGAATGGGGTGTTCCTTCGGAAATTAGATTGATCAAATCGCATCAATAACGGGTAGTGATCATAAATATTGCGATCCAACACTTCCACAATAACTTCAGTGAATTCTGCACTCCAAGCAGAGTTGGCTAGGCATCTGTCTATTAGAGAGTATATCCTGTGCTCACCCATCTGTTGATTACACCATGTGAAACTATTTCCACACATTCTGATCAGAGAAAGCTCATTTTCTTGTAATGCTGCATTAAAATCCTTGGTTTCAGCTTCAGACACTTCATTGCCATTTAATCTATCCTCAAGTTTAAGAACAACATTAAAGTCACCCCCCACTAACAAAGGGCCAGTAATACTTTGGCACACACTGTGAATAAACTGCCACATTCATTTCCTTTATTTCTTAACAAAAAGGATTTTAACTCCTTTTGTTTATGGGGCTTATTACAGCCCCTAGTATTCCACAGGATGAGGTTCATGTCATACCCAAGGGGATAGGGTCCCTGCCTCCATCATCAAAACCTGTTTCCTCCCCCTGTTCTGCAATCAATTGGTATGAATTCACTACTACCACACCTGTCGATGACTGAATCTTCTGTGGTTTAGAGCTAGTCTTCTTAGGAATAGTCCAGACCTCACCATCACTAGTCCTTGTTTCCATAGGTTTTCCACTTCCTTCCAATTCTTTCTCCCCAGCTTCCTTAGCGCTTTCTTTAGGTCTCCACTGCTTTGTTTCCTTTTTCTGCGGATGGATTGGTGGATTAAAGTTCTTCTCCTTCCAAGCACAATCATGACCCGCTTGTTGGCACTTTTTACAGAACGGAGGAATCCATTCATATTGCACCTTCTGCTCAATCTGTTGCCCCTCCTCACCTTCAATCAGAATTGAGTGCTTCAGGGGCTGAGTCACATCGATTTCCACTAAGAGCCTAGCATAAGATATCCTGTTTTGGCTAGAAGTGCATTCATCCGCTATAAAGGGGGTGCCCAAAACACTGCCTATTCTACTTAGAGAATCTAAACCCCAGCAATTAAGGGGAATATTGGGTAGCTGGATCCATAGGGGGATTACTTTCAATATCTCCTCCTTAAAATTAAAATCCGGAACCCACGCCTTCATAATTACAGGCCTATTGCCAATGGTATGGGGACCAGAGTAAAGTATTGCATCCCTATCCTCCATGTTCGTACATCTAATCACAAAATATCCTACGCTATGGTAGAAAATCTCAGATTTCATAACATGACACTGTTTCATCAAAAAAGTACGTAGAAAACTGATCGTAGAGTATAATCACATGTCTCCACTTACGAGCTTCCATCTCAATAGCAGATTTGTCCAAACAAACAACTGGGCTACCATTTTTCAAGGTCGGAGCAATAAAAGGGAGCTGCATACCTTTCATGATGTGTCGATGTGTTGGATCTGACTCATCTTCATCCTCCCTCACTCTCTCCTCTGATTGCTTCTGCTTCATGAGTTCCTTTGATTTCGCCGCTGTCGATGATTCTGGAACATCATTAATGTGAAAAGCAACCGCTGCATATGATTTCTCTTGGCTCACTCCATGAATCTCTCTCGCCTGAGAGTTTTGCACTAATTTTTTTAGGAGTCTGCCATCAAGCTTTCCGCCATAGCTTGAGCAAGATCCTCCACGGTGATCTTCTTCCTCGGCCTCCCCCTCTGCCCTAGTTCAGGCATGGGCACACGATAACGAGTTCACGGCTAACGTGCGCTGAGAGAATTTAGCGTGAGCAGGAAGAAAGAACCATTTTATTAAGTCTAATAGTCCATTTCTTACAATGGAAATACGATATACTCCCTCTGTTTGCAAACAAGTGTCTTACGGTATATTTCATTTGTTCATAAACAAGTGTCCTACTCTACTTTTTGTACAATACTACCCCCTTTACTTTACTAAAATTGCTACCCTTTGCCACTCATTTACCCACCCAATTTTAATTAGCCAAAATTTAAAATTACTAATTATTTTCTTAATTAACCCATTAATTAGATCTGGATCCTTCCTTCATTCCTCTTCACTCTTCAATCTTTCGATCCTTCTTCCTTTCTTCATTCCTCTTCCTCTATCGATCCATCTCTTTTCCTCTTCGATGTCGATCGAGCGAAATTCCTCTAAAATCCCTCCTTTCTTCGAATCGACCTTGAATTGGCATGATATTTCATGCCCGACCGTGACCCACTTCTCTCCGGCTGGATCACCAACCTCATCACGGTTTTCGTCATCTTCATCCTTACCTACCACAACATGATGCTCTTCGTCCGCACCCGTAGGAAGATCGACGACTCCGCCGTTTGCTCCTCCACCAAAATCGCTTCATTCGGCGATTTAGGCTTCATCTTCTGCAGCGGCATCGGCAGATCCACCGTTGACCTAATGATCGTCCTCTCCCAAGCAGGCTTTTGCGTCGGTTACCTAAATTTCATCGGCAACACCCTCGCTAATCTTTTCAGCTCCTCCGTTGCCCTGGCCGGCGGCGCCCCCTCGATTAATGGTTTTTCAGCCAAGAGCTTGTACATTTGGGGATGTTTTTCTTTTGAATTACACTACAAAAAAACGCGAAAATACCGGCGGAATCACCGGCAGAAATTATTCCGCCGGTAATTACCGGCAAAATTCAGCCAGTAAAAGGATGGGTCGGCAAAAAAAATTCCGGCGAAACACCGATGGATCACCGACGGACATTTGGCAGGAAATTTCGCGCCGAAAATACCGGCGGAATTTCCCCCGGTGATTTATCGAGGGAAAATTACGCCATAAGTTTGAAAATAAAATAATGAAAAATTGAAATTACGGATTACCGGCGGAAAATCCGCCACTAATCACCGACGGACGGCGAGCCGCCGCTGATCACCGGCGGAATTGGTCCGCCAGTAATCACCGGCAGAAATTCCGCTGGTGATTACTGATTTAGGGCTAGGCTGCTTCATGATAGGCCCAATAGAAAATCCAATCGGTGATGGGCCTAAGAGTGGGGCCCAAATGACATAAATGGGCTTGAGATCACCGGCGGAATTCCGCCGGTGATTTCGCCGGTGATCGTTATAAAAATGCCCTAATTCGTCCGCCTCCACCACTCTTGCTGCCCCCCCCCCCTTCGTCCGCCCCCCTTCGTCCGTCTCAACCACCGCCACCCGCCGTCCACCGCCACCCGCTCCGCCTCCACCAAATTCGTCCGCTGCCCCCCTTCGCCCGCCTCAACCACCGCCGCCCGCCGTCCACCACCGCGCGCTGCTCTCTCTATCTCTCTTTTCCTCGCTCCACCGCCAGCCGTCCACCACCGCCCCCCTTCCCATTCCGTCACCTCTACCGGAGTTCTCTCTCTCTACTCCGGCCACCCACTCTGTCGGCCACTCCGCCTCCGGCGCCCACCGCTGCTTCTTCCTTAGGTAAGTTTCTCTCTCTCTCTCTCTCTCTCTCTCTCTCTCTCTCTCTCTCTCTTCTTGTTCTTTATGTCTCTCTCACTTCGTCTTGAATTTGCAGGTTGCAGGAAAACCCGCCGCTCGCCGCTGCCGCCTCCTGCCTTCCTTCGAATTGCAGGTAAGTTTTTTCATTTCCTAAGTTTATCTATCCATTGCTTCAATTCATGGTGTCTAATAATATAGTGCTCATCCCCTTTACAAAATTTTCTTGTATAGGATAAGATTTTTTATTTATATGGCATACCTTCACTATTGTCTACATGGTAGGAAATGCATTCCACACTGTTGTTATCCTGTTGTTATCCTTTAATTGTTGAATGGCATGCACGAAGTGAAGGTTTTTTACAGTTAATAACTCTTCGAACTACAGTTTTTAATTTTTCCTTGTCCAGGTTGCTCGTCTTAATATTTCTCATAGAGACCATGAATAGATAGTGTTTTGAATCTTTGGTAGGCATTTCAGTCTATTAAGACTCATATAATATGAAATCACAAAAAAATAAAATAAAATTGGAATTGAAACCCTCTGAAGGTCGATTATATTCTCGATTTGTTTATTACTTTACTGATGTGTTCTTAAGACCATCTGAATTTTCTGCAGGGTCCTGAGGTTAGGAGTGGTGATTTACCTCAACCAATTACATGGGTCACGAATTTACTTTTACAATTCAAAGAGGAGTGGGGACTGCAGATTGCGTTAGTGTCAACTATGATGATTTTGTTAATGATGTAGAAGAGGGGGAAATGCTTCTTGTTGATGTTACATTATTCTGATAGTAGTTAATTGCTTTATTGTTAATCTCCACTGCTAATCCAGATTGAAAGTTGGTTGTAATGTGCTTGCTTTATTTACTCAGTTCATTACGTGGAAAGAGTACTTCGATTTTATATGCAAGTCCTAGGAGTTGTTAAGACCTAGCATGGGAATGTTTAAGCTCAGAAATTAAACATCTAAAGTTTCCATTTGAAAAAAAAAAAACAACTTCAAAATTTTTGCTTGTTTGGTTGTGCATTGTTCATTTTGATGCTAGTACTTGTACTCCAAACAGGTATGCGTGTTTCTAAAGTTCCAAATTAAACTTTTGTACCCTTTTATTTTGCTTTTTGAATATATATATATATACTACTTATTTTTCTCTCTTTTTTTTTTCTGGATAGGGTCATGCCATCATATACAGGTGACTATATCTACATTTTGACGTGAGTGCATGTACTCCAAACGTTATGTGCACAAGTCATTGTGTGTTTTTACTTGTTTTTTGTGACTATATTTACAATTACATTGTAGGGAAAGTTTTATGCTGCTGCTGACCTCTGTTTGATAATGAGGTGGTATGATGTCATTTTCTGTCAAATCGAAGAATGAAAATTCTGTGAAATGTGAAGTTGTTGATGGAGGAGAGCTTAAATCTCGGCGACATCTTAATGTTCGGGGAAAAAGTGCAACACTTCCATCCATTACTGGTTAGATAAAAAACACATCTGTTATTTTTGCTTGTGACTGCGATGTAATATGTTTGTTTTTACTCCGGTAGTAATTATCTTCTGGCACTTATCCAACAGACAAGGACTGGGATGATATTAAATTTGGAGGGACAACAAGGTTGACTTCTACGCTGTTTCCTTTGTCAAGGATGCTGCTGTGGTCCATGAACTGAAGAACTATCGAAAAAGTAAATTTTGAGCTGAGCACCTTACAAGAATAAGTGGCGCAATAGCAAGAGGCGATGCAGAAAGCGGAAGAACAACGAGTTGCGGAACGAGAAGCAGAACGAGCGGCACATGAAGCCCTCGAGGAACAGATGGCCATGTTTGAGAGGATGATGACGTCGGGTCAATTTCCTCCTCGTCCACCTCCAGCAGCAGATGCGTAGTTTTTAGTTTATCTTGATCTATATACTTTTTCTGTAGAACTACTTAAAACTTATATTGTTTGAATTCGTTAACTTAATATTATTGAATGTTAAGACACAGTTTTATGAATATTGGACTTCTTTAGTATTATTTGGCTATTTGGTGTTGTATATATTACATTTAAATTGAAACAGGGTGCAGAAAAGATAATAAAAAAAAAAAAATTAAATTAGCGGCGGAAAATTTCCGCCGGTAATTCCGTCGGTAAAATGCCGCCTTTGCCATGGGCAAATTTTCAACTTTATCATAATAATTCATTTCAATATTCATGCCCGCTCAATTAGGTTTAACAAAATGAGATGGAATGAGTATTTTGCAAAATGCTAAGATCCTAATTGTAAGTATTAGTAATATAATATATGTTGTATGCTCTATTATCATGAAGACGTATATAAATTGCTTCAGGCGTTCCGATCCCCTTTAATATGATATGTTTTCTTTCGGTACAGAGATTTAGGAGAAGAGATATTATGTCTAATAAAATGTTAATAAAATGTCTCTTTAGTCAATAAATTTTTAATAAAGTATCATTTAGCATAAAAAGAGCTCTATTTCTTTCCGAGTTCAAAATATTTTTTTGGGTCACTAATTTAGAGCGATTTGCACTTTTGCGCCACTATTTTTCAGACTGACAAAATTATGCCATTAAAATTAAAAATTAGCAATTTTGGCCAAATTTTGGCGGGCTATCTAGTGCCAGATAGAGCTTGATTGCTGAGCTGATAATTTATTAAATTTTTTTGATCGATCTATAATGATTTCTAATGATTGACATTGAGAGATGTTTTATGGATCAAAGTTTAGTCTTTAATCTTTGTTGTTAATTTTTCTGTGTATACTTTCTCAGCATTCTAATTTGGTCTTTAGTCTTTGTTGTTGATTGGTGTTTCTCTGTGATCTCTAATAGTTGTTTTTTAAATTCCTGAATTTTGCTAAAATATACCTATGGATTTTAATGCTACATTTTGGTATATAAATTTTAAACACGCACCATTCTAAATTTGTTATTTTTGGTGAAGATTTTGGTGTATTTGCTGTAAGTGAAAAAATAATATTCACCCACTGGAATTGTCATGTTGCTGTTCGACACAAATATTAAGAATAAGGGAAAAAAGATAGAAAATTAGGTAGGCCTCATTACTTTTGGAAGATTTTGACAGGTTGAAACTTTCCTTATTTGGAAGATGACAATATGAGTGAGACACTTAAATAAGCAAATGATAACGATATAAGTGGGTCACAGGGAGTAATAATTAACCGCTAGCAATAGGGCTAATAGCCCATTCATGTCAAAATTTGGTTTAAAACTGTCAATTTTTTATTTTAATGGCCTAATTTCGTTTGCTCGAAGTATAGTGTCCTAAAAATGCAAAACGCCCTAAGTTAGTGTCCCAAAAATATTTTGAACTCAAAACTTTCCATAGAAAGAAACAAACCACATATTGAACAGGACGACCCAATAAAGAATATATGTCATATTGAACATGACAGAGGGAGTATTATTTGTAATAACATATATTGTTGGTGCATGAATATACTAAAACATTGACAGTAAATCTGGTAATATGAAAATGACAAATGAGATAATAGCACTTTCAGAGAAAAAAAAAACTAATTATATCATCGATTTTAAAACATGTCACAGTCCGTCTCCTAGGGTATTGAAATCACTAGAATACAAGGGGCAATGAGGTGGAACAAGTGAACTTTAACTCATAAAACATGCTTGATGACTTAGGAAAATCTCATTTATCGAATCAAGCTCACAATAATGTGAGTTATCAATCAAATACTTTTCCAAGAAACGGATATTTGATAATATTATGGATATTGAACTCATCAAGGAATTAGGTTTGATTATTAATAAATGTTGCATTCGAAAAGTGGGCAAATTTTCTTTTTAAACTTTGTAGATATCGAAAATTTAAAGAAATATTTTATTGATTTTAATATTTTATTTTATCATGGAATCTTATAGATATCCATATTAAAATAAGTTATTTAATTGATAAATATATCTTTATATGGTGATAAATATCTATTTCTTTGGGGACAAGTAAAGGATATATATCAATATTTAAGAGCCAATGAGATCGCGCCACCTCATCCCTCAAGTCCATGATGGAGCCTAAAAGCCCACCAAGTCCACCATATTTTTCCCTATAAATAGAGGTCTCCACACAACTTTAAATCACACCTAAAACTCATCTTCAAGAGCTCAAGAATTGAAGAGAGAAATTATCTAAGATTTCTCTTTCAATATTCAAGGTGTCCCGGCAAGATTCAAGGCGTTTTTCGTGGGAAGCAACGCGTTCTTCGGCGGAAATATCTCAAGTGGCGTTTGATCCGGAAACAAGACGAGAGTCCTCCAAGTCAACGTTATAAAGCTTGACGCTCAACGTTACTTCGGAAACAAGACAAAAGTCCACCGCATCAACACCACCAATCACAATGCTCAAGTCAACGTCATCAAGTCAAAGATCAAGTCAAAGCTCAACGTTTACTTAGGAAATAAGGCGAAAGTCATCTACGTCAACGTTATAAAGCTTGAAGATAAAGTCCAAAGAGATCAAGGAGGCATACTTCTTATCAAATCTCAAAGGCTATCAAGTCCAAGGAGGTCAAGGAGGCATACTTCTCCATCAAATCTCAAGGGCTGCTTGAAGACCGTTCGAGGATCAACTTGAAAAGAAGAATCGGAGGATCAAATAGAGATTGAGCCCGCGCATATTCGATATTCTTATAATTGTATTCAAACTTATATTTATTTGAAGAGACTTATAGTAGTTTTGAGCTTAAAGAAGGTAAAATGAGTTGAGAAAAAGAAATTAGAATTTATTTGAGTATAAAGAATTATTAAAAATGAAGGAAACAAAATTCTATAGAGAAACCCCAAAATAATAGAATAAAATGAAGAATAAAATGAAGAATAGATTGTGATTTTTATTCGAAGATATTAAGTCTTGGAAGAGACTTATAGTAGTTTTGAGCTTAAAGAAGGTAAAATGAGTTGAGAAAAAGAAATTAGAATTTATTTGAGTATAAAGAATTATTAAAAATGAAGGAAACAAAATTCTATAAAGAAACCCCAAAATAATAGAATAAAATGAAGAATAGATTGTGATTTTGAGTATTTGAGATTAATGGAGGAATCGATCAATTGAAATTTTTATAAGTTCAATAGAACTTTGAATTAATAAAATCGAGTAAGAATTGAGATGATTCTCAATAATTCAAAATTAATAAGAGAAAGAAATTGAGAATTTATGATTTTGAGTTATATGGATAAAATGATGTTATAAGATATCAGTTAGAGTAATTTTGAATATATTAGAACTTGAAATTATTGAGAAAAAGCAAGGATAAAGAAAGTTAATGAGTGCAGAAATTTTCCAGGAAAAATGGATGAGATCTCATTGAGTAAAAGATGTAATCGATGTTATAAATGTAAATTTGAGAGAAAAACAAGTATATTAGCCACTTGAATCGCTCAATTTGGAGTCCGTATGAGAAACTTATGAAAAATCGATGATTTTCTAATTAAAAATTTATTTACGAGGAGTTTATGTATAAACGAGTAAATAAAAAAGTGTTTGAGCTAGAAACAATAAAAGAAAAGTAGTGGAATTTGAGGTGAGCAAAAACAAGTTTTAATAAATAAGATATAATAGATGTCGAGGATTAAAAGAGAAAAATAATAGAATTTTTCTCATTGATAAAGTCAAAAATCAGCATTGAACGAAAAATCGTTCAAAAGAAATTATTTTGAGTAAAATATGAGAAAATAGTAATTTTCCCACTAAGTAAATATATTTCTCGAGAAATGTGTCAAGAATTAACTCGAGAGTTTTGTCCGAGAAGTCGGAATGAAAAATGGAATTTAAAATCTAATTCTTTGACTTTTCCATAAAAGACGAAGTTAAGTTTGATAAAATTGAGAAATATTATTTTAAGTTGAAAACGAGCAATATGATATATCTGCGATATTTGTCTGAGAATATTTGATGTGACTGTGAAATGATGCAGTTGTGAGTGAAGTGTGAAATGTGTGAACGAGAATAAATCTCGTATTTGTTGAAAATGATTTATTTGAGAAAAATGAGAAATTTGAGTTTAAAAAAATAATATATAATATATTTTAATAATTGAGTGCTCGATTACATGAGGCAAATGGTAGTATGTCATTATGCTACATGGTAATAACAAATTTTGTCAAAAGTTCACTTTTGACAAAAATTGGGTAAAATTGTACCCAATTTGACTCAAATACCCTTATGGGTGTGTGCGGTTATTAAACATATATTAGTGTTTTTTCTCTCTCTTCCCTCTCATTTTCTCCGCCGCTACTCTCTCTCTTCCATTTTTCTCTGCAACGATTCATCATCTCTCCACCATATCTCCGCCTCGCTCCGCCGTCACCTCTCTCCGCCTCGCTCCGCCGTCACCTCTCTCCGCCTTCATCTCTCCGCCGTTAACCTCCTACATCCCGACTAGATGGCGCCGCGGACGAAGTAGCTGAAAACAACCAAATCAGCGGCGGAACAAATCCAGATCTGAAAGTGTCGATGCCGAGCAAAGCCGCGGCGACGCCGAGCAAAGCCCCGACGCCGAACAGACGCCGCCACGCAATTCCAGATCTGTAATTTCTGGAAAATTGGGGGAAAATGGGGTAATGAGTTTATTTGAATTTTTTTTTCAATTCATGATTTTTTTTAGCCTTGTTTTTACTCATTTATAGGTTTTTCGTTGAGTCTCTGATGATTTCTATTGTATTTGGATTGAATTCCGAGCGATTTCGATGTATTTGTGTAGATCTGATGTTGCTGTAAATTTCCGACGACGGAATTTTCTGGTTCAGGGTTGGTACGTTTTCGTAATTGAGTACTGGTGCGTACCAAGTTTACCTGGTACGCAGTACGTATTTACCAGTACGTACCAAGTGTAATTGGTACGCGGTACGCATTTATTAATGCGTACCAAGTTTATCAATGAATTTTATCAATGAATGTACCGAGTATACCAGTTTTTTATTGTACTATGGGTAAGAATTTACAAAAGCGTACCTACAATACAGGTACACTTGATACGATTTTATCAATTCGTACCAAGTGTGCCATTCTGCAATTGATAAACTGAGTACGATTTTGTAAAAGCGTACTAGGTGTACCAGCGTAGAATTGGTACACTAAGTACGATTTTATCAATTCGTACTAGGTGTACCATGTTGTGTGAGTACACTAGGAACGATTTTGTAAAAACGTACCGGTTTTAACAAGCAGATATTGAATATGTGTTTGTTATTGAATTGTTTTTTTTTTCTTTTCTTATTGCAGAACCGATGGAAATACAAGAGGCTAAAGCTTGGAAATACCGGAGGAAGTGACACTGGAAGTCATGGATTTCGATGGAGTCAATGAAGGCAATGAAGGCCATTGAATGAACAGTGCATTCATGTTAATATTTTGTGCATGATGGATAGTATTTTCTAAATCCATAAACATTAGTATATTTTGAATGTGCATTTTGGAAAACTATTAGCATATGCTAGGGATTAATTAATTATGTATATTTTTGAATGTGAATTATGGTACGCACAGTACGCAAATGAAATTCTTTAAAGTTTTTCTAGTACGCATGGTAAGCAATTATACATAACGTACCAAGATTTACTTAAATTTTTCATCTTCAAATAACAAAGTTTACAGTGTAGAATTGGTAAACTCGGTACGATTTTATCAATGCGTACCAGGTGTACCATGTTGTATGGGTAAACTCGGTACAATTTTGTAAACACGTACCAGGTGTACCATTCTACAATTGGTAAATTGAGTACGATTTTGTAAATGCGTACCAGGTGTACCAGTGTAGAATTGATAAACTCGGTACGATTTTGCAATTGATAAACTCGGTAAACTCGGTACGATTTTCTCAATACGTACCAGGTGTACCATTTTTAATTGGTAAACCCAGTGTATGATTTACTTAAAAACGTAACAATAGTTACAATAATATTTGATACAAATATTAATAAAAACGTCAAAAATTTCAAACAAAAACCATGACAAACAGTACACATCTAATAGAATTCAATAAATCTCCAATTATCAACCAAATCTATGTGGATCTTGACATGTTTGGCGAGTATGGCCCGCAACACCACAAATACCACATTTCTTCGTTTTGCGGGTTCTCGTTTTGATGCTTAGTTGGTTGCTACTCCCTTCTTCTTCCGGATTAATCGAGCGGTGTCTTAGAGGACATGTACTCATATAATGACCTTTCTCATGACACCACAAACACCCGCGACTGCGTTTGGTATGAGATCCAGTGGGAATTCTCTTTGTACGCGGTCGTCCAGCTTGCTTAGCTTCTTTAGGTGTAAGAACAATCTTGAAGCAACATGTGGCAGCACAATCTATGAATCTTTATCCGGAATAGGCATCACATCATCGGCATAAATCTCAGCACCAGGTCGCAGTAGAATAATATTCAGGAACATATGACAGTGGGGATTCCTTCTTAAACCTAAAAATGTGTAAAAATTAAAAACTTCATCGAAGAAAAACATGGTACGTATATATAAAAACGTACCAAGTGTACCAAATTCTGATAAACAAACTTGGTACGAAATTGTAATTTCGTGCCAAGTTTGCTCATCAGAACTTGGTACGCCGGTACGTTTTTAGTCAAAGCGTACCGGCGTACTAAGTTCTGATGAGCAAACTTGGCACGAAATTACAATTTCGTACCAAGTGTACCCCATCGTAACTTAATGACCAGGTACGCATTGATCTAATTTCGTACCAAGTTTGCTCATTAGAACTTAATGACCAGGTACGCATTGATCTAATTTCGTACCAAGTTTGCTCATCAGAACTTGGTACGCCGGTACGTTTTTAGTCAAAGCGTCCGGCGTACCAAGTTCTAATGAGCAAACTTGGTACGAAATTACAATTTCGTACCAAGTGTACCCCATCGTAACTTAATGACCAGGTACGCATTGATCAAAGCGTACCTGCGTACCAAGTTACATGAGGTACACTTGGTATGAATTTACAATTACGTAATAGGTACGAATATGCAATTAATACCAACAAAATAAAAACTTCAACCTCACCTAATTGCTGCAGTAGCGTGAGAGCAAGGTATTAAATTCAGATCCCATGCCCGACACGAACACTTCCTGGAAGCAACATCAACAACATTGCTTTTTGCTCCACAAATGACATTAAACTTCGTATCAGATAGTTTCACCACTAGGAGACTGCACTAAACCATCTATATCAAACATATACATACTCTTATTCTTCTTCATTCAAACTTCAAGCTTTGCTAATAAAGATTCAAAGCTTATACCACTAGGCGGTATAGGAATATACTTTTTCCTACCACCCTCATAAATGTTTTCTTTCCAGCATCCTCCATGCGCAACCACTAAAGAAGAAGGCCTTACCTGCACCGAGTAAACTTGGTACGCATTAGTAAATTCGTACTGCGTACCCAGTAAACATGGTACACCTTCATAACTACGTACCGCGTACCAAGTACACCTGGTACGAAATGATAAATACGTACTACGTACCAGGTTTAACTTGGTACAAACCAGTACGCAATTAAGAAAACGTACCAACCAGAGCCAGAAAACACAGTCGTCGGAATTTACCTCCATAGGTTCAAATCGCAACCAAAAATCGCCGGAAAAATACAATTAAACCAACGACAAACTTTCTAAACAAAAATAAAAGAATAAAAAAAGCAACTAGACGACGACGATGACGAACAAGACGACGGCCAAAACAGCAGAAGCCACAACGACGATGAACAAGACGGCGACGATGACAGAGGAAAAAGCTCCAAACTATGACGACGACGATGCCGGCGCGACGACGATGAAGAAACTTCGATAGCTACGGCGACGGCGACGGCGATGGCGACCACGACGACGGAGAAACACGGGAGGGATTAACGATGGAGAAATCAGTAGAGAGAAAAATTTGAGCAAGAAGGAAACCAGAAAAAAAAAACGAGAGAGAGTAGGAGAGGAAGAGAGAGAAAAAAGAGAGAAAAACGTGAGCTGAGGGAGGGAGGAAGAGAGAGAAAAATAAAGTGGAAAAGTAGGAGAGAGAGTGTACCAGAATGGAATAAGGTATAAAATATAAGGGTATAAATGTCCAAAAAGTAAACATATGACAAAAATTGATAAAATTTGAAGTAGTGACCCTTTTTGATATTACAATTGAGCTAATGACATATGGGTGCATTTCCTCCGATTATATTCATTAATGATGAAAATATATGCCAAGAAGTCTGTTGGTACAGTACTTGGATAGAAATAAGAATCGAGCGTTTGAGGAGTCGAATTGAGAATTTAGACGAGTAAAAATCCGTTAAAGGATTATTTAAGCTTCGCTGTTTTCCAAAAATATAAAACTCGCCCTTATATAATATTATTTTTGAAAGGCGCGAGTGGAGTGGAAAAGAGGACAGCGAGCAGAGAAAGAGTATTTGAGTTACGCCACATTCCAGGTGGGCTTTCTGAACTAAAACTCAACGATAAATGCGCAATTTATTTTTATATGTGCGCTTTATTTAAAATTGATTGACTTGCCTGAGTTTTATGTTTTGGTATGCAATCCTCTACTGTATGATATGTGATGAGAATGAGTCCTGTGGACGCACAGAATAAGGTCCTATTTAAAAACGGGACAATGCATGCATTAGATTAGGTGACCGTGAGCTTTGTTACAGTCTAGCCAGTCGTAAAGTAACTGTGAGCCTTACTTCGGTTGGGCCGGTTATGTAAAAACTGTGAGCTTTTCTTTGATAGGGTCAGTCACGGTATTCGAGGAGGAGGCCTACTTCTCGACACCAGAAACAGACGAGACCCGTAGATGGATTCGTACCTGAGAAAAATGGTTGCAACTGATTTCAGAAAACAACAAAATTGTTTTAAGCTGCCACAAGTCGTAAAATCTTTTAAATAATTATTTATCTAACACTTGTGGTGCAGCTAAAGAGGCAAGTACAATCATATAGCTCTAATGAGCAAAGTTTCAAATTATTTTGGCATGTGTCTACTGAGTACGAAGTACTCATGCCCTGCATGTTATTTCTAAAACGTGCAAGTTGGCTTGGATGAGGAAGGTTACGGTGTGCTTGGGCGGCTCGTTGTCAAATAAAATCCAAAATATAAGTTTAAGCTTGAGGTTATGTGTCTTCACATATATAACCTTGGGATTTCTAAGTCGATGTTTATTTTCCGCTGCAACTTTATTTATTTACTATAATCGTGCCTTGCATGCTCGGTCCCAAAACCCTAAAGAGCCCGTATGCTCGATCAAAGCCTTTAAATCCTTTCTGAATTCCATCCAAAACGAGTTTGGATTTTCTAACGAATCATCAAATCTGCTTCATCATCACTTGATGATTAAAAGTTTGTAAACACAAAATATGTATTTATTCAAATAAATATTAGTTTGAATACAATTATAAGAATATCGAATATGCGCGGGCTCAATCTTTATATTTATTTTTGGTTCGAATTTTTCATAATTTGAGCATAAAATTTTATTTCTTCAATTCTTCTTAGATTTATACTCATCTCATCTCAAATCTTATTTTTATATCATCAATTCTTTCAAAAATTCATAGGAATTAAAATTCCAAATTTTCTATATATATATATATATATATATATATATATATCATGAAATATATATATATAAATATTTATATAAACTCATTTATTTCTTTTAGTGGTACTTTCTTTCATAAATTTATTGAATTTTATTTTTAATCCATCAATTCATCAAATAAATCAATAAATCATATTTATACACATATATACTCACACACGGTTTTAACACATATCTCATCAAGTAATTTCATGCTTCTATTAAAATCATATATTCATGTTTTTTATCTCTTAATTTGATTAAATTCATCCTCAAATTCATTATAGAACATATATCCAAAAATAGATATTTACTATTCATCATCTTCTCCAAGTCATCTTTTCTTAATAACATGTTTGTTTCTTCATTTTAATCACTTCATCATACGCATATATCATCATAGAACTCATATAAAGCATCAAACTTAAGAAATCAGTCAAAACTCACAAAAATCATTTCAAGGCATAGCCTTCGATTTTCATGCTTTTTCATGCATAAATGTTTATTTTCTTCAATAACTCATCTTAGCATGCTTAGAATCATCTCTAGAACACATAGAATTCATCAAGTTCATGATAGGAATTAAGACATAAAAATTTTCTATTTTCTTCTCCAAACTCACGGCATACACATGCACTTATATAACTTGAATTTCTTCTCTCTTTTCCATGCATAGAAAACTCATTTAAACATGGAATCATGCTCAAAACTCAAAGATTAAATCATCTCTTGCATACTCAAAATTTTTGAAATAATCAAGAAAAGAAAAACTTAGAGTTCTTGAACTTAAAAGCTAGAAAACTTACTACTTCTTCTTTAATCGATAACTTCTACTTCATCCTCGCAACTTTAGCCTCCTTTCCCCTTACTTAACCGAGAAATTTTGCAGGTTTAAAGAGGATTTAGGATCAGCTGTAAAGGAGTGAAAAGAAGTGGAAAAACATGGAGTTTCTTACTTAGTTTGCAAGCTTGATGCTCTACCTTTGATTTCTAGCTTTTCTAGCTTCCTCCTTGATGATTAATGGAAGAAAAATGATAGCTCATGGTGGGAAGGAGCTCACGGCAGCCATGATCATGGAAGAAGGAAGTTTTCGTTTTTTTTTCTTGTATTTTTCAAGTATTATGGTTCATATCTTGAACACTTGGATTTTCTAGCTCTTTTTTCTTGTTTTTGTTCGAAAGTTATGGAGGTTGGAGGAGCTTGGGAGCTGCTGCTATGGAGGTTGAAGGAGAGAGAGATGATGGTGAGGAAGATGATGATAAAACCGAATGAAGAGAGAGAAAAATGGTTAGATACATGAATGAGTGGAAACTTGCGTACTACTTCATTAAGAAAAGGACAAGAGAGTGAACTCACTCTCTAAGAGAGAGTGGGGAATAAATTGAGGGAGAGATGGTGGATAAGAATGGCTCACTTGGGGAGGAAAAATCAGATTTTTAATATGATAAAAATCTCCGGTAGAAAAGATTTTATCTGTTTAATATATCCCTCTTTAACGTCAAACTTTATTCCCTCTTTCTGGCACTTTCTAGGCACCGGATTTCACTCTAACTCGTTTCATTACTCATAAAATAATTTATGGGTTCTAAAGATACCAAATTTCATATAAAATTCTCAAAAATGAAGAAAGTCGGAAAATCGCTATAGTGTGCACTCGTCACCAACTTAAAAGTAGCTTAAAACTTAATTTCTAAATCTCAGAATTTTCTCTAACTTGCATCATTAGTCATGAAATAATTTTTAGATTCGGAAACACTCAAGTTTCAGGAAAAATTCCCGTTAAATCAAAAAGACGTAAAATGACGCGATAAGTTACTATTCACTTAGGTCACGTTTTCAAAATAAATTTCTCAAACTCGTATCATTGGTCTCAAAATAAATTCTAGATTCCAATGACACTAATTGAACTGAAATCGGGGTCCGTTGACCGAGGTTTGACTTTTTAAGTCAAAGTTTCTATTTATCAGACAGTTGACCGTCACGAAATTTTCCGAAATTCGAACTCATATGAAATCTCACATTTTTAAACTCATATAACTCATCTCGTCTCCATTTCGAGTTTCTGAAATGAGAAAATTACTATTTTACCCTTCAGGGGCATTTTGGTAATTTCACAAGAAAATTTCTTCTTGGAAATTTTTTATCTCATATAATCACACATAATCACATATAATAACATTTCAAAAGTACTTAAGCACATATAATCATATTTAGGATGATTAATTAGGGTTATAAATATACGGGGTATTACAAAACATATACAAAAAATAGCACTTTCTGACTTTTTTGCCCTTTGTTCCGAATTTTAACATCAATATAATATGTGCAATCACATAGTAAAATATGTGAATCACATCACTATAATATGTGAAAGCACAAATATCTTATGTGATTTCACATAAAAAAATTATTGTGAAATCACAACACATATAATAATATGTGAATTGACATTTGTACATTTTACTATTGTTGAAAATGATAATCACACGTGAATTCACATTTTTTAAAATGTGAAAATGATGATAATAGTATATGAATTCACATTTTTTGCAAATGTGAAAATAATAGTACTATAAATTTATCCCAAATATTCTTATTTATAACCCTGCATTATATCCACGCCAGCTAGTCAAACAATATAATTAATCATAAGTTCGTAAGGGTTTTACCAGTATTAGGTGTTGTTTTTCTTTGCGATTTGTTACGGTTCCTCCTGTGATACTCCAACCCCCCCCCCACGAATTAGTTATTCCTAAACGAGTCATGAAGGGTATAACGAACATACCCTGTCTCCACATTGGATCAAGAATAGGGTCAGAAGGATCAAAAACTGCTAATTCATACAAAGCCATCGAGCCCGCCCAACCAGCAACCAGAGCTGTATGCATTATATGAACGGAAAGCAACCGGCCGGGATCATTCAATACAACAGTATGAACACGATACCAAGGCAAACCCATGGAAAATACCCCTTTATTGAAGAAAAATAGACACTACGTAACTTTATTGCATTGGAAAGGTTATACTATGACTATCCTATAGGCTTCCCCTGTTCAGTAGATTATTTCCTAACAAGGATTATAATTCTATATCATATTCGTAATAATGGAGGAATTCTGTTCGTAAGAACAAAGAGAAGCAGATTTATTCTATACTCGATAAGTACCAATATGCAATGGTGGATTGATACCATTTTCTATGAGTAAACGTGTCCATCCTTCATTTATCATTAGAAAGATCTATTCGAAAAAAATTTCCTTTATTTATTTTGTCTTTCTTTCTAAATTTTTCTAATCTATGGATATTTCAATATTATAAATAAAGACAATAAAACCATGAAACAATATATATAATCTTGGAAAATTATTAAATACATGCATGTACTACCGAGCTTGTCAACGGGTGGGCATTACTCGGATCGGACCGGAACCTGTAAAAATCTATTGCCTTACAGAACTTCGGTTACGGTTCCGATTCCGGTTCCGGTTCTGGTTCTGGAGCCGTTAGGACTCGGACCGTACCATGTAAATTTGGACCGGCCCGTTGGATTTGGTTCTGGTTCCAGAATCGCTCCATTTTTTTAATTTATTTATTATTATTCTTGGAACCAGATCAACCGGTTCTACCCGGAATCGAACAAGTCTAACCCACACCGATCAACTGGATCTGGTTCTGGTCCAGACCTTTTTTTTTTATGTGTTTGTCATTTCTTATATGTTATTCTTGGAACTGAACCAACCGGTTGGACCCGAAAGCTAACAAGTCTAACCCAAACCGACCCGCTGGATCCGGTTATGGTCCATACCCTTCTCAGTTTTTTTTAGCATGTTTGTCAATGCATATTAACATAAAAAATAAAAGAAGTAAAAAGCCTCAAGTAACCTCAAGTAGTTACATCATATATCATCAATATAACTAAATCGGAGAAAACAAGATAACATCTTTAATTGAAACACTTAAAGTCAAACATCCATCTAGCTACAATTAGTGTATATATCAATCGAAATAACTGAAATGAAAATTAATGGGACCACCGACTAAAACTTTTCCCCCTGAACAAGTAGATGTAAACCAACCTATTGTTGCAATAGAAAATAAATGAATATAAGATGGAAAATTATTTATGTATTAAGATTAAAATTAAATTCAAGGGCTTACAGTTTATAGAAACTTACAATGGATCACCATTTCACAACTCACTTAGGTCACCTTCGCCGATTGTATCCAGAGTTTCATCACGACGGACCCTTTGGTGCACTACAAACACAAACAAAAATAATTATACAATTACATTAAAATATATATGATCAATTAATTAAATGATATACTAGTAAATAAATACCTTTCTCTTTAAGCGGTGGAATCCAATCATTTGTAACAACCAATGCCTCAACAACACTTGGGCTCAACTTAGAACGAGCCTCGTCTATGATACGACCACCTAAACTGAATGCAGGCTCTGAGGTGACTGTGGTTGCTGGAACGGCTAATATGTCGCGAGCTATCTTCTGCAGAATGGGCAATCGAGTGGCATGTATGCTCCATCAACTTAAAACATTGAACTTGTCATCTTGAGGAAGGTTAGGCTCATTAAGGTAGATTTCCAACTCCGACTGCTTCAAAAGTGAAGCATTAGCTTGATCATACCACTGATCAAACCTCTGCCAATGGCTGTGCCCCAACCGAGGAACTACCAGAACTAACCCCACGAGACGGTGCAGAAGTACCACCATATAAGACATACAAGGTCTTCCAACACCTTCTGAACCTTAC